>CM053769.1:551711176-551743974 GCA_028658325.1 Potorous gilbertii
CACCTTCAACCAATTTTTGCTTTTGATGATCTCCTATTCTAATAGATAGGATGCTGGAATCAACATACTCACAAACAAATATAGCACAAGAAAAATTAAGGGGCAGAAAATTGCCTTCTGAGAGGATCAGGGAAATGTGTCAGAAAGTGTGAGAGGCATAGTTATTGACCTCAAAGGGTCTTTTAAAAATAATAATATTTAACGGGGTGTCCCAAAAGTCTAAGCCCAGTTTTAAGATCTAATAGCTTAAATAACAAATAGCATATGCCTCATAGAATTGTTGTAAGGAAAGATCAAATGAGATACTATATTTATAGTATTTTTTTTTGCAAACTTCACGTATGTTATGTACTATACAGAACACTATAAAAGGTGTTCCAGAAAATTGTGCTAAGACTTGGAGGATACCTTTGATAGCGCTCTAAAATTGGCAAAGCACTTTATGCATGCTATCGTCTTGCTTGACCTTTTCTTGTAATAGTCCTGTGAAGTGGGTGCTGTCATTTTTCCCATTTTACAGATGAGGAAACTGAGACTGAGAGCTTAAATGAGTTGCCTATTGTCACAAGGCTATATAAAACAAGCAAGCATAGTACATGCATAAATTAAGTACAAAGTAATTTCAAGAGGGAGAAGAGTACTAGTAACTTGGGATTAGGAAAGGTCTTAGCATCATTTGAGTTGTACTTGGGAGGAAGCTATGAGTTAAAAGTGAAAAGGGGAAGATATTAGAAACATGGAATGCAATCTATGCACAAAAATGACAGATATACCATCTCTTTTGGGGAATTAGTTAACAGGTTGGTTTGACGTGGAATATGAGAAGGGGAGCAATATGGAACAGTATTGGACAGATAATTAGGAGGAAGCCAGTTTCTGGAAGACTTTCAGTGCCTGCCTTAGGAATTACTATTTTATCTCTGAGGCAATAATAAGGAGCCATTCAAGACTTCTGATTTGGAGGTTGATGGATATTAGAAGATGAGTGGGATTTGGATCTTGACATGAGAAATAGGAAGGCAATCCAAGGTAGGGGCGTGAGTGAAGACACTGGGTAGATGTGAACCTGGCATGTTTGTATGAGAGAGAAGACAGTAATGTGGCTAGAGCTGAGGTTGGCTATTGGGTAGTAAAAAGAAAACAAAGTTAGACAGTTTAAGGCCAGATAGCCCAATGCCTTCATTTTAAAGATGAAGAAACTGGAAGTCATAAAGGTGTAGCAACTTGACCAAGCTAGGCAGGAAATCATCCAAACATGAGGTCATGAAAGCCTGAATTTGGGAATGACTGGAGCTGAAGGTGAAGAGACAGTTGTGAGACATTTTGACTAACTACAGGGTGGGGAGGGGGTAGAAGACAGCTGACTTACGGTCTTTAACTTGGAGAAGTGGAACGTTCCAGTATTTGGTTTTCAGTAAGAAGCAAAAGCCTTTATAAAGCATGACTAGTCAAAGCATTACAAAACAGTAATGCCACTTATTTTCCCGTGGATGAAGGTATATGTATTTCTGAAGTCTCCTTATTAGTGTGATTTTTTTTCAATCTACCACAGAGAAGAATTTTCAACAAAAGATGAAACCTTAAAGATGATTAAAAAAAAAAAAAGACAGATTGCTAGGATTGCTTTTTAAAATTTGGGTAGCACTCATCTTCTGGGAAAATTAGGAGCCTTTACAACCTTTATATCATGGATTTAGAAAACACCCCTAGAATGTTCCCAAAGACAGCTATTTAGATTGGAAAAGGAAAAGAGTGGGAGAGAAAGTGGCCAAACCCCAACTGGATGGTAACAGGCCCCAGAGGCCTCCTCCCATAATTCTAAGATACTGAGAGGGAGCAGCCACAAAGGCCAAACAGTTGGCTGGCCTCTGCAGCAGTAGGGGATTGAGAGATTCTCACAGATTCTGGACAAAACACAAATCTGTCTGAAATGAAATGAAGATCACAGGGTCATTATTTTTCATGTATGTATAAGAACAGATCTTTGTCATTAAAATGAAGTGACTGTTACCTGCCATTGAACTATTATAGCCTCTTATCTTCTTTTCTTTCCTCTCCAAAAGCAAAGGGGAACTCAAAGAAGAGGTTAGATTGGATGCCCAGCAGATAAGTGGAAGGGCAAAGGTCAAGGTGTGTTCCAAGGACCATAGAATATTTGACTTGGAAAGTTCCTTAGAATTTATCAGCCACTTCATTTTGCAGATGAAGGACTCATTCCAGAGATGTGAGGTGACTTGCCCTAAAATCCTAATGATTGGCAAAGCCAGGACTGGGTCTTAACACTCTGAATACAGTCTTTCCCCCCCCATTATGCCATGTTTCCTCTCTTTAATTAACTAGCCCACCATCTTCTTCTATTACATTATGGATGGCCAATAAGTAGCCAACCACAGAACCACTCCTCTTTCCCTCCAGAGGCATTGGTAATGGTGAGAGACAAAGAGACCCCTGGGACGAGTAGGAAGGCAGCCAGTGCCTTGACTGACTCACGCCTGTCTGGCAGAAACCTTTTTCAGATCTCATATATCCATTCATTCATTTAGCAAGGGTAAATTAAAATAATATGTTTACTTTTGAAGGCTTAAAAGAGTATAGAGCAAGGATGGGGAACCTGCAGCCTCAAGGACACATATGGCACCCACTAGGTCCTGAAGTACAGCCCTTTGACTAAATCCAAACCACAGTACAGAAAGTTTGGATTACATCACAGGACCACACTTGATGACCCAGAGGGCTACAAATGATCTCAAGACCATAGATTCCCCACTCCTGGAATGTAGAATGTCACGGGACTTCAAACTTATCTTTCAGAACTGTGGGAATATTCTGGCAGGTGTGAGAAAAAAATGACTAGCAAATAATGCCTTCTGTTGACCTGAGGAGACCTTATATTTCCCTGTTCAAGCAGTGTTTGTACATACATGAGCTCACTTTTTGACCACCAAAGACTGCAAGATGCTTTGAACACCATAGAATCAAAGGAGGGAGCTTCAACACCTCTTCAGGCACTCAGTGGCACTAGGGATAAGAGCATTGGGTCTGAAGTTGGGAAAACCTGAGTTCAAATCCAGCTTGAGAACCCCTGTGTGCTTCAGTTTCTTCAACTCTAAATTGGGGATCACCCACCTCAAAATTTTGTTATGAGGGTCACATGAGATCCTATTCATTATGTCACAGTGCCTGACACATAGTAGGCATTTAGTAAGTACTTTTTTTCCCTACCCCACCTCAAGAATTGGTCCAACCTCACCATTTTAAAAATGAGAAATCTGAAACCCAGAGATGGAAAGTAATATTTAACCTTCCCGGTATCCCTGGGAGGAAAAATTGAGGTAAAATATTTGGAAGCAAAAAATCCCATGCTGTGAGGTTTTTGCTTTTCCTAAGTAAAACAGTAGGTGGATTCACTAATTAAGGATCAGAAACTTGCTCTCCAGATCTGATAAAGTGGTCTGGTCTCATCACAAAGCCCTGTAGCTTTTCCAGGAGTATTTTACTAATGAGTTCTAAAGTATTAGGATACAAGTAGTACTTGAACAGGATATTTTTTACTCCTTTTTTTTCCCAAAGAAGAGGACATTTCAGTAAGAACCCCAGAAAGGTGATACAGAAACAGAATATCAATTAAAACTTTTTTTCTACAGAATCACAAAACCCATTAATTTCCCTTAATCACATTTCTGATGAAGACCTAGTGTTTCATAGTATCATAGATGTAGGAATGGTAGGGAACAGGTTTTCCAAGTTCATTTCCTTTCTTTTTTAGATGGGGAAACTGAGGCCTAGGATGGCTAAGTGAAATAAGTGGTAGGACTGGAATTCAAACTTCTGTCTTCTGACTCCAACATGGCATTTCCCCATGTCTCCAGGCTTACGGTGGTACACAGTTGAGGGAGAAGAATTTATGGCTAACACTGCTATTATAAATGGACAATACTCTTTAAGGCCTACAGTCATTCATTCATCAACACCTTATGATTTTCCCTCTGTTTTATCATTACTCCATCCAAATCCCTTCACCACTTCCCCAAGCCTCCCTTTGGTGTCCCCCCTTTTCCATATCTCTGCCTGGCTCTGTTTCCATACTTGACGAACTCCTCCTGACCTTGGCCTTTGGCACAGTGTCCTGTTTACTCTTCTACATTATGTCTTGTGTGCCAACCATTGTTTCACCCCTGGATTGCCCATGATGGCTAAACTCCATTCCCTTATGCCTCAAGGAGGTAAGGATGTAACTTCATAGTCTGTTATTTATAAAGCAGCCCATATGTAGAAATTTTCTTTTTTCTGTTTGAACTCATTTCTCTGGTCTCAATCCCCACTCGATGTGTGAGACCTTCAGACAAGTTACTTCATTTCTGTATCTAGTCTTATCTCTAAAATGAGGGAGTTGGTCAGATAAACTCTTTAGAGTAAGGCTCTTCTGTCTCTGGTCTGTGTGTATCTTTTAACTGGAATGGAACTTTCCAACAATCTCACCTAGGTTTGAGAAAACAGTAGGGAACCAGGTTGTTATCTCTTGACTATATCCCTTGACTATATCCCTTTTCTCTACTGATGCTGCCACCGCTCTGGTGCAAGCCCTCCTCACTTCATGCCTGGCTGCTTGCCTCAAGACGCTCCCCATTCCAATCCATCCTGCATTCCGCCACCAAAGTGATTTTCCTAAAGCACATGTCCAACTGTGGATTATTGCCCATCCTCCTCTCCCCCCATGCAGAAAACTCCATTGGCTTCTTATTGCTTCCAAAATCAAATACAAAATTCAGTTTGTTGTTCATAACCTGGACCCCTCCTAGCTTTCCAGTTGTACTTACTCCTGATCAAGTACTCTTTGATCCTGTGACACTGGCCTTCACCAACAAAACCTCCATTTTCTCTCGGGTGTCCCCCATGCATGGAATGTTCTCCCTTCTCAATTCTGCCTACTGACTTCCCTGACTTCCTTTAAGTCTCAAATAAAATCCTACCTGCTGTAGGAACCCTTTCCCAACACCTCTTAATTTTACTGCTTTTCTTCTTTTAATTATTTCCTTTTCATCCTGTATAGAGTTTGTTTGTACATATTTGTTTGCTTTTTTTGACTCTGCCATTAGATTATGAGCTCCTTGAGGGCAGGGGGACTGTCTTTTGCCTCTGTAAGTCCCCAGCACTTAGCACAATGCCTGGAACATAGTAATCTCTTCATAAATGTTTATTGACTGATTGACTGGCAGGAAATAAGTAGACAAAACATCTGAGTTAACTAATAAAGCAAATTCATGCAGGCTCATGTATATTACTCATAAGATAGCCCTTCAAAATGACTGAAAGCTCATCAACTTACATTATACACAGTCCTAACAAACTTGTCTATGTTTTCCAAGCCCACAGCAGTAACGTATAGCATAAAGATCTGTGTCTTGGGAGTTATAGCACCTAGATTTTATAGCTGGGCTCTCCAATGCTTAATACCTGTATGACCTTGGGAAAGGCACTTGCAAACAGAGGAACAGAAAGGCAGCTAGGTCTTGATTAGGGTGAATAATAAATGGTCCCATTATTTGACTAAACAAATTATCATCTTTTACAAAATTACAACTTTGAATAATGCAAATTCAAATTCATGTAACCACTTCATGGGATTCCTTATTTTACGTTAATCAGGATCCATCTGTAGTCTGGGCCATTTCATGGCTTCAGCAAAACCTAAGGAAATCACCATTTTCACACTTAAAATAAAGTCATTGATCTTCAAATTTTAAGCTGGAAAGACTCTTAGAAGCCAGCTATCCCAAGCCAAAAAGCAACTATCTCATTTATACAGATGAAGAAACTGAGGTATAAGTCATTTGAATAACTTGCTCAAGATCACATAGGTAGCGACAAAGAGATGGAATTTGAACCCAGGCCATTTGAATCTAAATTTACTGTTCTTTCTACTTAGCCATGGTGCCTTCTATGATCTGGTAGTCAAGGGAGTAAAACCTTCATCTCTTGGGAAAACTCAGTTACTAAAATAACTCATTCCTCAAAGGTTCAAGGTGCATGAGGGTTTTATCCTATAGTATCGCAGGATATAAATTTTACATGTGTGTTTCTTGAAAATAGTTTCTGTTCTCATGGGGAAATATCTACGCTCTCTGTCACAAAGTAGTGATCAGCAAACACCAAAATGCCTGCTGGGTTCAAGGCGCTGGACGTATAAAGATGAAAGAATATAGTTCTTGTCCTCGTTGAGCTTACGATCTAAAAAGCAATACGTCATGCACACAAATAGGTTAAGACAGAATGGGATAGGAACCAAGGGAAGCTCTTGAGGAAGTTTGAGGGGAAAGTGATACTTTGTAGATAAAAGGATCAGGAAAAGTATCAAGAAAAGAAGAGTACCCCCTATTGGGGATGGATGCAAGGGATGAGGGAAGGGTATCATTGAAACTTAGGGGCCTGCCTTCAAAGAATGCACAGATGCATTATAGAAGGAGATCATGAAAATGCTAGTCACCCCTTTGGGGAAGGATATGGAGAGTAAAGGGGGAGAATGGTGTTAAATAAGGTTGGAAGACTATGGGAACTCTTAGGTGACAAGTAAAGAAGGCTGTATTATTATATCCCAGAGGCAATAAGAATTTAATAAAGACTTTTGAGCAAGAGAAAGGATATGTTGAAACTTGTGGATTAGGAGATCATCACATAGCAAGAACAAGTTATGTACAAATGCACTTTCTACTTTTGTGATAATATTTCATGAACTCAAAAAAAAAATGCTGTCTATACTCTCTGATAGAAAGTTAGAGGGGGGAATTTTTTTTCTTAAACCAGGAGCGTCGAACAAGGCTTACACATGTACCAGGAAAAATGTGTTACAGCTGATTTTTGACCTTGGCTTCAAGGGAACCTCCTCTGTTTTGGTTAAGTCAGCATCAGGAGAATAGTTTGGTGTTTCAGGTAACATTAACCTCCTGGAAGGCAAGCAGTAGCATAATTTCTCAGAACAGCCCATTTGTGTACTAAGTGATTATTGGTCCTAAAGGAGGAGATCAGATGGTAAGACATTGGAATTATGAGGTAGCAGAGTAGTAGAGATCCTCCATCTATAATAGACACCAGTAGAAAGTAGGGAGACTAGATCAAAGTATTCACTGATATTTACCCTTGATATATTGCATTCCTCTTAAATAAGAGAATGTTGATAGGCAAAAAATTCTTGTGGCCTAAGCAGTCCCAGAAGGCCTGGTTATAATAAGAATCATGTATATTATTATGGCATTTACCATTCACAAAGTATTTAATGGATGCTGTTTGATTTAATCTTTGTATCAGCCCTATGGATAGGCTAGTGAAATATTATCCTCATTTTTATAGATAAGGAAATTAAGGTTTCAGCGGATTAAGTGGCTTGCTTGGTCATCACGTAGCTAGAAAGTGGTGAAATTGGAACTTGAAATTGTGTCTTCTGATTTGAAATTTAACAGTTTTTCTTTCCTATACCATACTGCAGAGAAATCAGTGGTCTTGGCAGGCGGATTCTTCCTCATTGGAAGTTTTTAAGCAAAGACTGAGTTTGTCAGACACGATGCAAAGGGGGTTAGATCAGAACATCTCTTAAGTCTTTTCCAACTCTGAGATTTTGTGAAACAGTTAAATTTTGTATTAGCATCATCTCTTTTTTCATCATTGTTTACAGTTGCATCCTTCCCCTCTCCTTTACTGTACTCAGCAAGCCTCTCCAAGAAAGAAGGGAGCTCAGCAAGACTAAACAACCTTTCAATGCATCTGACAAATTCTACATGCAATGTTTCACCTAAGCAAGGGAGGGAGATGAATTTTTCCCATCTCTCAGGAACCATATTTCATCTTAATTACACATAATTTAATTTTAATTGTTCTCTATGTGAAACATTTTAAGATAAGGAAATAGGGGCCCAGAAAAGTTAAGTGTGATTAGGACTAGAGAAATGTAGGCCTTACTTGATAGGGGATTTGGAATTAGCTGATTGCCAAACCCCAAAACTAGTCATTAGAGGATCACAGAGGAGATTTTTAATCCTCAAGATCTGTGCTTGACTCTGTGGGTTTGTTGTTTTGATTTTTTTTTTTACATTTTTATCAATGATGTAAATGAAGACAGCATTACCAATTTTTCAAATGACACAACGCTGAGAAGGGTAGCTAATATGTTACATGATAGGCTTTAAACATATTTCAATTTTGGACTTAATCTTAGTTAAATGAAACATGAAAGAAATAAATGTGAATTCCACCCTTGGATTTTAAAAATCAACTTCAGTAGTACAAAACAGGGAAGGTACAGCTAGATAGCAGTTCATTAGAAAGAGATCTAGGGAACCAATCCTTCAGGTACCATAGAGTAAGATATGGCAGCCATAATATGATTTGAATCCAAATTAAGAAAAGTGTAATATCCAGAATAAGGGAGACAGGAGGTCCCCATACTTTTCACCAGTCACATCACTTCTTGAATTCACCTTGAGACTAAACATGTTTAGAAAAGATATTGATAAAATTAGAAAAATCCCCGGGAGAGGACAGCCATAATAACAAAATGCCTTGAGGATGTACCTACCGTATCAGCATCAGTTGAAGGAAATGGGACGTTAAAGGGCTGTCATGTGTAAGAAAGATTTGACCAAGCCAGAGGCCAGAATTGTCAGGAAGAAATAGTAGGTAAAAGTCAAAGAGAGGAAGGTTTTCATTTTAATGTAAGAAAACAAAACTTTCTAAGAATTAGGAATAGGAAAAAATTGAATGGACTTCCACAATGGACGTTCCCGTGCTGGAGGGTTTCTAGTAAAGGCTGATAACCTTTCTTGTTGATCATTGTGTAGAGGGGATTGTTGTAGTTGTAGTAGAAGGTTTTCTGTTCTGCTTTTAGGTAGATAAGGCCAGGCCCCTTACAGCTATTAGAATCTGTGGTTCTAAAGGAGTAGGACAAAGTGGTGGCGATGATGGTAGAGGGTCTCCACTATTCAAAACCAAATCCACCGTGTTTCCTTTCTGTGTGACTTCCAAAACTATTGTAGAAAGCAGTATGAGAATGTTACAAATCATCACTTAATTGTTATGCAGCCCCCTTCAAAATAGAAAACTTCATAAAAATCTTTCATAATTATTTTCCTTCACCAAGGCTTTTAGTTTGTTGGTTGGACAATTTCAAAGCAAAAACAAACAAATTCCTCTTCAATAAAAGATGCTTATGGTCACAATAGAGGGGTAATTTAGAGGAGCTGTCTACAGTTTTTTATAAGACAAAATTCACTCTTCCACCTATAATCACTCACCTCTGGGTACCTCCCATACCTCTGTCTCCTTAGCTTTTTCTCCCTCCTACTTTCTTGGAGTGTAGCATAATGACCCTGAGCACCCTGAATGCTCCTTCTACCCTGTGGAAGCATCAAATTGGCACTGACATAGTTGTCTGGTCTTCTTTTCCTTATTTAAAGGTACTTAATCCCCAATCCTAAAATGTGAAAGGAAAGAAAACCCTATATATAAAACAACTTTTGAAAACATTCTGAAGTCATCTCTGCTCTGTATCTGTTGCTCTGCCTGGTTTCAACTCCAGGAACTAGATGTGCCTCCCAGGGCAAACTCATCATTTCAGATCTCATCACCATGCTGCTTAATTCAAGCTTTGATGGACATCACCTCCAGCCCCCTACCCTCTTATTGGAAGTATGGAAGGTAGAGGACTGAACTCCTCCCAGTGACTTCCTTTATAGAGGGCAGAAACTGGACTTACATAGCTGACTCTCCCCTCCCCCTTCTTTGGAGGCCATTGGGATTAAGTGACTTGCCCTGGATTACATAGATAATGTCAGAGGCCAGATTTGAATTTAGATCCTCCTGATTCCCAGGCTGGTGTTCTGTCTGCTGTGTCACCTACCTGCCCCTTAGCTGGCTCCATCTTGCATCTGTTGTCTTGCTGGCTTTCAACTCCATAGAAAAAGATGCCCTGGTTCTGGGTCCTTCCTAGTGTCCATTCTCTACTTTTCCTGCCTCCTTTTGTATGTTATTTCCTTCCATTAGATTGTAAACTCCTTGAGAGCAAGGGCTATCTTGCTATCAATTGTATTCCCAGTGCCGTATTAGGTACCTTAATAAATTTTATTGCATTGGATGAGGTGGAGGGGGCTCTTTTCTTACAGATACACTTACAGCTGCAACCTGCTATTGAAAGTGGCACTAAATAGCACTGTCACTCATTAGTAACCTACCTTTGCTTCCCCACGTTAATTGTTGTCCCTGGTAATAGCAATGTGATTTTCAGTAAATTGGGAAGGAGTGTGGTGTAGTATGAAGGTGAGGTCTGGGTTTGAATTCCCCTCTGACGCCTAGGTCATTTAAAGCCTTAGAACCTCAATTTCCTCCTCTACAAGGCAGGGCTTATAAACCTTATGCTTTAGACTAAAAGCTTTGTTAAAGGATCCAATGAGAGGATACGTATAGATCTCTTTGTAAACCTTAAAGTATTCCATAAAGGTCCTGAGTGACTTGGGTCAGAAAATTCATAAACTCCCTTTCAGATCTAACATTTTCTGATCTAAGACAATTGATATAATTGTTAATAATATCAAAATCCAGGTAAAAATAGCATTTAGAAAAAAAGGCATCAAGGTATTCTACTACATCCTGGATAAATGTGGGTAAGTGTGGAATGAATTGATTTTAATTCCAGTTTAAGAATTAGTCTGAAGAATAAAAGTAAACTATGCCTGTAATTTTCTTGATATATAAAATGAGGTAATACTAATTAAGATTTTTTAAAATGAAGTAGTAGTAAGAAATTCCATTTTTTAAATGATTATAAAATACTTAGGAAATAGAAATTGTTAGAGATGTTTAAGATAAAGATTTAGATGAGCTGGGATCAAATTTAGGAATTAAGCTTTCCTGGGAAGAGACATATAAAATCATAATGTTTCCTTTTATTTTTAATATCATTTTTATAAGCAGGAGATCCTCATATAAAATCTCAGCAGAGCCTTCCCTGCTTTCATGTACCCTTTATGCTGCAACTTTATTTGTTTATATTTAGAGTTTTATGAGTGTCCTTTTTTAATAATCATTTCCAGGTATCTGTCAAAAGAACTGTCCCTTATAAAAAAAACCAACAAAAACAGTTAAGCAAAGTCAGTTGACAGAGGAACCTTGACTGACAAGGAACATAACATTCTGCACTGTAGTCCTCCACTTCTGTACCAAAAAGACCATTCCTTCCTGTTATAGATGAGGCAGGTAAGGGCCAGAAAGATTAAATCAATTACCCAAAGTCATAGAGCTTGTTCATGCAAGATCAGAGTCTAGAACTCAGGCCTCTTGCTGACCAGCTCAGTGCTCTCTCTCTCTGCCATCCTGAAAATATGCAACTGTCACAACTTTTTCTGGCAGTGCTAAAGATATACAATTTAATATTTTAATCACTCAGAGCTTTTAAAATGAGATTCTAAATTCTTTGGATTCATGGGAAAAAGTGGAAATGAAAAAATCTTGACGTACAGAAAGTAAAGAAGGCAGTTGAAACTGGTTTGAATCCAGCCAAATGGGATAGGAAATTGTTTCTCAAACTCTACCTGCCATCCTCTCTCCCCTCCCCTTTCTCCCCACCAATGCCAGTAATGTCCCTGTTCCTTATCTTTACCTGTCAGTATCTTTCAAAGGTCAATTCATGTGATGCTATTGATACTTAAAGCTCCTCTGTATTTATTTAGACCCTGCTGAAAAGCATTCTCTCACTTCGCACATTTTTCTCAAAGATGAAGTTTATTCTGATTTCTTTTGCCCATCACATTGTTTTGTATTATTATTAATATTTCATATTAAACTTAATTGTATGTTTGTTATATTACTATATACATGGTTAATTGTAAGCTTCTTGAGGACAAGTAGTTATAATTTTTAAATATTTTTGTGGCAATGGAGTCTACAAGCATAGTACACAGAATACAGTAAGCATTTACTAATTATTTGTTAAATTGAATTGAATATCTGGGGATTTTACCCAATCCAGCACTCTTTGCATGCCTTGAGCACATGTAGGAATTTCATCATTCAACAAAGTGTTCTATGATCTTATCATAACAAACTTTCCATTATTTTATTGTTGGGGGTCTTTGTGGAGTTAATGATGACAGCAGAAGCTCACATTTATATAGAACTTTACAGATTATTGGTTTCTTTACTTTGCATATATGTACCCATAGGTATAGAGTTAGAGGTGTACATGTTGTCTCCCATTGTAGAATGTGAACTCTCTGCTGGCAGGGACAGTTTTATTTATCACTGTATCCCGAAGACTTAACTCCTGGCACATAGTGTACACTTAGTAAATGCTTGTCCATTTACTAACTGATCTCATTTGATTCTCATAAAAATCTTATAAAGTACCAGTAAGTAGGATATGTATTATCTCCATTTTTTTCCTTCTGAGGAAACAGGCTTACAAAAGTTCGGTTCATGGCACAGCTAAAAGGTGGCTATGCCAAGATTAAAACCCAGGCTGACTTCCCCAAAGTCCATAAAAAACTTTTTAAAAATGACCAAAGAACTAAAAAAAAAGCCTAATAATCCTTTTCAAGACTTATCAAGGGAAAAATCAAGCAAAAAAGTGACCACATCTCCTATCTTAGATCTCTTTTCTGCAGCTTCAGTCAGCTCTACAAAATTGATTCGCCAGTTTCTAGTTGAATAGGTGTGGTGTTAACACACCCATGTGGTCACTGCCTAAGGAGGAACAGCAGAACATCCTGCGGACTGGTGTCCATCACCAACTCCAAACTGAGAAGGTGGACGATGATACTCCAAGGGCAGATGGCCTTCTCTTTCTTCTCTAGACAAAAAAGTTTTCAAAGCTCAAAATGTGCTGTAAAGCTCACCAGAGCTAAAGGTTTGCAGGTGTTTTTGTAATGAAAGCTCTGAAAGCAGATGTGTCTGAAATCTGTGCCTGACCAAGTGGGAAGCCTGTAATCCATTAGTGATGTCCTGTCAAGAGAGAAAGTGAGTGGGGAGGTTCAAGCAGGAAACCAGTTCTGGAGAAATACAAGAATTAGCATGTGTGGGAACCATTCCATCATGATTTGAGGGCATGGTGGCCTTTAAAACAAAACAAAAACATTCTTTTTCCCAAAATAAACTCTTTAAAACAAATCTTGGGCAGTAATCAAGTTGTCCTTTTTCTTTCCCTGGTCAGGTTGCTCACAAGAGTTTTAGCTAAGCACACCTACACATTTGAGCATTTAAGGTTTGGCAAGCTTGTCTGGTAAATAGAATCCACCTTTCTTTCAGTGTGTCAGCCTTCCCCACGACTCGGTGAGAGTCACCCCAGCTAATAACTACTTCTTACACTCCCACGAAACAAACAAAGGAAAATTGTCACCACTGGCAATTTTCCTGAGCGCTAGGCATTACTTCCAGGTTACTCACGGGCTGTTATGTTCTGCCTTCCAACCCCTGAGAAAACCACTAGCTTTTATTAAAGATCAAGCAAGGATTCCTGCACAATGATGCCTGAGGCTGTGAGCATGACTATAGAGCTTGGGACTCTCTGTGAGGGGAAGAAAGCAAGGGAGAGAAGCCACTAACTACGAGGGGGGTTGGCTGGCTGGCTGTTGGCCTGTCGCTTACCCCTTTTGAAAGGTCAGCCTTGGATTTCTGCTAGTGTACCTTTAAAGCAAATAATGGCGTGCTGCTTACCAGCCCCCTTACGGATGTAGCACAAGGGGTCCGTCCCCTCTATCCCTGGGAGCATGCCAAGTCTGATTTACTATACATTCTGTTAACTTGCTTTACCAGCATTTTGATAAACCATTAGTTGGGGATCTTTGGTTAATTACTAAACTCCTGATGATAGACAAAACTTGCCAGTTTCAACTTGCATTGTAATTTGAGGATTAAAAGCCACGCCTCTGGGAAGCATCACTATCACAACTGATCTGGTACAGAAGACATATGTTGTTGGAAGCCGCAGTTTGACAAAGAAGATTCCTAAAAGCAGTTAGGACAGTTAGCAATTCCTTTTTTTTTAAGGAATCTTTAATTATAACATTTCTATGAAGGGATCTTTTTAAAAAACTACACGTCAAATCTCATTTATTTTCCTTCAAATATAAAAGTATAACTATATATAGTTTTTTGGTTTGGTTTTGTTTTTTACCAAAAAAAATTCTTTTTCTTAAAGGTGAAGTCATTAACAGTGACTTAAACTTCATCAGAATATATTGGTTGATAGACTTGCCAACGCTTGTCCTTAAGAGATTGTAGAGGTAAAATCTGGAATTCAAAAATGTATTTTTAGATGGCATTTTGCTAATGCAAGTATATGGCTGATAAAAGGTATTCTGTTGGGAAGATTTTATGGTGCATCAGTCTAAATGTAGATAGGAGTCTCCTAACTGTTTTATATAAAATCTGAGTATGGCTTATCATTAGTATTATTTTTTGCACAAGCATTCACTTGGGCATAAATATCCTTTCACAGAGAAGCTCCTTTAAGATTAAAGCCTCTCTTTTGAGGCAGCCTATATTCAGACCCATATAGTACTTAATTTTTTTCTCTTCTTTTACCTAGATGACCAGTCAGTAAAATTAATTGAAAACTCTTTAAATATGCTGCTTCCATTGGCTGATCACTAATTTAATTGAACCTACATCTGAAAGTCAACATATCAGATGTGGGAGAAGCATTTAATTAATCTGTTGATTGTAAACATTCTTCAGTCAAACTTTAAAGGATCATAATTTTAGAGAACTAAAATGGTACAACCTATTCTGAGATGACAGACTTTAGGGATTGTCATGCTCTTGGTTACTGAAACTATTATCTCCTATGAAGTAGTCCAAGAGAATCTGTCGTCAGTCAACAGTTGTTGGTTTAGGCACTGTGCTAAAGGGGGTGGAGGGATACAAAGAAAGAAAAATATTGCAAAAGCAGACAAGCATACATACGAAGCCCATTTGTTCTGTGGTACATGATGGACAATTGATTTCAATCATTTGTGACTTAGAAATTAATTTATTTCTTATTGAAATTAATAATTGATTGTATCCAGTACTGTATAATGAATAACCAGTTGTTTGTCATTGTTTTAGCATTTTATTACATAAGATAATCAATATTTATTCATCCATACCTATATCTATGGAGCATCTCCCTCTCCCCATCTATATATAAATGTGCTGCATACAGATAGATATTTTTTCATTGGTTTTGTACCAAATGCCAATTTTGAATAATTGAAGGATACAAGAAGGCAAAAGCATTAAAGATAAACCAATGCACTGATAGTTTACAAACTAAATAACACAAATATGATGAAAGCAATAGGGAATTAGGATTCATTTCTGGTTATCCTAATATGTGTATTAGAAACTAATTTTTCTTTTAAAAAAATTCTTATGGCACCATGAAATTACCAAAGGCATTTATTAACAAACTACAGAGAATCTAAAAACAAAAAAACCTAAATTTTTAAAAAGCCGATTATAACAAAATAAAACATCTCAAAATGCTGACTTATAAGGGGAAGAGGAAATGAAAATTGTGACACACCTTAACAAATAAAGCAGGCACATCCAACGATGTTTCCCAAGTATAAAGAAAGTGCTTATTGAGCAAGGCCAGTTGGGGAATCATTTATGTCAATTATGAATATGTATTGGATATGATATACATGATAATATGAATATGTAAAGTAAACCTTGTAGCATTTGGTATCATTATTAGGAGGCATCTTTAAAAAATCCCAACCCTTTTAAAAGGTTTTACTTCAAGAGTTCTACAGCAAATAGTTTGAAAACTAATTCAACTTCTGATTTTATAGATTAGACTCATGGATTTCAAGCTCAGAATAATGTTCTAGTCCAACCCCTTCATCCTACAAATGAGGAAACTGAGGTTCAGAGAAGTTAAGACTTGTTCAGGGCCACATGGCTTTATAGACAGCAAAATAATTAGTAACTCAAACTGACATCTGATTTTTATAGTTCCTTCTTCCCTTGGGATATATAGCCCTTAAGAAGTATTTTCAAAGGTTTGGAATTGTAGTTAATCATCTTTATTTTCTTTCCTTTTTGAAAAGGATAATTCTATAAAATGAGGGACTGGACTTGGTTCCCTCCCCCTCTGACAGTCTATAACTCCACAAAATATGAGGCTACCTTTTAACTTAGTCCTATATCTCATTTTCTCTAAAGCCCTTTTTCTCTACTTTTGAAAAAATAAGATAAAGTAATAAATCAAGCTATTAGTCATATTCCAAATTCTCAATTATAGTAGTCCAGTGTCTCTCTAGTAACTATGTTCAGTAGTCATAATATATGCCACTCATTTGTTTATGAAGGGAGAAGATCCACATTTTTAATTTGACACTTGAAGAGCTAAATGGCCATTAAATTTGCAAATGACATTAAATTTGAAAGGAAGGCTCTGTGATTTGCTGGAATATGGGAAGAATACTTTTCCAAGAATGGGAGCTTTCTCTGCCAATGCAGATCTAAACCTATCTGTGATCTAGATGACTTAGGGAATTGCCTCTGGCTTGTGGATATTAAGTGACTTGTCTAAGACTACATGGCTAGTAAGTGTCAGAGGCAGAAATTGAACACAGATCTTTCTTGACATCAAGACTAGCCCTATAGCCACTATACTATATTGCTTTGGGGTTTGAGTTTGTTTGTTTTGCTTTGCTTTTCTAAATTTAAAAAAAATTCTATTTTCAAAGAAAGATGAGCCTTCTCCCTCTCCTACTTCCTACCTTCGTTGAGAAAGCAAGAAAAACAAAGCCTGTGTTAACAAATTTATGTAGTCAGATTGTCATAGTTGTGTAAAAAAACAAGATATAGAGCCATAAAATTTTGTTTTTGTTTTGTATATTCACCAATCCCTACTTATTACAACTCTTCCTTCCAAGTGCTAATATGTTCATTCAACACAGGTATCAGGTTTTATTTTTCTTTGAATTTTTCCTAGTTCAGTACATTGTACCTAGTAAGGGGCTTAATAAACATTTCACAGAATCTCAAATTGAAAGGGACATTTGAGGGCCATATAACCCAGCTGAGACCTGAGCCTCTCTGCCCAATATCCAAATGGTTATCTAACCCTTGCTTGAAGCCCTGTAGTGAGGGGGATCCATTAATCTCCCAAGGCAGCTCATTCCATGTTGGGACAGCTCCCAATGGGTAACTTATGTTTATAGTTTGTGTGACATCAAGTTTAAATTTGCCTCCCTTCAACTTTTATTCCGAATTCTAGCCTCTGGGGCCAAGCCAAACAAATCAAATCCCACTTCACCATGATGGTCTTGAGAAATCTGAAAATAGCCATCAGATTGTTTCTCCCTCTTCAACTCTTCTCTCATGCAGGCGAAACATCTTTGTTTCCGTCAAATCCAGTTGTCATAGATCCTTCTCAGTTCTGATACAATGTTATCCTGAGGCTCTTCTCAATCCTGGTTATCCTTTTCTGGACACACTTTAGCTTATCAACTTCCTTCCTACAATGTGGTAACAACTGAACACAGTATTCCAGATATAGGCTGACCAGGCAAAAATGTAGCATGACTACCACCATCCTTATCTTTGCCACTCTAGCTAGGTACCGATTCTTGTAAATAATGAATCCTGTAAAGTGGTTGCATGTATTCAGATTTATCCAAATTTTCAAAGTTATAATTATGTAAGATATGGTAGTTGGTTCTGACCCAATGGAAATAAGCAGTGTGGGTTTGAAAAATGTGAACATTTCATTGTTCATGCTAATCAGGACTTGACTGTATTCTTCTCTTAATGCAACCAAACATCACATCAGCATTTTTTTGGCCTTCATGTCACACTGTTGACTCATGTTATGCTTGTAGTTTGCTAAAAGCCCTAGATATGTTTCAGACAAATTGCTGTCTAACCATCCCTTTCTTCAGCTCGTGTATATGAAGCTGATGTTTTTTAAACCCAAGTGTTAAGACTCTACATTGATCTATGTTAAATTTCTTATTAGATTCATCCAACATGTTAAACATCTCACCCAGCCTTCTGGCTTCTCCAAATTTTATGAGAAATTATGCCATACGTGTCAGCATCCATATAAATGTTAAGTAGCATAAAACTGAGCACAGATAGATGCCTGTGACATTTTATCATAGACCTTTGATGATATCTTTTGGTCTGGCCAGTTCAACCAAATCCTAAGCCTCCTAAATCTATCACCTTTCCATCATTTACACAATAATAGCATGAGACTTTGGCAAATGCTCCAGTAAAATCTAGGTAAATTTTTAAAAGGATACCAATAAAAAAAGAAACATAGGTTATCAACAACCATAGCAATGGTTCTAGTCAAGGAGAGGCAGTTACCTCATCTAGCTCTGTCAGGGCCAGCTAAACTCTAAGCACCAAAATTCATTATGTTCATTTTCACCATGCAGTTGGAAGACCTACCACCACCAGACCAAAAGGAACAGCCCCTTTTTCTCTTAGTTTTCTTCTTCATTTCCTCCTGCTAGCCAAAACCCATAGGGGCTGCTTAACCATTCACTTGGCTTGGATGACCATTCACTTGGCTTGGATGGCGTGGGAATCACTAACTCAACTCTTCCTAGTGAGATGCAGAGGACCAAGCACCAGGCTTTATAATTTTCCTTGCCTTATCTACCTTGCAGACACTTTAACATTATCATCTGACCTGCTGACAATCTAAGAACTCCTGCACCTTGTCATCTACCCTTCCAGTGCACTCTTAAAAATTTCTAAACCTTTGTATCTGTCCTGAGCTAAATTTTCTTTTATAGGTTGTCTCCCTTAATTTAAAGCGAGCTCGTTGTTTTGCTTTTTTTTCTATTTGTATGTCCAGTGTTTAACATGGTATAAAGTGCTTAATAGCATAGCGTATAATAAGACCTTAATAAATGCTTTTTCATTCATTTATTTATTCATTCATTATATCGTCCTCCTTGTCTCTCAGTCTAGTAATCTTGTCAAAACTGATATTGAGGAAACCATGCTAAGTTATTGTAATCAAAGTTTTTGTTCTCCATCACTTAATGATATATTCCAGAATTTTTCCAAGAATTGAATTCAAACTCACTGACCTTTAGTTTGTAGATTTCATTCCTTTCCTTTTTTGGAAAATCAGGATAGTAT
This sequence comes from Potorous gilbertii, assembly GCA_028658325.1. Lineage (NCBI taxonomy): Eukaryota > Metazoa > Chordata > Mammalia > Diprotodontia > Potoroidae > Potorous > Potorous gilbertii. The sequence continues at coordinate 551,730,311 of CM053769.1, forward strand.
TTGCCCTTCCCAAATCCTATAGTCGCTTTTCAATTCAAGTCAGCAAGCCTTTTTTTATAAGCCTCAGGAGCAGTGAGGTGGCACCAGGTCTGGAGTCTAGAGAAGACTCATTTTTTCCGAGTTCAGATCTGGCCTCAAACACAAGCTGTGTGACCCTGAGCAAGTCACTTAACCCTATTTGCCTCAGTTTCCTCATCCATAAAATGAGTGGGAGAAGGAAATAGCAAACCACTCTTTGCCAAGAAGACTCCAAATGGGGCCACAAGGAGTCAGACATAACTGAAACAACTCAATACAGCAACAAAGACTTTGTGCCATACTGTGCAGTGGGCCAGGAATACAAAGACGAACAGGAAGAAAGATGATCCCTGTCCCCAAGGAGCTTTCAGCACATAAAAAGGAAGCTGAAAAGCTTTGGGGGAAGGGAGGCTACACCTGTAGTTTTAAAAAAAGAAGTCCAAACTCAGGAGTATAGCCTAGACTGAAATGCAGTCTTCCACTGTCCGTATTTTACATCTTCCAGTTCCTTCATCATTCTAGATCTCAATCTGAATCACCTGGGTCTGATGATCTAGGCTAGGAATAGCTCATCAAGTCCTCTTGATGTTCTCTTACTATCTATCATTTGACTTATTTTAGTTATCACTTCCTCTGTAGCTGTTTTTTCTGACCTTTCCAGTTTAAAAAACTCATTTTCCTTGACACAGAAGATAGGCAAAATTAAGCTGAGCAGCTCTACATTTTCCTCACCATCAGTTATCGTCATGCCATTCATTGTTCCAGTGGTCCTCTCTTTTCTTTGACCTTTCTCTTCCCTATGTAGATAAGAAGGAAACCCCTTGCTTTCTTAGTCTCCTCCCCAGGCATAGCTAATTCTAAGCTTTAGAAATCCTGCCATGAATCTTAGAAGACCATGGCATGCTTTAATATTCATCCTTTGTTATTTGCCCTAACTCCCAGTTTCAGTACATATCTTTTATTTTGGTGTATCCACCCTGGTATCTTTAGACAACTTCCCCTTTTCTTCTTTATCAAATTGATTTTCTTTGTGCCTTTCAGAATTTCCTTACTGGCACTGGTTCCCCTGCAGAATTTCAGGCTATGTGATCCCACCTATCCTTTCTTTGGTTACTTGGAAATCTGATCTCTCAAAATCTAGAGGGCGTGTCAGGCTTTCCTCTTTTAGATAGAACAATCACTTCCCTGAAGATTTCCCATCATTCCCACTGCAGCTACTCGTTCCTTCTTTTTGTTAACAGTCAAATCCAGAATAGAATTTCACACTGTTTCCACTACTTTTCAGAGGATAAAATTATCAAGGCAAATCAGGAACTTATTAGTTACTGTGCTTTAGACAAAGTGCACACTCATATAGATGTCTGTATAACTGAACGTCCCCAATCACTACTATACCTAACGTTTCCAATCCAGAAATCAGGTCATTCTTACACTGTAAACTGTATTCAAGAATTCCAAGTCTCATTCTCAGACATCACTTTCTTAACCAGCTGTTCATATCCTAATATGTTTGTTGAATGTTGAATTAACCTAAAAAAATATACACGATAGAAAAGGGATTTAAAAATCAATTTAGCCAACATATGGAAACTTTTACTTCCAATTGAGAAGCATCCCCTTCAAAGAAGTCACCTTAGGAGGTGAGACCTTGATTTCAACTGTGCTGCCAATGCTCAGAATTCCTCTTTGGAACTGCCTTCAGAGCTAATACGTGAGCCACACAGGAAACCAAGTCTCATTGTTTTATTACCACACCTACATTTTTACCCAAATAGTAGTTACCCAGCTTAATCACTTGCCTTATTCACCAGCCAAAACTCTGAATGATCTTGGACAGTTAAAAAAAAAAATTCAGATCTACTCTCAAAAGCTGAAGATTGGCTACCACTGAGGATATTTTAAAAATTGTATCACAGATGTGGAAGTCAGCTAGTAAGAGGGCTCCATCCACATACTAGCTCATGAATATATTTCTAGATTATTCCAAAGTAACTACTTTGAAAGGAACATTTCTCATTTGGATGGTATAATTTTTTTTAGCAATTAGTCATATTTCCTGATAGTCATACCTGATAATATAATGAGTGTCAATATTCAACTCACCCCTAAACCAAATTCCAGTGGCAGTATATCAAAAGTCCTCTTCCCCACTTCATTGGAACAGAAAAGGAAATGTAGCACTTAAATTTATTTTAGGTCTACTGCTTATCAGTCTTTATGAGCTGGAATGGTGAGTAGCATTGAATAAGATAAAGCCCATTTGGAAACAGTGCTAAGGGCAAAGAACTTTGAGGTAGGAAACTGCGAGAGCAACTGCAGCATTTGATTGTATTTAAGGTAATCTAGTAATATAGTCTCTCAAATGAGCTATGGAATGCAGAGCTTTTTAAAAAATTCTTCCACTCTTTTGAACACATTAATTCTTTTTGGCGTACCCCAACTAGTTAGATAGCTTTTTAAAAAATATTCTTGGTACCTTTTGTCATACACCACCTTCATTTCCAGATATATTTATCTTTCCTCACCTTATCTGAAAAGCCATCTCTTGTAACACTCTTTCTTTTTTAAAGAAAGAAGAAAAAGCAGAGAAGCTGTTCCACAGATCTAACACATGGACAGTTGGGCAACATGCAGCATTCAGCACCCCAAGTTTCTTACCTCTGCAAATAGGGGAGGGAGATTCATTTTCTTATCTCTCCTTAGGGGCCAGGCTTGGTCATTGTGATATGTGTTCTACCAAAAGATAAAATTTAGGAAACTTGATTGTAGTGAGGCTTATTAGTTACCATGAAAATTATGAAATCTCCTTAGATCTTTTCAAAAGGAGATGCTCCGTATCCCCTGTGTCTGAGAGATGTAGGCCCAACAGATGAAGCAGATGGGCTTTGGAGGTCTCATTTCACCCTTGTACTAAGCTATTTTCTTTCATAAAAACCATCGAGATTGCCCTAAAAAGCACTTAGAGAAAAAATCATTGGAGAGAAGTGATGCTCTAAACACAGGTTACATCTCTTCCTTTGAAGATGGCATTGTAGAAATTTAGGGTCAGTTTTCCATTTTTTGAGGGGAAAAAAAGCCATTTTATTTATCGAACAGCAGAGTAGTTCTAAAACTGTAGCTTCTGGAAAAGCTACTTGTTTTTAAGTAGTTTTTCCCTAACTTGACGTTGACTTCCTTCATTTTATTCCCACATTTTATTTTAGTACAGAGTCATGGGACACATTCTTACTGACAAGTTTTGTCCAGTGCAGTATCCCCAGAATGTTTGGTAGATGTGAAGTGGTTGTGGCTATAAACTTTCATGAAGGACTTAATTTTTCATTTCTTGTAAATCTTCTCTTTGCCTATTGCTGGGGTCACTTTTTGGGGGTAGCACTTGATACCAGCCCCCAGGACATAGCTGTAGAACCTGTCAGACCTGTCAGAGGTCCCATCATCTATGTTCTTTTTTTTTCTTTTTGTGAGGCACCTGAGGTTAAGTGACTTACCCTGGGTCACACAGCACTAAGTGTCATTTCAAATTTGAACTCAGATCCTCCTGCCTTGAGGGCCAGTGCTCCATCCACTGTGCCACCCTATCTGCCTCTCTGCATTTTCTATGTTCTTGATGATAATGACTTTGCGTTCAGAGTACCCCCCCAACTAGCAACAGCACTATCTTCTTAGATTTATGAACTTTTCCATTCTGACATGAAGCAAGATACTCCTAGAGCCAAATGCTAGTTTTCCATTTTATTGAGGGCAAAAATTCTTAAGCAGGATAATTGCTTACTGCAAATTATTATTTTCTTCAGTTTGTGGAAAAAATCAGACATCCTGTTTTTAAAAAAATTATTTATCTCTTTTGTTTTTATGTAGCCAAAATTTCTCCCAGTATTCTTCTCCTGAACCATTTCATGTGACCCCCCCAAAAATATTTAAGGAAGAAACTCTAGCTAAAGACAATCAATACATTGAGAAAGTCCAAACATATAGGCAATAATTCCACAGTGTGGACAGCCCAGCTCTGAAGGGAAAGCAGGTGTCTTCTCATATCTCTTCTTTCCAGTGTTACTTGGTTTTTTTGTTGTTGTTTGTAATTTTACAAATTCTCTTTTAATTGTTTTGTGGTTGTTTTTCCCATTTACATGGTTCCCAGAATATTGACATTTTAGTCAATTTATTTGTGGAATGCCAAATTGCCTTTCAAAATGATTGTACTGATCCACAGCCCCACCAGCAATGTACTAGTGTGTTCATCTTCTCACAGAACCTCCAAGATTAGCTGTTTCCATCTGTTGTTACCTTTGAAGAAGAAGAAATTGCTTTTTCTTTATAGGATATTTCCCTGGTGAACAGCCCACAAATCAGTGTCATCTTAGGAGGCTGGGCAAAGGGTTCTCTGCTTTCAAGACAACAGGCCAGTGAGATAGGAAGGGGAAAAAAACGGGAATCAAAACTAGAACTTCTTACATAGAGGAAGATTGGAGGTTCTGTTTTTTTCCTCCCTTGGTTTTTATGCAACTAATTCTCACTCCATTCCTCCTCTATCCACATTTCAAATATGAAATACAAATATGTAACTCAAGAAATTAACTGAACTAAAAGTTCCCTGAGACGAACATAACCGTTTAATTTTTTTTTTTGTCCCTTTGCTCACATTGTGAGGTTAGAAGAGAAATGCCAGCTTTCTGGTATGATCCAATGGGTTGTCATATGTTGAAGCTGGAAGGGGGCCCCGAGACATTAGTCTAATGCCGTCTGTTCATAATGAGGAAACTGAGCCTGAGAGAGGTCCAGTGATTTCCCATTTACTGGCAAAGCCAAGATTGGAGCTGGCAGCTGATAGAAAAGTCGACATGAAGTAACTAGCAAAAAGGAAGGTCAGTTTCACACACTAAGCAGATCTGAATGGTGATAACCACTTAGGCAATCTTTTTTTTTCTTTTCCCCCCAAATCAAAATGTGCCTTACTTACCTCAATTAAAATAAGCCTTAAAAGCCACTCATGTCTAAGTGTTCTTTCCAAGTTTGTAGGGGTTATATTACATTGTTTATGCCTGTTTTCTTTTTCTCACGTGGGGACAAAAACTTTCAGCTTGCATCTCTACTGAAGAGGTAAGATGATTTAGAACCAAACTAGGGTTTAGATTTTGTTTTGTTTTGCTTCTTTGTTTTGAAGATTAGTTTCCTTATACTTATCTCTCATTTCCCTTACTCTTTTCTTTTACTTAAGATTGGGAAATCTCATTCACAAAAAAAAAAAGGCCAGTCACCTTGCATTCACTCTAAGTAAAATTACACATGCCCACTGGGCACTTTGATCCCCTCTCTCTTCAAGGTAGAAACACCAAATGAAACAACACGAGCCTTGGAAATTTAGTTTTCTCTAACATGCAAGGTAAAGGTAGAGTAGGAGAAATCCAGACAAGAAGAGGGGAAAGTGGAGTGGACCAGCATGAAGGGAACCACAGGCAAGACAGTGTTTTGGCAGCAGAAATTGGAGCCAACCTCTTGGCTAGACCTTATCATCCTTCTCTCTCAACAGAAGGCTGTTTCTGAGCCAGTCTCTATAGAAATTGCAACATTTGGCCTCTGTGGCAGTATGATCTGTACCCAAGGTGTTTGTTGCGTAGGGGGGAACCTTGGCTCCTACTTGTTGCTCTTAGTCAGGTCCCAACACCATCTCATGCCCCAGATGTGCCCAGACCTGCTGCCCCCAGATAGATGTCTTTTGGCAGTGGGGTGAAGGTAGAAGGGTTCATCCTTTCTCTTGGTGTTTCCTGACACACTGTCTTCTGAGGAATGTTCATAGTCTCCCAGTATTGATCCTTAGATCAATCAAGGAGAGACAAGTTTTTCTTTTCATTCTTTCGTCTCTTAAAAGACTTGATTTTGGTTTTTACCAGTGTCAGTAGACCCATTACTGGTACGGTGTTTCCTGCCACCTATCAACAAATAGTGGAGTTTTTTTGTACAATACCATCAAAGTGTTCAGGTAGCAGGGCCTCTTCTGACTTAAACAGAAAACCTTCTCTCCTAGCTATAAGGTAGTCTGAATTCCTATCTGTTATTAGTGCTTAGATCTTTATCCCTTTTAGGTGATTATTAGTTAAAAACTATACATATTCAGAAATTGTCCTTGATGCCATACGTCTACAAATTAATGATTTCTCTTCCAAAAACTTGTGTGTGTGTGTGTGTGTGTGTGTGTGTGTTTCTCTATTGGAAAGAACATTTACATTCCTCAATGGGGAGTTAATCTATTAAAAAAAAACCCAACCTACTTTTTCTTTGGAAACTGCCCTCTTGCAACCTGTTACCATTTTACAACTTATGAGTTATGAGTAGAGACTATTCTGGAACATCAACATAGGACAATTTTAAAGAAGTTGTGTAATTAAAAAAAGTTGAGTGCCAAATGGTTATGCCAGTGTGTAGATTTTGAGGATTGCATTTCTTCACACCAGAAGTTCCTAACCTGGAATATGTGAACCCCTGGGGCTATAAGAAGGTTATCAAGGAATATAGGAATACTTGGCAAATACATATAGCATCCTATTGAAATTAATCTCTGTATCTTCTCTGTATATATCTTGTATGTCCTGATTTATGTATGTTGTCTTTCTATTAGAACATACCTTCCTTGAGGGCAAGTCATGTTTTTGCTATTTGTACCCTCAGTACTTAGAAACATATCCGATACATAGTAAGTACCTGATCAATACTTGATTGCTTAACTGATTATCTGAGGCACGTGCATAGTAAATATTAGAATTTCTTTCCTATTAAATAGGGATAAGGAAAGATTTACTGAAATCCATGACATACAGGATCAGAAAAGGTTGTAAATTCTTGCTTTATAATCTTTTCTCTATGCTACTTTAGAGGGGGAGAGAGAGGGAGGGAGGGAGGGAGGGAGAGAGAGAGAGAGAGAGAGAGAGAGAGAGAGAGAGAGAGAGAGAGAGATGCTCCTTAGAAAATGCTGGATTCTTAAAAACATCAGCACATGGAATGGTTAATTCTTAATTCAAGTCTTAGCTCTGTTGCTAACCAGCTGTTTGACTTGAGGCAAGTCATTTTCCTTCTCCAGGTCACCATTTCCTCACCTATAAAATAAGAAATTGAATTAAATGATCTCTAAAGTCCCCGTGAGTTTTGATATTCTTTGATTTTAAGGTCTTCATTGCAATAGTCCTTGGTGGATTTATTTCTTGTTGGCTTTTTATATTTTCTTTTTAGTCTGTCCTTGTCCTTCCCCTCACCCCTTATTCTTTTTTAAAAAAATTTGAAAATCTGTAGTAATGCAAGTGGAAACTTAAAATTACCCAACTGAGAAAATGCAGGAGTTAAACTCTCAACACAGCATTACTTGACCAGTGGTTTTACATTTTGGATTCCCATTTGGAATGTTCAAGTTTGGTTGAGCTCCTGTTACTGTAGGAATTCTTAACATTGGCACTTCCTGACTTTGTCAAGTTAGAGTGTACAGATATAACATGCTGCTACCAAAGGTTTCAGCAGGCAATAAAACCTGTGTTTGACCCCAACCAAAAATGGTTTGACGATCCGATGCTGTATTCCTCCCCAAATGAATTGGGAGGTATCAGAAACCACAGCTTCCTGATGGTGAACAAAGCACATCACTGTAAGCTGGAAAAACTGTGGCCAGAGTACCAGGAGAATGGGAACTTCCTGGATGGTGAGTGAGTAAAATTATCTATTTTCCTAAAGCACCCTTCAGGTAAGAGAAGCCAGTTTCTCTTTTTAATTGCAAGCTGAATATTTTGGACTTGAAGCTGAATGGGGGTGGGGGGAGGGGAGACAATGCCACATATTCCACTGATACCATGATCATGACCTCTAATCTTGAGCCCGTCTTTCTTCCTTTTTAAACAATTCATTGAATACCTTCATGAAGTCTTTTGTAGGTGGTTAAGGGGAAGAATAGGTCCCAGATGTACAAAGAATTAGATATTTCTATGAGATACACAAATGCATTCTAAAGTTGGTCTTTCTGTTAAAAGTCACTCTGAGGCTCTGTACATGCATGCTAAGTACCAGCCACCCCTTTTGTTCTTCTCTCTCATGTGGAATCACATGTGTGAGGTGAGAAGTGCTCTATGTAGTGTGATGGAAAGAGTTTAAGGAGAGGAGATTTGGGTTTGAGCCCTATCTGTGCTGAATAGCCCTGGACAACTCACGTAGACTCTTATGGTCTCACTTTCAAAAAAGATTATTTGTGTCCTCCTCCAGGTCTAAAATGCCAGGCAGACAACTGCCAAGTCATTTTTCTTTTTCCATGCCACTCCTATTTGCTTAAATCCACAGGAAGTTCTAAATGTCCTGCTTTACCAAAATCTTTCAAAACCTACTCCACTGCTGATAAGTTAACCAAAAAAAAAAAAACAAAAAACCAGTTTGATTTAGATTAAGCTTTAATTTGTGGGAAGTAAGACATTCAACTACAACAAATATACAAGTCCAGTGCAGTTTCTGGCACACTCCAGGCACCTGTACAGTTTCTTTAGTTAGGCTGAAATCTTGTCAAATTGAATATTATCTGATTTAATTGGTCTGTTGTCTGGGGCTTAACAACTTTGCAACATGGACATTGCCATCATGGGGATATTTACAGAAATTGAACACGTGGAGCAAATAGAAGATGGTACATGAGGATGCACAGGTTCTTCTGGCAACCAAGCTCTTTTTGTTGGCCATATAAAAGTTAGACGTATTAATTTTTTTTTCATAGAAACATACAAAGTTGAATCAACCAAATCAATACGGTTTCAGTGTAGTTTTCTCTTCAAGCTGAACGATGGCACCATTGAACAAAGCCAAACTTTTGTACACAGCCTGTGTCAGATTAAAGCATCATAGGAATGTGCAGTAATGGTAAGGAACATGAGAATGATGATCTTGATCGAATGAAGACAGTCCAGCCCTCCATAAAACAGCAAAATTGGCAGAAAGTTTTTAGGAGACCCTGGTCTCCCCTTTCTGTGAACTTTTCTCTCTGCAGGGGCAACTCATTTTTCCCTTCTCCCCACCTTCGGCCGCCCAGTGCCCTCATGCTCCCCGAGTGTCTTCTTTCTGGCAGAACTAGAAATGACCTGATATCATTTGCACTTGTTAAGTTGATTGACGCTCACTCAAACTGCAGTTATAGTGGGTTCCATCAACCAGGCATTTGCCTTTTGAGCCCTTTATCTTTCTTCCTGGTATAAAAGGCTTTGTCTCTCGTTAAAGAAATTTTAGGCATTGGGAAACGGGTGAGGAGACATGCTTTTGGAAAGGGGAGGTCCAAAGTCATACTTCAGGTTCATCCCTGAAAAAAAATAAATATATTTATTTATCCTACTTAGTATCTGTGTGGTGGCCCTCATCAGTAAAATAAAAGGGTTGGACTAGATCTCTAAAGCACTTTCCAGAACTAAATCCTTTGAGGATGACTCTAGATGCCTCATAAGAGATGAAGGAGCAATCTCCCCCCCTTTTCATCCCACCCCCCTTCCCTCAGTCTTTTTTGCTCTCTCTGGTGGCCTCCAACTCCACTGGGATCAGCATGCTGTGGGTCTGATTGGGTTTAGGTTACAATCCGAGTTACAGTGTTTCTGACTTCTTCCAAGACCTTGAGCTAGCCTTGCTTCTGGCACAACCCCACTCTGGACTCGACCCCTATTTCCCCCTTCACCCTCTGTTTCTGAGCATAGGTTGAACTTCTTTACCTTCATAACCTATCCTTTAACCTTCCTCTGCCCTGAGAGCCCATATTCATATTATTCAGTACATCTGACCATTATTTAACAATATTTCCATATGTTACCCCTCCTCCCTTTTACTAACATCCAGAACATTTCCCCCATCCCTCCCCTGTGTTATTTCTACCTCTGTCATTGAAGTTGCATATAAGGACCTGTGTCTCTTCGTAGCCGGTCACAATTGGATGTGCATCCCCTGAATAGAGTAAAATCATACCACTTAAGCGTTCAAGAAAAACCTTCACCGTTTTAAATTGGAGATAAAAAGGAATGCATTTGTGCTTTAAAAAAAAGAGGGGGGGAGAGACTTAAAGCCTTCAGCTTATTTGCAGATAGGTCTGTGTTCTCCGGGAAAGTGTAATGGGCCTCAGGTCAGCTGCATTGATTTAATGCATTACTCAGGCTGCCTGAGCAGGGGGAGAATCTTCTTAGACCGCATTAGAAGTGCCTCGAGCCTCTATGACTCCTTTTGATCAAATTTCTGTGAATGATGAGTGTCATGCCCTCTTCAAGCCAGCTGTGAGAGGGACTGCTCTGGGACTCCTAGGGCATGCTGGAACACACCACACCGGGCACAGAGATGAGAGCTTGCTACAAAGGTGAGAGAGGCAGACACAACTTCGTACTGGAGAACACCAAGGGGGAGGATCTTATTTCATTCCCGTCTGAGGGCTGAGTGTACATCAGACCTTGAGGTGCTCGAATTCAGACGAGAGGAAAGGGGTGGGTGATGGTCCTGCCTTCTTAGTACTTGTACAGACAGGAGTGTTTCCAGTACTTCTTGTGAGAGCTCACCGAGGAATGGGAAATTCTTTTAAAGCTCAGGAAACATAAGCACCAACACCATGGCTGAGGTAAGAAAAGTTCCCATTTTAGACACTGAATGCCTGATTATAGTGGACAACTTTTTTTTCTCATTTTGGGGACTATGGGGTGTGTGTTGCAGCTGGAATGATGGGGTTTGTGGAGGCGGCCCTTTGAGGGGAGTGTTGTCTGTTTGGGCTTTAATGGGTTCTAATGCTACATGTTGAGGCATTTGATGAGTTAATTTTCAAAAGAGCTGCCATACCTGGGCTGCTAGGCTGTGTGCTCTCAAGCTGTCTGCGAAGGGAGAAAGCTGAAATTTTAGCTTACTGCACCTAGGTATAAACACCAGTTAGGTAATTGTTTTCAGACTGAAGTGATCGGGCTCTGAAAACCCAGAGAACCTGATGATGTCTAATTGTACAAGTCTGGGATATACGTTAATCACAATAAAGATCTTTGATTTGTGACTTAAATGTATTCTAAGGCCAAGTGCTTTGAGCAAATACATTAGAGTTATTGTGATGTATAAATGCATTGGGAGACCAGAAAGCCATACAGCTTCTCTCTGGAGTTCTTAGAATGAACTAAGTGTTCAGCAATCGAAGCCCCATGTCTGCATTTTAGACACATTTCATTGCTGACGCTCTCTGCCTCTCAGAAACTAAAGCCAGTAATACTTTTTCCAAACGAAGTAGGCATCTACTTGGCGTTGTTTGGTTCCATGGAGTGTTTTTCTTTGAAGTAATTAAGCAGCTAAATAGCTGACATTTAAGACAGGCTATTTTTTCTGGCTAGATTTGGTTGTCTGTGGAAAACTAAACATGGCCTCAAATGTAAACTTAAATCCATTATCATTTTGCTAGGCAGAATTATACAGAAAGCAGAGTGGCAATTACTGTCTTTCCCCCTACCCCCAAACCCCTACCATGTACCCACCATTTCCCAAATATTTTCGGTAACAGAGGGTAGGAAGGAGAGCTGTGACTGATGTAAAAGAGTTTCTGGGAAAATGTAAAATTACTTTCCATCCAGATTGTCAGATTTCAGAACAATGTGTAAAAGTCTGGATTGTGTTTCTGAAAAAAAAAAATCTCCCCAGGGTTAGTTCAAACTGAGTTTTTAATCTTTCCAAATGAAAAAGCCTGATAAAATGGTCACTTGTCACTTTGGAAAAAAGTCCACATCTGAGATTTAAGACAAAAGTAAGCTTAATAACACTGGCTTTGCATGTTATACAGTACTCACTAGGTTGTTGAGAGCTGCCTGAATCTGTAATAAATTCCCCCCTCCCCTTTTTAAAGTCATATAATTAGTCAGTTTCTCAAACCTGGGCAGCCGATTGTTTGTCTTATCTTTGGGTGAGCTCGGCTCTGCTCTATGTTGCAAAACCTGGAGGCGGGCTGGGTTTCTTAGTGTTCCCGCAGTCTGCAAACGAAGTCAGCTTCATTAGTCTCACGATGGCACATCCCATGCATGGCTGGTGTTGCCACTTCCTTCCAGCTAGTCCTGGAGCATGATCCGGGCTGCCTTGGTTTGGATAAGCTTGTAAGGATTTGTCAGCCAGATGTGACAAGATTGTCAAGAGGCAAGTAAAGGAGGAGATCTGATATTAATCAGTGCATAGCTCGGAGCCAAACTTTCTCAAATGCTGTGTAGTAACATGTTCTTCTCATTTAGTGCCTCTCTTTGTGGCTCTGGAGCTGCCACTGGTCTAAGTTTGACGGTTAAATGGGATGCCAACTAACAGCCTTTAATTGTATGAATAAAATTCTACTGGGAGGGGGGAGAAGGTGGGAATCACACTTTGTATTTTTTTTTTAATGTTTCCTCCAGATTTTATAGTTATATTCACTAGACTCCTCTGAGGATGAGAACACTTAAATAAGGCCAGGCTCCTAGAATATCTCTCTCCAGTTCATGGTCAGAACCAGCTTTCCTATTAGTACTTCGGAGTCCTAAGGAGGAGGGGCCCACTGTTTTTCTGGGAAACCCTGTTGGAGGTGGGGTTGCAGAAGGGACATTTTGAGAAACTTGTGTGTACATATGTGTATATGTGTGTTTATATGAGAATTACTGCCATTTGGTGGACACATGAGGCAGCATGGATTTTTTTAAATGAATTTTTGTATATTTAACCACAGTTAAAAATTTTATTCGGTGACTAGGATTATATTGTGCAAGAGATTGTCATTTTTCCAGTATACTGTGCAAACCCTCCCACCCCATAACAAATGTTGGGTTTGACTGTTTTAACTGATCATTAGATTTTTGCGTAATCATTGTACAGTTTTCTGGAAGAGTTTTAGTCCAAAGGTACATGTACAAACACAGAAAAAGAAGCCATAGACTCTGATGTTTAAGGTGAAAGGATCTTGGAGTGCCACTTGGGATTTTTAAAAAACCTGAGAATTTGGGGGAATTAATCCAAAGAATATCTAAACATTACAATGCTTTTGGCGAAAACCAAAAGAAAACATACTTTAAATGTTAAAATAACTTTTGCCCATCCTAGGAATGCACATCACTTAAATGTTACAAAACATCAAATGTATTCAAAAGTATAAATTTTAAAGTAAAGAAAAACTACAATTAGCTTTTACTTTTAAAGCCTTTGGTTTTTAAAAATTAGATTATACAACTAGTTTCTTAAAAATAATTACAAAGAATTATGACAGTCATTACCTTTTTGATCTAATGTTAAAAGAAAAGCTGTTAATAAGTCTGATTTCACCAATGAAAGTGAATAGTTCATCTAGGCTGTTGTCGAATAAATAGATATTATTGCTTCATCCAGAAAGTTAAATGATGAAAAGTATTGAACATGTAGATAGGAAAACGTACAGTAGCACATGTACAGTTCATCCATGTAATCATCATGTAATTGTGATGAGGCATCATCCTTTAAATAATTGGCAATATCATCTGTTAGCATTTAGTATGTTTAAAATGATAAGAATCCAGGGACTGAGCCGCTTTCTAAACCTTGAACAGCAAGCTGGGAGCTTAAAATGACTAATAGGCGCTCAATAGATAGCAAGCCGTGTTCTGTTAGAAATGGCTTCCCTTGTCAATTTCGAGAAGTTCTGCAACACTAAT
>CM053769.1:551744474-551778115 GCA_028658325.1 Potorous gilbertii
CAAAAGAAAAAGGAATTTACTAGTCACCTGTCTTTGCACTAGACAGCCCTAGAAGTCTAACTTCCCTTTTCCAAGTTTTACACAAACACATCATCGTTCAGATTATCATCTCCCACAATAATGGCCCTTTCTTAGTGGTACCACCATCCTCTCCAGTAATCTAGGATGGAATCTTCAAGTTACTGTTGACTGCCTTCCTTCCTTTTCTCTTCATTCTTCTTTGCCATTTATTCTGTCACTTTCCAGTGTTTTCTCTCCACATGTATCTTGTATGGAACCATCTTTGTTCATGCCCAGTGCTACCACTGTCTTGTAGGCCATCATCACTTCACATCTTGAGTATTAACTTCTAATTAGTCATCTGGTCCCCCAGCTCTGCCTCAGTTGCACTTCTTAAAGTAGATTATATGAAGTCACTTTCCTGATTTAAAAAAAAAAAAAAAGGAAGAAATCTTCAAGTTTTCCTATTACTTAGTAGGCTTAAATCCAAACTTTTCCTTCAGGCATTTATCAGTCCCCACAGTGCCTAACCAAGTTGAGCTTACAAGACATTACAAGATGAATCTGTCTATACCAGTCCTGCCAGTCTTCTCACCATTCCCTTCATTCATGTCATCCTAATTTTCACTTCTCTGCCTTTCTCCACGTTGTTCCCCTACTCCTCATATTACTTTTTTCTTTTTATTTAATTACATTTTATTTTATTTTTAGATCTGCCTTCTCATTCTCCCCCACTACCAATTGAGGAAGCAAGAAAATCAAAACCCCTGTTAACAGCATGTGTAGTCAAGCAAAACAAATTGTCCCATTGGCCACATCCAGAAAAAGGTCTTAATCTCTGCATTATCTTTTCCTTGAATCCTTCCATGAACTCTGACCACAGTACCATTAGAATTCATTATTGGACATTTAGGGTATGTTCTTTCACATTATGTACACATTGCTTGTCTCTGGCTATAAAGTACCTCAATGAGGAGGGACCATGTTTTATGCTTCCTTTATAGCTTCTGTATATTAGGTGATTGAAAATACCTGAAAGAATGAATGAATATCTTAAAAAATATGGCAAGTTCAGACAATGATAGTCAACTCATGTAAGGAGATGAATGCGGTCTACTAATATTTTGAAATATGCCTTTGGATTCCTTGTAAAAGTGATCTAACCTCTCTGGGCTTATGTTTCCCAATTGGTAAAATTGAAGAGACTCTACTAAAATCAATCAGTCAATAATCATTTATTACTATCAGCCCTGTGCTAGCTGCTGAGAATGTGAAGAAAAAAAATGAAAACGTCCCTGCTTTAAACCCAACTAGGAAGTTGGTATTTGATACTAGGGGTAAATAGGGAGCCACTGGAGTTTATTAAGTTGGGGAATAGTACTGACCTTGACACTTTGGTTCTGGAAGATGGACTAGAGGAGAGAGTTGAGGCCAGAGACATCAATTAGGAGCCCTTTGGAGTAGTACAGTCACAAGGCAGTTTGGACCTCAAACGATGGATTCAAGACATATGGTAGAAATAGATATGAGTCAAGAGTCAAGTCAATCTCAGTGTTGAGATTGTAAAACTGGGAGCCTAAAAAAGATGATGAGCCCCCCCCCCAAATAAGGATATTCAGAAGGCGTGAATGTGAAGGAGTGGGAAGAGATGAGTTCTCTTTTGGACACGTTGAATTAGAGTTTCAATAATCAGTTCAAAAGGTTCAATAAAGCAGTTAATGACACAGTCCTGGAGTTCAGGAGGAAGATTTGGACCAAATGTATAGATTGAGAACCATCTGCATAGAGATGATAATTAAAGCCCTGTAAGTTGATGATGTCCCCAGAGCAAAGAGGGAGAAAGGTGTAGGAAAGAGACTTGGATTACTCCAGGTGTATGCTGGAGCCAGCTTGAAGTAGCTCACAAGAGCTGATCATTAAATTTTCACCTTGAGTATTTACACCTTAGAATTTGACACATGCCACTTGATTTACTGTTTTGTTGATGACTGAGATTTCAGAAAGTGATGGGAAAATGTTAATAATGCAGATTAAATTTGAAAGTATATATCCTGTGTATATTCTTGGGTGCTGTGTTAAATATTTAATGCAGATAAAATTTAAAAGCATGTTCTATACATTTGGGGGAACAGATGAGAGATTATTAAACATTTACTGCCATGGCACAGTTAGGGGGCATGATTATGGATAGCGATCCAGACAGAGATGGAGAAGCTATGGTCAGGACAGGTAGGAAGAGAAAATAGTATCACAAAAACCTTGAGAAGAGAGACTTTCCAGGAGGAGAGGGCTGTCAGCAATGACAAATGCTGAAGAGAGAGGTCAAGTAGGGTGAGGACTGGGGCAAAGAAAAAGCCAACAGCAAAACATCAGATTTGGCAATAAAGAAGTAATTTTGGAGAAAGCCCCTTGGGCCACTTCTTGCTCTACATTTGAGCTCCTGTTATCCTTCACACTTCCAGGTTCCTGTGATAATGATGACAATGACAACAAAATACTCCATTTTATTATTTCATTCAGGGACTATTCACTTTGGGACTAGAGTTTGTGTCAGAAGCCTACTCTTCATCTTTGAAGGCCCAGCTCAGACATCACTTCCTTCATGTAGCTTTCATGGTTCCCTTTTCCCCGTCTTATACCTTCTCAAATCAGGTGATTTTTCTGTCTTCTCTAAATGTTTCCTTTTTCAGGCTCTTGACATGGTGTACCTTGTAGTTTAGGGGGTGTCTGTGTGTGTGTATCTGTGTGTGTGTGTGTGTGTGTGTGTGTGTGTGTAGTGTGTGTAGTGTGTGTGTGTAAAATCACCTCACTTAATTGTAAGCTGCTGCAGGGCAGGGATAGTTTCTTATTCATCTTTCTTGGGCCCCTCCAGGATACAGTACAGACTTTGCACATGGTTACTAGGTAAATATTTGTTTAATAAATGAATGAATGTTTTGTTAATGGGTTTTTAGTTTCTGGTTGTTCTATTGGTGGTGACAGGAAATGAGCGGATAATACTAGAAAAAACTGAAATCCTGGTTTATTTATCAAACTAAGAAAAATAGCAACCATGTCATGGTAATTATTCTTTGAAGCTCTGTGTGCCTATTACCTCCTTAATTCTTCTAAACATGTCTTTGAGATAGGTAGGTGGCAGGTATTATTCCCATTTTATAGATGAGGAATCTGAGGTATAAGAATTGTTAATTAACTGGCCTAAAGCTATGTGGCAGATCACTGTTATAGACCCCTGGGGTTAGAATCTTGAGTCCAAGACAGGATTCAAGTCTCCCGCCCCATCGCCTTGAGTCATCTAGGATCTTCTTGAATTTCCTTTTCTGTAATGTGATCCTAGGTACACATGCTAGGGATTGTAGTTGCTTTAAACAAGTGTAGTTTTGCTTCTTGAACACAATCCAAATCCTGTCACCGAGCTAAATAGAAGTACTATCTCAAGGGTCCCTTCTCCAAGGAAGCACCTCCTGTGAGTGTGTGTGCAGTCCGTGCAAACTCATTCGTGTAGCTTGAAGAATCACTCAAGGTTCATGTCCTTGTAACAGTGGATGCAGCTGCTGTATCCTCACTAATGGACAGCCCAAACATGCCTGTCAGGCAGAGTCTAGTCAGTATCCTTACTTGGATCTTGAATGGCCAAAAGATGCTTCTAGCTCTGTCATGGACAGAAATTGGATCATGGTGGACACCAGAATTTTTAATACTGGTTTAAAGCATATGGGAATGTCTAATACTGATTCTGGAAATGGTCAGTTAAAGAAGAGGTGTGATAAAAAAAGACAGTAAAAATAACTTATAGGCCAGAATGCTTTAAACATCTGCTTTATGTTTTTAGAGAATGGAAGAAATATTAAGACGCTCAGTGAAAGGATTTAACTTTAAAAAGAGTTTTCCATTTTAATTTCCATGTGCACCTCTAGTCCGAATTTTGAAGTTTTATTTGCCTTTCAATATTTTAGTTTTACTTTAATATGTAATGCTACTGTTCTTCAACCCGGTAAGCTTCTGTGACTCTTGCTTATTGAAAAAACACTGAAATTAGAAGCTTTCTTAGCCACTATAATTAGCATTCATATTTAATAAACGATTCAGATGAGATTATTTCCCTAGATGCTTAATTACCATCATTACCTCTTCTTAAAATGGGTTAAGTTAGAACTGATCTGAGTGTAGCTTATAAAACACAGTTTTGGAGATTAGAGTTGTTGATAAATTTCTTGGAAATCCTGAACGAGAATTGAAAGCTCTTGAAATGAAGTGACCAGGTTACATGATATTCAAGACAGAAAGTCCCGTTCGTAAAGGAAAGTGGAATTAATCTCTCAAATATATTTGAATCTCAGGGCAGCTATGTGGCACAGTGGATAGAGCACTAGGCCGGAAGTCAAGAAGACTTCTCTTCCAGAATTCAAATCTAACCTCAGACACTTACTAGCTGTGTGACCCTGGCAAGTCACTTAACCCTGTTTGCATCTGTAAAATGAACTGGAGAAGGAAGTGGTAAACCCCTCCAGTAACTTTGTCAAGAACACTCCAAATGGAATTATGAAGAGTCAGATAGGACTGCAAACGA
This sequence comes from Potorous gilbertii, assembly GCA_028658325.1. Taxonomy (NCBI): domain Eukaryota; kingdom Metazoa; phylum Chordata; class Mammalia; order Diprotodontia; family Potoroidae; genus Potorous; species Potorous gilbertii. Next base: position 551,749,045 of record CM053769.1, read on the forward strand.
CTCAACGACGAAATGTATGAATCTCCTAGGCTGGAGTAAATAAAGAGCTGCCATTTGTTAATAGGAGCCATGCTGTTCTGGCATAGAACTTTCTCTATACATGGGAAGCTCCCCTTGAAGACCCTTGTAAGTTAATCGATCAGTAAGCATTTATTAAGTACCTACCAGATAGGTGTCAGGCATTGACACACAAAGAACAAAACAATCCCTGCTCTGGAGAAGTGTGTGTAAAAAGGATGAAGTATACCTAGTCATACCCTCCCTTCTGAATCTGTGTGTCTGTCTGCCTCTCTCTGTGTGTCTCTGTTTCTATCTAATCAAAATAACTTGAGTTATGCTCCTGGCTCCTCCTCTTCCTCGTCCATTGACCTTCACCTTAATCTGTCTGAGACAAAGTCTGACCCATAAAATCTTTACCCACCTTCCAGGGGAACCTCATAAAAGCATAGATTTAAAGCTGGTAAGGACCTTAGGAGGAAGTGCAATACGGATATGAGGGATTTTGTTATCATTAACATTAATTTTACTGATCATTTTCCCAGGTTGCAAATAGCTAATATTAATTAACCAACTATACAGTAAATTAGACTCTGAGTGAAATGGATGCAAAGGAAAAGGAAATGTTGAATCTTTTATTTTTGTAGTCCTTTTGAGAGAAAAGAAATGTAAAAAAAGAAATCCCAGATAGGGTAATTTATTGTTGTTGTTTTCATCCTTTGTTGCCGAAGAAGATCATGCCATCAGAGAAATGATGACATGACATGCACTTGACTTTCAATATAAGCTAAGAATGACCTAGTCTTAATACTGATGTACTCACAGAGTCTGGCAGATTCTCAAGAACTGAAAAAGATAAAGTATAAACCCAGAACACATCCTACTCATTTGAGAGCCATTTTATCTGGTTTTGAAAAGACTTGTGACCCACTTGGTTTATAAGTGATAAATATTTGTCTCCCAACAACTTGTGAGGACAGTCTGCTAAAATGTATGGGGGTCCCAATCTGTATTGGTGAGGGGGTTGTTCCCATTCTGATGAAATCCCTCTCTGAGCCTTGGAGCTGAAGCAAGTTGTGGAATACTCCTGCTGTTTATAAATGACCACTGGGACACTAGGTGTGTCCAGAACAGCCAGAGGGCAAGATTTCTGAGTCTCCAGCAGCTTATATTGAAAGCTTTTCATGGAAGTCTGAACTGTTGGAATATCTGTCAGATGTATAAGGATGTCAACTAATTGAACTATCTTTCTGTTTTGACATCTTGTTAGGTAAAGGCAATCTTTTATTCATTATTTTTTAACCTTTGATTTAAATGTGTATGATTTTTCTACTCATCACATGTTTCCATAACAAAGTTAAAATAGATCTGTTACAGGAGCAAAAGTGATTAATTAATACTACCCCACACGCTCATGGGTTCCCCTCTTTTACAAGGAGCTAAAAGCTTTTTTCCCCCAGTTTTATCGTTTGAGGATGACTTCTTTGAGGGATTATGCAGAAATACTCTAGTCAGCTGCACACCCTGTTACCTCCTGTTCCAGTTCTTCAGATGAAAACTGAAGTCTGCCTAGTTCCTGCCATCTTTGTATCTCCAGGCGTGCTAATATGTCATCCTCATTCAGAATAAATCCTGGAAATGAACAAGCCGTAGAGATGTGAAATTCTATAGTGAGAGTCACTAATTATCACTGCTGAGGCACCCTGATACATACTCTAAGGGCAGGTTTCCCAATTCTGGGTAACAGATTCCTTTCTTCCTTTATGTTCAGAGGATCTCAAAACACTTTTGAAATAAGCACTACCCCCATGTTTCTGGAAGCAAGAACTAAAGCCCCCAAGTGGGTAAGGTAGTCATTCTGTTAACCAGTACCACAAGTGAACCCAATGTTTTTGTACTCCAGTGCCTTCATCCTATCCCTGACCCAACAGAATGTAATTCTCCGAAACTGATACGTTGTGTTCTTAGGTCCAAACAGACTGTGTCCTGCTTTTACCACTCCTGATGGAGTTTCATATCTGACAGGCAGGTCTCCTGTGAGGGCTTTTGCTATTTAATAATTCATTTCATTCTTTAGACCTTTTTATCTCACTGGAGGATTGGAGATGAAGGGAAGGTCTGAGAAATTCATCTTAAACTTAAATATTTCCAAAACTTTGTCAGTGAGAACTCTACCCACTTTGGACTCATGCCTATCTTTTACATTTTTGTGTATGGAGAAAGCACTCTGGGTTGTGTATTGAAAAGAGCACTAAACTGGGAACTGTTGAGCTGGATACCACTCTCAGTATGGTCATTGGCTTTGATTGGTGTGACCTTAAGTCAAATCACTTTGTTAGTCTTCTTGAAACAAGGGAGCTGGATGAGACTATCCCCAAAGATCTCTGTCTTAAACATCCTTTTATTCTTACAGAGTTCTCCGCTCCCCAGCACAACAGTGTACCAGATGTGTAGCAAAAGAACATCATTCAAATCTCAACTCCAATACCACCTATATGGCCTTGGGCAAATTATTTAACTTTTCTAAGCCTCAGTTGCCTCATCTGTACAGTGGGAATAATAAGACTTATGCCATTACCTCCAAGACAGCAGTGTTGTAGCTCTTAGTAATCTGCTATGTAATCAATAAGACTTATTGAGTCGAATTTATAAGTTCCAAACTCTCCATTTGGAGAATGTTACAGAATCACACTGGGTCATGTCTGGGGTCCATCCTGCCCCAAATTCTGTTTCCTCTTGAGTGGTAGGTAAAGACAGTAGGCCTGCCCTTCATGAAGTTCACTTGAGAGATAAAGACTGTACCCCCATACTTCGCTAGGTTCCCTTAATCTCTCCTTCTTGAAGCAATTTGTATTCAGCCTTTGCCACCTCTTTGAGTAATGAGTCCCATATGTTTACTACCCGCTGTTTAAGTAGTATTTCCTTTTGTTTGTTCTAAAACCCACCTCTCTTAAAGCTTCAAGGGGTAGATGTTCCCTAGCTCTAATATTCTGGGATGTGGTGAACTAGTCTGGGCTTTACCCTATCAATACCCTTCACGCTTTTATAGGCTTTGATCATATTTCCTGACCCCCCTCCTCCTACCTTTGCCTTTCTAGACTAAAAGAAACTAATTTTTTTTTATCTGCCCTCACACAAAAATCTTTATTCCCTTGATCTTTTACATTACCCTTCAAACTCCACAATGAGAAGTATTCACAACCACTAGACTTGCTTGGCACAACAGAGGCTGCAGGAAAACAGTTCTCAGGAGTGCCCTGTAAGAAGAGTTATGGGGTTTACAGGCCGGGATGGCAGAGGCAGGGTGTGAAACAGAACAGGTAGATTGAGGCAGATGATGTGGTTTACTCCCCTAAAAGTGAGATCCCTTTGGTGATTAAAATGAAGTCATGAATTTCCATTTGCACTGATACTTCTCCATAAACTACATACAGCTGCCTGCCAAACAGCTTCCTCTCTTTCTCCAACTAGAAAACAGAAAGTTATTCTAGCTCTCTGTGCTCGTACGCGTTAGCACTTAAAAGCAACACAGTTGTAATCCTTTATCTGATTTGTTCTAAATGGGGCATCTGTAACACTTACTCTGAAGAGTTTACTCTTTGGATTCTCAGTTGCATGTAAACCTAGTCTATTTCTAATAAAGAAATTTATTTCTATTTCAGCCATATGTGTGAGCTGCTTCTTTGGGTGCAGAGAAGATTCATTTGATACATTAATGGTTTCAGGCACCAAATTAACTATTTATTTTCCTATGGCTGAAATTGATCATATCCTTTCTGCTCGGGCTTTTAAAAAAGAAAACACCCTGCTGTTCTTTTCACTTTGTGCTTGTTACTTTGCAGGCTATCGGATGCACTCTGAACTGCAGTTGTCAAGGTTTCAAACCAGGAAAAATACACCACCGGCAGTGTGAACAGTGCAGACATGGATGGGTGGCACACGGTAAAAAAAAAATTAAACAATAATTTTGTATAACTTTTTGCTTGTGACAGTAAACTGTGTTATTCAATAGCTAGTTATATAGTTTGGGGGATTATTTCCATCCCATATTTATTCCCCTCCCTTCCTGTATGTGGCAGTTTGACTTCTCATGAGCTTCAGTAGCTGAATGAGGAAAAGAGGGAGAGAAGAATCTGAGACCTGCCCATTTCTCTTCTTATAGAATAGTTCCTGTTTAAAAAAAAAGTTTAGTGGGAATGAACAGGAAGTAATTGGGTTAAACAAAATTGTAAAACTATTAATAACTTTTAAATAATTGAGAGTGGATTTTAGTTTAAGTGACTTTACCTCTGAACTGAGATCATCTCTTTAAAATGCTTCTTATGTCTGGTTTTCAGCACTAAGCAAATTGAGGATCCCAAATGTGTACCCAACTAGCCAAGTGGAGATAGTCCAGTCCAATGTGGTTTTTGATATCAGCAGTCTCATGCTCTACGGGACCCAAGCTATTCCCATTCGCCTTAAAATTCTTTTAGATCGGCTTTTCAGTGTTCTGAAACAAGAGGAGGTAATCCAGATTCTTCATGCCTTGGACTGGACTCTACAGGATTATATTCGTGGATATGTGCTCCAGGTACTATAGAATTGACAACCTAGACTAAGAATTGTTGGGAGAAATGTATCTCATGGAATGTGTCACTTGTGCTTGGTTTCAGTGTCCTAGAAAATTTACCTTAATTTTGATAGTGATCTTAAATATGTAGATAGAATTTTATCTAACTGTAACCTACATTTGCCAGACTAACAAATCTCTCCAAATTAACCTCTGTGTGTGTGTATGTGCTCACACAGATGAGGCACTGCAACTAGATGAAAATGACCTTTTATGTAAAGTAGTATTATGATCTTACATTATGACATAGATCAATATTTAATGATCTTGATAATCTTGCTTTTTAGTGTTCAGATTAAAAATATGGAATCAATTACCTTGAACCTCTATCACATGAAAAATTTATGATGTTACATTCCTTATCATCTTAGAAACTCTTACATGCACTGTGAAAAATCTCAGTAGGCCATCAAATACATGTTCTGTGATAAAATATTTATTATAGTTATTGGGAAAAGTTAGGCATAGCTAGAGTTTGAAAGAACTCCAACACTCTAGTGTAATTACAGCTGTGCTTTGTGAACACTGGCAGCAGATCAATACAGGTTCATTTGTTTTCTGATGTTAGTTGCTTGAAAGATTATTAAGCTTTCAGTGAAATAATACTCGAGTTATATATCTAGGCTGATTGCTCTATCTTTTCTCCTTGGTCTCTTTGGTTCCAATTGTGCATATTTTAATTTTGGTGATGAAATTATGCAAGAGTTTTTAATAAGTAATTACTCTTTGGGTCATGACAGCTGAATAGTTTATCCCTGGGTTGGAACAAAGAGGGGAAGCAAGGATCCTTGAGTTATCTTGGGTTAGACTTGGATATTGACATTAAATAGCCATGATGAATGAAGGGAATCATTTCTTCACGAAAAGAACAGGCCATTGATTTTTTTTTTTAACTCAATCTTGTATTCAGGATGCATCAGGAAAGGTTTTGGATCACTGGAGTATCATGACCGGTGAAGAAGAATTGGCCACCCTGCAGCAGTTTCTTCGTTTTGGAGAGACCAAGTCCATTGTAGAGCTAATGGCAATTCAGGAGAAAGAAGGACAGTCCATTATTGTACCATCTACAACAACTAATTTGGATATTCGGGCCTTTATAGAAAGTTGCAACCAGAGAAGTCCTAGCCTTTCTGTTCCAGTGGACAAAGTGAACCCTGGCAACCTTCATCATTTTGAAAACCTCATCAATAACATGGCTTTTATGCTGCCTTTTCAGTTCTTTAGCCCAGTGCCTCCCCCACTGATAGGTTCACCACCAGAGAGACATGTGATTGAGCAAAGTCAAGACAGAAGCAATGATGCTAAACATGATATCCAGATACCCTTTTCAGAAAATGGCTTCTTAACTCCTACTTCTGCTGCATTTCAAGTAAAAAATGAACAGTGTATAAACTGTCCAGATGTCCTCCCCAAAAATGAAGATGATGCGCATTTCAGTGATTCTGGTTCCTACCACACAGTTGCCAAGCTGGAAATGAGCCGGTTGTCCCCAGAGCCCAAAGGGAAAACTACTGAAAGAAATGGCATCGGGCCAAAGAAAGGCCGAGTTTTCTGCACTGCGTGTGAAAAGACTTTCTATGATAAAGGGACCCTGAAGATCCATTATAATGCTGTCCACCTAAAGATCAAGCACAAATGCACAATTGAAGGATGCAATATGGTGTTCAGCTCCCTGAGGAGCCGGAACCGACACAGTGCAAACCCAAACCCGCGGCTTCATATGCCCATGAACAGGAACAACCGAGATAAAGATCTGAGGAACAGTTTGAACATGACCATCCCTGAAGAGGGTAAAAGAACAGGCTTTCCTGTGTCATCACCAGACAGCAGGCCCATCCCCAATTATATGGGACCATGCACTGACTCCAAAGTACAATCGGCCTTTCCCAGTATTGGGCAAAATGGTGTGCTTTTTCCCAACTTAAAGACAGTGCAGCCTGTTCTTCCTTTCTACCGCAATCCAATCACACCAGCTGAGCTTGCTAACACCCCAGGAACGCTCCCCTCTCTGCCTCTGGTGTCCTCCTCCATACCTGAACAGCTGGCTTCCAATGAATTGCCATTCGATGCTCTACCCAAGAAAAAATCTCGGAAATCGAGCATGCCTATCAAAATAGAGAAGGAAGCAGTGGAAATTGCCAATGAAAATAGTGATGCCCTCAGTTCAGATGAAGAGATGCCCTTGCAGGTTGTTAGTGATGGAGAGCTAGAGACATGTGAGCTCAGGGTGGAAAAAGAGGTCATTGACCAAGCAGAGCAGCACCCACACTCAGCCAGCTTATGGAAATCTCTTTCTGAGGGAGGGAGGCCTCCCAAACCAGAATCAGTGATTGAGACCAAACACTTAAAAAAAATATCCGAGCAGGATTTGAATAACTCAGAGAAAGAGACTGAACAAAACCCAGTGTTAGCCATTGTGCCCAGGGAAGCTGTGTTCAGCGATCCCAAACAACACACCAATGTCTTAAAACCAGTAATTGAGCCTCTGCCAATATATGCAAAAGAACAGTCCAAACACCAGCTTCCCAATTCTGACTGCGTGGAGTTGCAGCACCACTTACTGACTGGGGGATTTTTAAATGCTTTGTCCAACCGGGGGATGACTCTTCCTTGTTTTGAAGATGCTAGAGAGAGAGATCAGGTCAGTCAGCATGCACTTGGAAGACAAAAGGAAGAAACTCGCTTTCATTGTGATATCTGTAAGAAGACCTTTAAAAATACTTACAGTGTGAAAATTCATTTCAAAAATGTACATGCCAAAGAAATGCATATCTGTACAATTGAGGGCTGTAGTGCAACCTTCCCTTCCCGCAGAAGCCGAGACAGGTAAGAAATTTGTAAAAGGTTCGATTTATTGAAGTCATAATAGCAACCCATTTGAAATTTAACTTCTTGAGAAAAGGGGCCTTTTTACATTTATAAAAATTTCTTTAATACTTTATTTTTTCCCCAGTTACATGTAAAAACAATTTTTAATGTTCATTTTTAAAACTTCGAGTTCCAGATTCTCTCACTTCCTCTGTCCATACCTCCCTCGTTGAGAACGTAAGCAATTCAATACAGGTTATACATGTGTAATCATGCAAAACATTTCCATAATAGTCATGTTGTGAAAGAAAATTTAGACCAAGGAAGGTAAAAAAAAAAACTTCAAGAAAAATAAAGTAAAAAAATAATATGCTTCAATTTGTATTCAGACGCTATCACTTCTTTCTCTGGGGATGGAGAGCATTTTTCACCTTAAGTCCTTCAGAGTTGTCTTAGATTGTTGTATTGCTAAGTCATTCACAGCTGACCATCTTACAATGTTGCTGTTACTGTATACACAGTACATTTCATTTTGCATCAGCTCATGAAAGTCTTTCCAGGTTTTTCTGAGAGCATCCTGCTCATCCTTTCTTACAGAATAGTAGTATTCTATCATAACTACATACCACAGTTTTGTTCAGCCATTCCTCAATTGATGGGCTTGCCCTCCATTTCCAATTCTTTACCCCCAGAAAAGAAGTGCTATAAATATTTTCGTACATATAGATCTTTTTCCTTTTTCTATTTTAAATCTCTTTTCGAATACAGACCTAGTAGTGCTATTGCTAAGTCAAAGGGTATGTATGGTTTTATACCAAGAACTTATTTTCTATGGATTATTTGAGTACCCTTTATAAAATATAATAATTGAATCACTTCAGCAAACATTTTATAAACATTTACTTTAAGCAAAGGGTTCACCATCACCCTGAGATGGAATGGGGTGGGGAGTACAATGTGCAACAGAAGAGTTTCCAGACTACTAAAATAATGAGCAGAAGGAAGAAATGTATTTATCATTTTTCATGTATTTCATAAAACTTCTGATCTCCTCTGAGTTCTCTTGGGGACAGTGTTTCAGAGTCGTTGAGATAGGAATGAGATCTGAAGACTTGTCAAGTTAACTCAACTTTACTAAAGACAAAAGGAACAAGATTATAACTCAGGACACATGACCCTGTTGGATGGGTTGGATATGAAGCTTACCCTCTAGCATCACATGTGAGCCACAAATAATGTAAAGAGTAAAATGTGAAAATATACTATGAAAGGTATCTTTAGGGAGAGCTTACTTGTAGCCAGGGGAAGAGAATCAAGGAAGTGCTGGGGCTATGAGTGTCCTTTGAACTGAGCCTTGAAGGAAAGGATTTTTCATTTATAGAAACTTTTATTTTCCTCTGTGTGATCAGATATTTTTCAAAGCAGAGTAATTTTAACTGATAAAGGCTAAAATGTGAGTATTCTATTGAGTCAATGCTGAGGATTGATTTTTTTTTTTTAATTTATGGCTTATGGTTAGAAAAATTGAAAGAAGGAAAACCTGTAGATGACTGAATTTGGGGTTTTGTTTTTTGTTTTTCTTTCTGATACACAAACATACCAATTTCCCTATTTATAAAATTCAGGGGCTGTAGTGTAATGTCATCTCTTAAAGTCTCATCTCATTTTGACATCCTGCAACTCTGAGTTTGAATATAACCAGTCTTTTAAAAACTAAGCAGCCTATAGACCATATCCAATCCATCCAATAGGGTCATGTGTCCTGAGTTATAATCTTGTTCCTTTTGTCTTCAGTGAAGTTGAGTTAACTTGACAAGTCTTCAGATCTCATTCCTATCTCAACGACTCTGAAACACTGTCCCCAAGAGAACTCAGAGGAGATCAGAAGTTTTATGAAATACATGAAAAATGATAAATACGTTTCTTCCTTCTGCTCATTATGTCTTGATGTAGCCTCTCCATTAATTCAACAAACTTTCACTGAGCATCTCTAAGTACTACTGGAGATACAAAACTGAATTTCGTTCTATTTGTCTTTGACTCTGGTAAAGGCAGGTAGTCCCTGCCCTCAAGTAGACTCTAGTCAGAGAGAGAGGTATGTATATAGATAACTCTAAAGCAAGACCTGATATTAGTAAATGCCATAAGAGAAATGCAAATGCTAAGGTGTTGGGTGTTGAGAAAAGAAAGAGATGCCATTTGGTTGGAAGGATTAGGGAAAGCTGAATGGGACATTAGATCAGTAGCTCAAATAATTTTATAAAGAAGGGCATTACAGATTGAAAGATTAGCATGGGGTGGGGGAATGGTGAGAAAATGGGAAGTTTGGGCTAGTTTGACTTGAAGCGATGGGGTAACTTGAAGTAATGAAAGGCAAGACTGGAATATTTGGGGCAGAATCTGGCAGGCTTTGAGTATCAGTTCAAAAATACAGTAACATGTCAACTTCCTTATCTATGAAATAAGAATTATTTAGTTCCAGATAGCTCTTTTAACTCGAGTTCAAATTGAATTTCAGAAAGCTTTCTAGAGGGAGAAATTAAGAGGGAAAAAACGTTCAAGTCCTAAAGACATTTCTTAAAGAAACTCTTGAATGGAGCACTTGAGAATATATTATTACTAATAAAACACATGCTTTATTCAAGTGTCTCTGATTTCATAAGCATGACTGCCCCTACTATACCCTGGTACACTGTATCAATGAGTTTCTGTAGCTGAAAAAATTTATAACAAAATCAGATTTGAAATGGACCTTAGAGACCCTCTAGACCAGGCCACATGAAAACAAGCCTTCTCTCTATGACAAACCCAACTTGAGTGTTGAGGGATAAACCACTCCCTGCCAGCACAGCCCCTCCATTTATAGATAGGAGCAAATGCGTTCTTATGAATGAGCACAGGGGTCTTAGAGCAAAGAAAATACACAGAGAAGGTAGAAAAAAATGGAGAGGGTTCATTTAATCATTCAAAACAGATCTTCTGAATGTATGTTCATACATCACATTTGGTGCTGTGGGGGCCAAAAAGAACAGTAAGAGATAGTCTTGATGAGATTAAAATCCATATTACATATCATTTTGTACAACATCTGCTAAATTAATAGTCATTTCATTCAGAAGACTTTTTTTTAAATTTCGTGTGTTTGTCCTTATTATAAGGACATTTGTCCTTCTTATAAAAATAAGCAGGCCCCCATTTACAGGCAGGATATATTCTGAAAGTTCTTTTTATAGCAACAGTTAGCTTGCACAGTATATAGGGCTCTAGACTTGGGATCGGGAAGATCTGAGTTTGATTCTGCCTCAGATAACTCTTGGACAAATCACATAGATGTGATCCTGGCAAGTAACAGGAATAAACTGAGACTGAGAGAGGCCTCCTCTGTACCATGAAGATAAGAAATAGCATCTCCCTCCCAGCGTTGTCAAGGGGATCAAATGAGATACAATTTGTAAAGCACTTTACTAACTAACCTTAGAAGACTATTGAACATTGTGAAGTGTGTTGCATTAGAGCACTGATTTGGACTCAGAGGACCTGGGCTAATATCCCAGCGTTGTCACTTACTTGTCTTGAGCAAATTAAGTCTCCTCATCTATGAAATGGGGAGACTGGACAAGGTGGTCTTCAGAGGCCCATTGGACTCATCATTGATTACATGCATTTGGGATACATTGTGCCATAGAAATGCAATTTTTAATGGTGACTAAATCCCAAAGTTAGTCCCACAAAACTTGTATCTACTCTTGATAATAGCAACAATGGCCATTTTTATAACTCTGGAAGGTTTGTGTAATCTAATCCTCCCAACTTTTGGGAGGTGACTGCTCCAGCTATTCTTATGCCCCTCTTTACATATGAAGAAAGCAGCTTTGAAAAACAAGATGTGGTCCAGGCTCACCCAGCTAGGAAGCATCTGGAGTAGAATTAGAACCCAACTCTTCCTGACTCCAGATCCAGTGCTTCTTCAACTCCTCCACCGAATTAGCCACACTCTTGGTTACTGTGTGACCTAACAGTAACCTAATGACCATATGGAGTATTATTTCTGTGGGAAAAGGAAATCCACAGGGATTGGAAAAGGGAATGCAGAGATACCCCTTGTCAACTGACTGTCACCTTCAGCCCATAAAAACCAGTTTAACAACAAAAAGATTAATGATGTACATCGATGTAGCCCACTTAGGTTTTCAAAGTGTTTTATATACCTTGCCTCTTGAGCCTCACAACCCTATGAAATTCGTACTGTTTTTAACCCCATTTTTCTTATAATGGATCTGAGGCTGTTAAAATGGTGAAGTTGTTTGCCCAAGGTCAACACAAGTAGAATATGGGATAGGATTTGAACTTTGAACCCAGGTCTTTCTCATTTTCCCTCCAGTGTTATACTACACAATAGTTTCTTCATTTATAAAATGAAGTTGTTACATTAGATTATCAAAAGTTTTCCCCATCTTTAAAGATTGGAACCTTTCCTTCTTTGCTTTTGCAATTTTAGTAGTATCTGTGCTTGGGCCACAAGTTCTGGAGTCAAGGAACCTAAGTTCAGAATATACCGGGATGACATCCTTGGCCCTGAGTTCCTCATCTATAAAAAGAGAGGGGTAGACTAGAGATGTCTTTCCATCTCTAGATCTAGGAGCCTAAAAGGGAGAAGGAACTTCTTTTCCAGCCTATCACCCCTTTTCTACCTGTTTTCTCTTCTAGTTCAGTTACAGTGGCCTCCTGGAAAAAAAGATGGTGGCTTTGGGTCACTGGGGAAAGCTCAGCATGGGAATAGCATTAATATACATAACATATTTAGAAGTGAAGGGGAGAAAGGAAACATGGTGACTAAGGAAACATCTTTGGGTCTCTGGGAAAAAGCCAATGTAGGCATAGCATTAATACATGCAAGATGTTCAGAAGTCAAATGGTTGTACCTTGAGTGCCTATATTTAGATTCTCTAGATGGGTGTTTTTTAGGTAGTAGTAGTTCACTTGATACCTTGCTGAGCAACTTGTACGTAGTCTACTCTGCATGTAAGGCTATTGTCCGTTTATGCAACAAAATATACTTCCTCTTTCCACTAAGAAATTTGGTGGAAAAATTTAGTACAATTATAATTGAAGTCCTTACAGAATAAGTGAGTAATTTTCATTTCCTGGTATAGTCATAGAAATAAACAACATTTGTGGATTAAAGTACAGAAGAGATATTTAACGTTTTAGAACTTCGTAGCATTGATTTTATTTCTGGACCCTGTGAAATCTGATGCAGTAATGAGACTTGCAGTTTGGTAAGCTTCAAAGTATCTTATAGGCTGCTATGACATGGAATCTTAAAGCTAGAAAGGGCATCTTCTAGTCTCCCCCTGTTAGATGAGGAGCCCAGAGTCACAGTGGGTCAGTTAACAAACATAGTCATTTATCATGTGCCCGTCAGTAAAATCTAGTCCAGTATGCCAAGGACTGGTGAACATTTTCCCTGAGAACCTTTTCACCACAGCCTGTAGGTTTTCCCCTAAAGTGTGACTTCATAATGAAATGGTTGATTTAAGGTTTTAACAACTCACAGTCTGTTGATGGCTAATTTTCTTTTCACTATTTTAGACACAGTTCAAACCTAAGTCTTCATCAGAAAGTTATCACCAAAGATTCCCTGGAAAGCAATGATAACCCTTTGGGGGCAACTTACCTTTTGAAAGATATGGCTAAAGAGGTTTATCAGGATGCAGCTTTCAAACAGCATACTCCCCAGACTTCTGTCATCTTCAAAGGAACCAACCGGACTGGGAGTGTCGTCTACCCAATCACCAAAATCCGAGAATCCTGTTTAGAGAGCTACGGCTGCGGTCCTACCAGTGAGGCCACCGTCCTTGATTTAAGCACTACCTCCAGCATGAAGTCCGAGAGCAGCACCCCTTCATCTTGGGACTCCGATGGAGGGAGTGAAGAGGGCAATGTAGCTCTGGAAGACAGTGATGAAAGCTGTGAAGGGCCAAGCCTGATCCCCAGTGAAGATGGCTACCCAATTTGCGCCCTCATGGAAAAGGCCAATCACAGCTTTTCAAACCTTCCTTCTGGTTTGCCAATAACTTGTCACCTCTGCCAAAAGATATACAGTAATAAAGGAACCTTCAGGGCCCACTACAAAACTGTGCACCTCCGCCAACTGCACAAGTGTAAAGTACCAGGTTGCAATACCATGTTCTCATCAGTCCGCAGTCGAAATAGGCATAGCCAGAATCCCAATCTGCACAAAAGTCTAACCACATCTCCAAATAATCTCCAGTAACAAGATGGGAGACTGAATCTTCTTTTGATAAGCTTTAATTATTTCAGATAATAAAATAGTAAAATAAAATGTCTCTAATTTTCTTTTCCTCCATTTTGGCCAAGCCCACGGGGCATACCCTGGCTTTAAACCACTATTTCATTTGACTTTGTAAGTTTCTAGAGGCTGGGTAGTGTTTCAAACAAACAAAAAAAACATAAAAAATAATAATATGCAATATGGAAGGATGGTATTGTGGTGGTACCATCTAGTATTACTTTCTCTTAAACCTAAAGTATTATTCATTGAGAATATAGAAGCCTGCAGATAATCCAGCTGGTCCCAGCTTTGTTTACATATTACCTTGGGGAAGCACTGGCCCAGTGGATAGTTTGGGATCCTGAACTTAGAGAGGGAGTGGAGAGGCTAAGATTCATGGACTATATGGGAGACTTGCAGTATTAAGGACCAGATTTGTGTGTCCTGGGGACTAATGGAATCATTGAGCACAAGGACCTGTCCTTAAAGATCCTACTTTGAACTTAACTCCTTAATAATTCCAAAAGCCAGAATGTGGGTTTAGGAAAATGACTTGGAGACTATTAGATGAGACTGTCACGTTATTTGGAATGGAATAGTCTATTTCTATTCTAAGGTAGCCTCCTATTTTGCTTTAGAAAACATTCTCAGAGAATAGTGTTGACATATAAAATGCCCTTTTTGGGTTCCTGATTTGTAGCAAAGTATATCCCAGAAGTGGATGAAAAAAAATTCCTATGTTAAAGTGCACTTTCTGTAAACTACTTTAGGAAGCAATCATCATTTCTTTTTCTTCCTGCTTTCTCTCCCTTCCCCGCCCCACCCAAAAAAAGCACTCGCAAATTGGTAGTTATTTAAGTTTTAAATTCTACACATGGAAGATATATACACCCAAAAGAGGTGCTCACGGAGCAGTGGTAGATGTTTACAATTTGGTTATCCAGGTAGGAAAAGGTTTAATTTTGCTTAATAATAGTTAAGAAAAACATTGCATTTCTTACTTTTGGTTCTGAAACAGAGGTGATTCACCTTGTTCTTTGTGGTCATTGTAATTGACAGTATTCTGCATTGTGTTCTGTGCACTTACTGGTATTGCATTTTATTTAAAACCATTTTGATAATATTTAATTTGTGGTTATGTCCTATGAGTATTGTATGTGTATATATGTTGTGCAACAGTATACTTGACTGAATCCTTCCTGGAGAGCAGGAAAAACGCTAAAACTAGATTTTGCAAAACCACTGCTTATTTTCACTTGGTAAACTTCAATTTGTTTTGGTCACCTGTGGTATACAAGCATGATTCTTATAGCACAGTTTGTATATATTTAAGTGTTTTAGAGTATGTGGTTTTGAAGATTTGTTTGGATTTTCACCATAACTGTATCTCTTAATCTTGATACATTTTTTGGATGTATTAAGATTAGGTAGAACTTTTTGAATTTAGTTGGTAGAAAGAATAGTGCCATTCTGTGTGTTAAAACGCTTAACTTATTCTAAGATATATTCAATACCATATACTATCCATTTCATATTCTTAGAAAGAAAGCTAAATAAGACCTTATGAAATTTGGGATTGGCAGGTGTTATACAAGTCTGGAGAGAAATGAATTTCATATTCAGAGTATAACTGAACCAATCTTTTATATTTACAGAAGGCTAAAGTAATGTTAAACATCCATTAAGAGAACATTTGGTCAGAAGAAGAGTCTTATTACTCTGGCCTTTTGGTGAAAAAGCCAATAACTGGTTACCAACTATTTCAACTTTTTTTTTTGTAAGTGTGATTGCTTAAACTTTAAGGCTCTGTTTACAAGTGAAATGTGATGTATCTTTCAAATATTTGTTATACACAACCATTTTTTTCACTGTTTTCAAAAAAGGAGCGAAATTTGTATACCCTTTGCATTTTTTTATGAGTTAATAAAAATATATGACACTTCTTTTGCTTTAAAATGAATACATTTTTAGAACAAATTTCATTTTGCAGTTTATTTTTGGAAACTACATGCTTCAATTAATATTATCCCATTGCATGCCCAGTGGGTTTATGGTAAATATACGGTATCATAATTGCTGCTACCACAGCAACAGTATAATTATGGAAATTAATGAGTTAGAGTATCAATAATATAGTAATGTTTTCTGTTGGTATATTGAGTTTTTACCTGGGAAGATTTCAGCTATTACATGCAGTCATGGTAAATAATGAATACAGAGTAATGTTGATAGCATTTTGTTTCATTTCAGATACCAAAAGCAACCAAGCAACCACTTATTTTTGTGGAAGATTTTTTTTAGATGAATTTTTTTTAAAGAAAACTTACATATGTGTAGAATTTTGGAAATTCTTCAACTTCCTATATTCCTTCAACTTCATCGTTCCAATTTATAAATCCATAAACCCATGTACTTAAGTCTCTCTGTCTCCTGGACCTACTTCCAACCTGAGACTAACCAAATGAAAGTCTTTAGGATTGTTGGGGTTTAGACCAGTACCTAAGAGTAAGTATAATTTCGACCATAAGAACACAAGACTTTGAGAATTTCTACTGTCCAAGAGATTAAATGGTGAAATTATAGCAAACAAATATCCTAGAACATGCACATGTATAATCACAAGACCACAAGTTTGGTGCCATGGGATTCTGGAGGTCACTTAATTTATCCCCTCATTTGACGGATGAGTAAGCTAAGACCTAGGAACTTAGTTAAATGTCATCTGCCTGAGGTTGTACAAGTACTAAACCATGATTTATCTCCAAGTCTTCTGATTCCAACTGTACCAGTGCTACTTTCCAATGCTTTTGAAGATCATAAATCCTTACCAGCTAACGTCAGAAACTAACTCTATTTTTCTCTTCATTTTCATTCCCAACCTCTGTTGCCCATTTTTCTTAAATGATATTTCCCTTGATTCTTCTGCCTTCCTGCCCTACTCATTGGCCAGTATTTTCTTCCTTTGTGATGAGATCTGGATCAGCCCTCAAAGATGGTTGCCTTACAAACCCTTCTTCTAAATTTACCAAAACCACTTACTATAAATGGGGGAAGAAGCAAAAGGGGCATGGCAGCTTTTCCAAGGATGCTCTTCCATTTCCTTATTGAATCTAGGACTTTGACACTTGCTTTTTTAAAAGAAGCAGTTTTTTCTATTACAATAAGGAAAAGGGTATCATAAAATCTTTCTCAGTATTTGCAATTATTTCATTGGTTCCCACTAACTTAATACCTTATCAACTCTAGGCATAGGATATAAATTGTAAAATTAAAAAGTTGAGATGCTTGAGACCCTCTGAAGCATGTTCCTTCTGGTTCTAGATCTGTGAACCTATTATCAAGTAACCCAATGTATTAGTAACTTCTGTGGGCAGAGCACCAGGTAGCCACTGGATGAGATCAAGTGTTTAGCCAAGACGCATCCTCTATCATCATGAAACTTACTACTCTAATAGGTAATATGAGCCTAGATAATATATTATAAATATATTAACCCCAAATGAAGTACTTTGTAAGATGCAAACAGGAAGAAAGAATCCTTAGCAAACTGGGTTAGGGAATAGCTCAGGAAAGGTGGTGGAAGAGGTGAATTTTGAATTGGGCCTTAAAGAGTGGACAAATATACAACAGAAGGTAAAGATGGAATGACTAAAATGTCCAGGCATAAGGAACAGCATTATAGCAAAAACTCAGAGGTAGTGGGCACAGGGTGAGTTTGGAGGACAGATTGGTACAATTAATTCAGAACGTAAGAGTACAAAGAATAATTGTAGGGTGGGGCTAGATTGTAATGGACCTTGTATATCAAGTAGAGGTATTTGAAGCATATTTCCTAGTCAATAAAAAGCCACTGAAGACTTTAGAACAGGGAAATGAAATGATCAGATTTATGCTTTTGGTAGATTGGGTGGCAGAGGTGTAAAGAGGATGGATTTGCATGGGAAAGGACTGGAGGTGAAAAGACTACTAGGTTATTGCAATAGGCCCAATAGGTGGTAATAAAGACCTGTACTGGGTTGGTGGTTGTAAAAAGAGAGGTGGCATGTATGAACAATATTTCAGAGATGGAATCCATCAAATTTTTAGTCACGAATTGTGTACAAGGACTAAAAAAGATAACACTTGGGTTCTGGACATGAGACTAGATAGAAGGTGCTGCCTCTGATAGAAATAATGAAGTTCTGTGAGAAAGAAAGAACTGGGTTTAAGGGGAAACATGATAAGCTCAGCTTTGGACATGGACCTTTGAGATGCCAGTGGGAAATCTTAGTAGAGATATCCTGTGGGCTCTGAGAGATCAGGGTCTGGGACTCTGTAACAAAGAGCTTATGAGTAGATATGTAGATGTAACAGTCATCTGTCCAGCTAGGGTAGTTAACTATGAATGAATGAGATTGTTAAGAGAGTAGAGAAAAGAGGGGAAAAATCAAGCATTTATCAAGTGCCTGTGATGTCAAGCAATTATTTTTAGGTGCTGGGAATACAATGACAAAAATAAGACAGTTTGCATTCAAGGAATGCATATTTTTATTAGGGTGAGGGGAAATAAAGTGATTATAAGAGTGGATATAACCATCTAATCTAACCCTACCATCTTGTTTTTACAGCTCATACTCTCAAAGAAGTCTAGAGTTAATAGAATGTCTAAAAATCTCTAGCATCAACATTTCCTCTGCCAGTCTTATATTGTGGGTGGGCACACTAATATTTATAACCTAGTTAGAATTAGCTAAGTCTCAACCTTAACTACATTGGATCTTTCTACCTACTAAATAAATGCATCAAGTTTTGTCTCTCAATACCCAATTAAAATTGAAAACTAGACTCAAGTAAAAATATGATGGATCCTTGCTCTACACTTAATTCCCATAATTTTTATTGTCCAACCAGTTATGCAACTATTCAATTTTCTATCAATGGACATTTATTGAGTTCTTACTAGATGTTAAGCACTGTGTTAAGTTTTAGGGTTATGGAAACAAAGATCGAAAAGAAAAACAGCCTTCCCTCAAAAGAAGGTTACATATTAATAAGGAAATCAATATGTAAATAAATAGGTACATATAGAGGTAACCTTAGAGGCAAAGACTCCAGGGGCTGGAGGGATCCAGGTCTTCTGCAGAAGGAAGCTGATTCTTCAAGGATGCCAAGGATGATGTCAAGGTAGAGCCGAGCACGAAGAATATTCCAGGCATGGGGGACAAGTGGTTCAAAGACACCCCCCCCCCCCAGGATAGACTATTGTATGTGAGAAACTTCAAGCAGGCCAGTATTACTAGACTGTACAATGTATAAAGAAAAGTAAGGTGTGAGAAGACCAAAAGGGTAGAAAGGAATCAGGTTGTGAGAAGCCTTAAATATTAAACATAAGACTTTATATTCCATCTTGAAGGTAATGAGGAGCCACAAGTTAATTGAGTAGGGATGGGGTAACTTTCCAGGAAATCACTTTGGCGTATATGTAAAGGATGGTTTGGAGTAGAGAGATTTGAGATTACTTAGAAGACTCTTGCACTGGTCCAGGCAAGAGGTGATGTGGACATGAACTGAGGCTGTAGCTGTGTGAATGAAGAAAGAGAAAGGGACCCATATGAGAAATGTTGTCAAGATGAAAACTACAAGATGTTCATATTTAGGGAATATCAATCTGAACTTTAGGTTTGAACTTTCAGATTAAGTTTAAATTCTATATATGACCCCAGTTTCTAAAGAAGCCAGTTAATAGGAAAAGCTAACAGAAAAAGAAATGAAGAAAGGGTAAGATGCCTTCCTTTTGAACCAACAGCAAATAGAGGAGTCCAAAAACAAGAATACTCACAACTAGAATTTGGAGTTGCAAATGGAAATCATTTTTAAAATTAGGAAAAATAATCAGGGTGAGAGCCAGAAGACAAGGGATTGAGACTAATCCAACTCAGCTACTTTCTGGTACAGTTGGGTCATTTCAATTGTGTCTGACTCTTCATGACCCTATTTGGGGTTTGCTTGGCAGAGATACTGGAACGGTTGTCATTTCCTTCTCCAGCTTTTTTTACAGATGAGGAAACTGAATGGGGTTAAATGACCTGCCCATTCTCAGCACAGCTACTAGGAGTTTGAGGTCAGATTTGAACTCCACAAGATGAGGGGAGTCTTATCGATGTCAGACCTGGCTTCTTAGCTGCCCGTTGGCTCTGTGAATCTGGACAAGCCTCGGTACCTTAATGTGTTAAATGAGAGTTTGAAGTTGGATGGTCTCTGAGGTACATTCCAGATAAAAAATTCTATTTCTGATTAAGAGAATGGAAGTCTTGTGAGACAGAGATGATGGTATCCAACAGATTCTCACCCTGTGTTAAGAAAATAAGAGGAGGAGGTGGTTGTGTTGCTTGTGTTATCTGGAGCAGTTCAAGACAAACCAAGGAGCTCAGTGGATGCTGGAACTGGAGTCAAGAATATTCTAGTTCAAATCCTGCCTCAGACACTAGCTGGGTAATCCTGAGCAAATCCTTTAACCTCTGCCTCAGTTTCCTCACCTGTAAAAGACTCACATCTCCCAAAGTTGTAAGGATCAAATGAGAGAATAGTTGTAAAATGCACAGTGCCTGGCATGTGCCAAGTGCTGTATATATTAACTGCTATACCTATTATTATTTATCTTCTCAGGTTTCAGTTCCTCCTCTGTTAATGAGGGTATTAACCTAGCTAATCTCTAACGTCCCTTCCAGCTCAAAATCCCATTAACAGTTATAGCAGACTCCTTTTTTCTAACATATTGGCTATAAAGGTTACCTTTCTTAGGTTTACATTATGTTCTTAAAAAGACAAGCCCAAACAAGCTTTACTTTTGGCCAAAGTTGTGGTTTAGAATGGAGTTCTTAACCTTTTTTGGATCATGGACCTCTTTTTGACAGTCTGGTAAAGCCTACAGCCCCTTTTCTTAGAATAATGTTTTTAAATGCATAAAACAAAATACAAAAGATTGCGAAGAGAAATCAATTATTTTTATATTGTTAAAAATTTTTTTAAACGTTCATGTACCTGATATGATCCAGCCTCCTTATTTTACAGATAAGGAAATTAAACCCAGAGAGATGAATGATTTGTCCAAGGGCTTGTAGGTAGCAAAAAACAAAGTCAATATATGACCCCAGATCTTCTGACTACAAAGCCAAGGCTCTCTCCACTCCATTTACGATTTCTTCACAAGCTGAAACTACTATAGCCATAACTAGCATCATGTGACTGGGGCTTTACCCTAGGATGCCAAAATTTAGAGAGTAATCGTGATAGTGCTTTGGCTGTTTCACAACTGAATTATCACCTGATTAGCATGAATAATTAGCCCAGCGGACACAGGCAAGGTGAACTTCGCAACCTGGCACCTACCTGTTCTCTCCGCCACTTAGTGTACCAGAGTTTAAACTGGACCCTTTGGGATGCTGTCTTCCCTGTTCCCCATCCCTATTCTCTGCCTCCCCTCACCCAAACTGAAGCTGTCTTGTACCCCACCCCCAATCCCCAAGCATGTGGTTCTTATCCAAGGGATAAGACTTGCTTTTATCAGATTGAGTTAGTAGCATACCTGAACTTCTGATGTTCAGAAATGTTAGAAATCTTGCATAATTTTTAAAAAGAAAGAGAAAAATATCTTACCAGGGGCTCTTAACTTGGGGTTTGTGAGCCTGTCTCTTAAAATATTTTGAAAACTGTATTTCAAAATAGTTGGTTTCCTTATTTTATGCTTTTAAACACATTCTCAGAAGGGATTGATAGTAGTACCTAAAGGGGTCTTTAATAACCAAAAGGTTAAGTACCACTGTCTCAATCAGCTAGTATTTATTGACCACCTACTATGTGCCATGCTCAGCGCTAAGCCCTAGCGACCCTATGTTAAGCTCTGGACTGAGGAAAGATTAATGTAATTCCCTGCTCCTACATCAGCTGAGACTATTGGAAGTTACTGCATACGTGACATGCATCAAAAAATAACTTCAGGGTGTTTGAAATAAAGATTCTAATACTTGATTGTGTGGACACTGTCATTTAATGGAATAAGCTGGCTAGGAAAATAGAAACTACCTTCACGCATTGCTCTTAATGATCAAGCAATCAACATGTATTAAGCTCCTGCTATGTGCTTGGTGTACATACATACATATATATACACACACATGTATATGTGTACACACATACATATATACATATACACACATACATACATGTGTATACATAGAGAAGCACAGATATTCATGTGAAGCTGGTAGAGTTGTGACCATCCTTGCTTCATAAATATCCAAATGATTATTGCCTTTCCTCCTTTACATGTAACATTAAGACTAACTTAATGAATGTCAAAGAACCGTGATTTCATCAGCGGGATAGTCCCTCCACTGAAATACACTACAACTCCAGCCAAGAATTTGTGAGGTTTTGTGGGAGAACAACTCATCCTCTAACAGGCACCCTGGTGATGAAAATCCTAAATTATTAACCAGGACAGTCCTCAACCTACGTTTGTTATCTGACTCCTACTTAAAGCCTTTGCAGCCTAGGGGGACCTGCCAGAACCTGGGACAGCCTTCAAGAATCCGAGGTTACCACCATTGTCACTTAAGAGACAGTTAACTGAGAAGGAATTTTAAGGGATTTAAAAAAAAAAAACAACACAGTTTTTTCTTTTAACAAATCTTTTTTCAGTATTAATGAAAAAGAGCATAACACGTATTAATTATCCACTATATATATTTTGCCAGTTTAGGTACAATGATCAAGTTAAGCTTAAGGAAGAGAAATTCCCCAGGATCAGTGACCATCTCTGACCAAGTGACTCTCCGTGCCTCCAGGCATTGGTAGAGGGAATTTTCTCACTGGGCACCCCCTACACGGGAGGTCCCAGATCTGAGAATAGATTTCACATATCCTCCCAGTGAGGGACTTCATTTAGCAATGCAGATTAGTTTTAAAGAGCCACCTGGTCATATGTATCTGAGGCAGAACTGGAACCGAAGTGTTCCGGATGCTGAGATCAGTTTTGTTTAGGACAATATACATATGTGCATGCACACGTGTATAAACATAATATGTACATATATGGTATAGGTATACATATAATCCACATATGTGTATATATGAAGAGATAGAGAAATGCACCCAAACTCGCCTTCAAATAGGGTGGTGGCAGGGAATCCAAAGGAGATCTAGATGGATAGAAAGATATAGATAGATGTGCATATGTAGATGTCTCACTTTATTCACTCAGATACCTTCAAATATAGTGGTGGCAAGGAATTGAGAGAACATCCTCTGATTAGGAATCCTTCTATGTATGTTATTGCAGGGACCACTTTCACCCACATTAGCTTATCTGATAACAGTAAACCTGGGAAACCCGAGACTCAGGTTAAGTGATTAGCCTGAAGGTCACCTGAGGCTGAGGAGTGGAGGAACAAGATTTCAAAGCCATGTTTTCTGACTCCTAGTGGACTGATCTCAGACCCAAGGTCACAGAGTAAGTATATTTCAGAGGTAAGATTCAAGCAGGTCGCTCCTTATTCCAAATCCATCACTTCCCCTCACTCCAGTGAATTATACTGTCTTTGATTCTCTTTCCTCAATCATTCCTGATGAATTTAGAAAGGCAGAGAATCTTAGAGCTAGAGTAGACTTTACAAGATGGGTACAGTCCAGACTCAGACCTTTTTCTTTTCTTTTTTTTTCCAAGGTGGAAAAAAGACACAGCAACACCATATTCAGACATCTATTTAGTGGTAGACCCTGAACTGAAACCCAAATCTCTTGGGCCCCAGTCTTTGTGGTATAATTTAAACATTCATTCTTTTTGTCAATCCTGACCAACAGAGGCAAAGCCCTCTTCTCTCTTCTACTTTGACCACTTCAACGCAATTTGTGAGATCCTCCATGGCTTCCTCTCAACCTAAAAATCAGGAACTATGCTCTCAAGTTCTAGGTCCTTTCCTAGATACCCTAAATAGCTCATTTCCCTTATTTTCTGTTTTTCAATCCAGCAGCTAAAAGGCACAAGAGATGGAATATTGGACCTGGAGTCACAAAGAATCTAGTTCAAATGTGGCCACAGACATTTAATTGCTGTGTGACCCAGAGCAAGTCACTTAACTTCTGTGTGCCTCATTTTCTTTTATCTGTAAAATGGGGAAATAATAGCACCCTTTATAATAGATCAAAGAATCATTGTAAGAACGAAGTAAGATCATATTTTTAAAGGGTTTAGCACACTACCTGGAACATAATCAGTGTTTAATAAATACTTGTTCCCCCCTGTCCACCCACTTCTGGAAATACTTGGCACATCCTATGATCATTCATCTACCTTACTCATCTGAGCTTTCTCTCAACACCACACTCCAGGTCTGGACTGCCCTCATCAAATCCCTTACTTCCTGGAATAGAAACCACTTCTAAAATCCCATGCACTCCCCAAGAGTCTTCTTGAATAAGTGGAAAAAACATTTCTGATTTTGTCCAACCCACAACCTTGCCAGTGCATTATCAATAGAGGATAAATGCTTTAATTTTTTGTATAATGCAAATGCATCTTTCAATTTCTGTTCCATTTAGTACTTTCCTTGTTTTTTTTTAGTAGCTAGGAGAGTGATCTTCTTTTAGCTTATTTCAAGTAGCGTCTAACATGATGCCATACACACATGGGGAAAGCATCTTCCTGGTGGTTTTGGTTTTTGTATGATAGGCAGTAACTATCTCTGGAAGCAGGCATATTCCACTTATCTTGAAATATTATGGAAGTTTTCTCTTTGTCCCTGAATAGAACTTCCTAAAGAGAGGGAGGTGCCACAAGTCTTCTCTAGTTATTGCTTAATCAGTAATCCATTTTCCCATCATGCAATTCTTTGAATAATAATGTGTAATTTTGAGCAAGTCACTTGATCTCATCTCAGGATCTTTATCTGTAAAATGAAAAGCTAGGAATGAGCTGTTTTAAGGTTTCTTCCAGCTCCAGAATGCTATAATTTGGTTTATGTGCTAACTACATGATTTTATCTGTGATCCAGATCAAAACTGAATTCTCCATTTTTTTCTCTTTTTCAATTTAAACCATTTTATTAGAAAGTTAAACTATAGCAAATATGAAGACACCAAATTTCAAAGCCATACAAGGAGGACTGGTGTACCCCTGTCATTTCTAGACAATTCTACCATTATGCCTCCCCAAAAAAAAAACCTAAACATCCAAAAAAATTTGGCTCTTTTGAAGAACATGAAATCTGTTTGTGCTCTTTCTTCGTCTTTGTGGTTGCCATTTATGAACTTATGAATCATTTCCCCACATTCTCAGTGACTAACACCTGGCTCACAGTCTTCTCCATGCTATTCCCAGCCTTCATCCTCAAGGACTTTGTTATTCATACCAGTGAGACTTCCAAAAACCTGATTACAGCGTGCTTCCAACTTTCTCAACTCTGACAACCTCATGGACCCACCTTAACCCCTCACCATTATTGTATTGACTCTTTCCTCTTTCAGAATTGCCCTGTCTCCATGATCTGGAGCTTCTAAAGACCACTGTCTTACCACAGCAGCCTCCTGTCCTTCTAGCTACCCTACTCTTGCTTCTATGAAACCTATTCCTCCTCATTCTGGTCGTGACCTCCAATCTTCTCTTATTCTTTTTCACATTGACTTCCTTTGCCTCCAGACCCAGTCTTGAGGCCTTATTTTGATACTTAAACATATCATTAATTACTACCTGAGAATTTCTTGATCTTCTAAAATTCTCAACCTGCAAATTCCCATTCCTGGGGACAATCCTCATGACATCTGATCTCTTTCATTCTGTTCCCAGCCTGCTGAACACCACTGGGCAAAATCACAAAAGCAAGTTCATATTTGCATACTCCATATTGATGGTGCTCACTGCTGTTCCATAACCCTTATAGCCTATCTTTTCCTCCCATTCTGGCAGTTGCAAATACTTTACTCCTTCCTTTCACCCTTCAACTGGGATCCTGTCTAGATACAGAAGTTAACAGCCTTAGTTCACTTAGAAGATTGAGGTTTTCTGACATAAGCTTCCTTCTCTTCTTTCATTCCTCAAAATGTTTGCAAAGCTTCATCAGCTCTCTCCTTCCATTTTGTCATAGAAAAAGAAGTTCTCTACTTCCACTAAGGTAAATTCTTGATCCCTACATCCTATTCTGTCTTCTTTAGAAGTCATCATTCACCAACCCCCTTCCACACACATAACCTTCTCTTTCATCTCTCTCAGGCATCTTCAATGTCTCTCCCAACACTGGTTTCTCTACAAACATCCTGGAATGTTTTCAATATTTTTCTTAAGCCTCCCTTTCTACCTTCTACTTTTCCTTGACCTTTCTATTCTACTGAACTTCCATTTCATCTTATTCTTCCTCTTTACTGCTAAAATGTTTGTAGCGGGGGAAGAGGTATAATGTTTTCATTTTTCACAAGCTGAGCTATAAGTTTTATTTTTAATTTCATTTTTATATGATTTAAATTTTTTTTACATAGCATATATCTTAGCAATACAATGATTTAAAAATTGAAATGTATCTCCTTTAAATCCAGTGCATTTGGCACATTTTTTTCAATAAATACTTCCTATATATTATTAGTAATGGTATTATCAATAGAGTCCCACCCATTCAAGTCAGTACATTGAAATGCCTCTTACATGTGAGTGTGTGTGTGTGTGTGTTTATATGTGTAACAAGGTGATATAGTACATTTTCTCCATTCCTCTTTGGCAATGTGGTTCAGTGACTGAGTTTTGATTCCATCCAAAATAACTACAGAAGTTATACAATATTCAGGACTATTTATCACAAGACTCGTTCAGGGAATATATGAATCCAGCTTTGTAGAAATAGAGATGGACCTAAATAATTAGAGAAATAATAGTTGCACATGAGTAGGTCAAGTCAATAGAATAAAAAAGACAATACTACCTATACTCATTTGCTTTTTCAGTGCTATACCAATCAAACTCCCAAAAGAATGTTATAGAGATCAAGAAAAAAATGATGATCTTCATATGGAGGAACAAAAGTTCAAGAATCTCAATGGTAATTATGGGGCAAAGAGTGGGAAATAAAGAGTACCGATCAGTACCAGACCTCAACTTGAATATTAGGCAGTAATCATTAAAAATTATTTTGTACTGGTTAAAAAAATCAGTGAAACAGTTAAGGTACACAACATATAGAAGCAAACACTGTAACATAGTGTTTAATAAGCCCCCAAGTCACATTTACCAAGGGAAGGACTCAATATTTGACAAAAGCTAATGGAAAAACTGGAAGGAAGTCTGCCAGAAACTAGGTACAGACCATCAAACAATATAACCAGGTAAGTCCAGAATGTATAGACATGACTTACAAGTTTATATCTTAAATTATAAGGGCAAGTAAAAAATTCCCTTTCAAATTTTTGAATAGGCAAGAGTTCATAATTAAATAAGTGATAGGATCACACAAGATAAAATGGACATTATATAAGATTAAAAGTTTTTGCACACATTTAATGTAAACATTTTAGAAGGGAAATAGGTAACAAAAAAACTTTGCAGCAAGTTTCTTTGATAAAGACCTCATCTCCAAGATACACAAGAAACTGATTCAATTTATAGGACTAGATCATTTCCAAGGGACTCGTGGTCAAATAGATGGTTTTCTCAATGGAAGAACTCTAAACTATCAATAACTATATGAAAAAATGTTCTACATCACCAATAAAAAGTACAAAATAAAGCAATTTCAAGGTTCTATTTACACCTATCAGACTAGCAAAGATGGCAAAATTGGAAATTAACAAATGCTGGAGGGGCTATGGTAATGCTAATGTACTGTTGGTCAAACTTTGAAATGCCTAGGCATTCTGCAAAGTAATCTGGAACTATGCCCATAAAATTACCAAATTATGTATGTAACCTAGCTCTGCCACCACTTGGCCTTTACCCCAAAGAAATAAAAAAAAATAAGAAAAGAAGCTATATATACAAAAATACTTATGGCAGTTCTTTTTTTATCTGGTATAATGTTATATTTTATTTTTCCCCCAATGACATGTAAAAACAGTTTTTAACGTGCACTTTTAAAATACTTGAGTTCCCAATTCTTCGCCAACATTAAAATAACTGTTATAAATATTTTTGTAGCTAGATATAGGTCCTTTTCCTTTTTGAATTTTTTTTCCCTTTGGGACACATAGTAGTGGTATTTTATAGCATCCCTTTTTGAGAAAATAAAATTTATTGGGGAACCTAAAATATGTTTATGAATGTAGTAGAATAGTATTTTTTCATAAGAAATTATGAAATGAACAATTTTAGAGAAAAGTGGAAAGACCCCTATAATTAATGTAAAATGAAATGAGAACTATAAGAATGATTTATAAAACTATATTATATAATATATATTATAAAGTTATAACAGTAAAGAGAAAAACTTTTAAAGATTTTAGAACTCTAATCAATTAAATAATCAATGAAATAATAAACCAGGAGTCCAAAAGAATGAAGAGGAAACATGCCACTCCTTGACAGAGAGGTAATGAACTGAAAATGCTGAAAGAAACACACATTTTTGGAAATGGCCAATATGGGAAAATGTTTTGCTAGACAATGCAAATATGCATTGAGGGTTTTATTTTTCACATGTTTTTTAAATTGCTCAAAATGCCAAATAACAACAAAGGATATGTTTGGTCTGATAAGACATTTATTTCAATTAGTATTCAGTAATATTGCTCAGAGTCAAAAGTGCTAAACTTCTCAAAAAGCTATGTACGACCTGTGCCTCTGATACATCACTTCCAATTTTGTCATCAGATTCTTACACCACAGCTTTTGACCACACTGCTCTACTGAAACTGCTGTCTCAAACCAATGACTTCCTAACCACCAGACCCATTGGCCTTTCCTGGCCCTGGAAAGTTCATTCTTCTTGACTTCTCTGCGGTATCTGACACTGTTTAGAATCGGTATGATATACAAAGTCGGCTGTATTTAGGATCAGGAGACATAGATTCATGGCTGTGCCATTAAAGAGCTGTGTAATCATAGGCAAGGCACTGGACTTCTCTGAGACATGGTTTTTTTAATCAATGGAATGGGAAAATTAATACATGTATGACCTATAAGGTTGTTATGAGACAAGCAAACTTTATATCACTACGCAAATTTACAGTCTTGTTATCATCGCCCTCCCTCATTCTAGTAAATATTCTTTTTGTCCCTTGGCTTTTGAAACATAATACTTTTCCTGGTTCTTCTTCTAACTCTTTAGTCATCTGTAGTCTCTCCTCTGTCTGTTTCCATTGGCTCTTCATCTATTTCTTTACCCCTTTAGGTAGGTTCCTTACCC
>CM053769.1:551778615-551801710 GCA_028658325.1 Potorous gilbertii
TGGATTCAGATGACTCTGGAGAAGTGAGGCTGGTGACCTGCACAGCCCTCCCTCACTCAAAAAGTGCAAGTCATGTCATCATTTCTCTGATGGCATGGTCTTCTTTAGCAATGAAGGACAAACACACACACACTTTCCAATTGATCTCTCTCCCCACTCCAATCTACCCACTTAATTGCCAAAGTGATTTTTATAAAGTGTGTGTCAGACCATGGCAACATCTACTCAGTAAACTCCCATGGCTTCCTTTTACCTCCAAGATCAAGTATAAAGCCATCTGGCCTTTATAGTACTCCAGAACTTGGCCTTTCCCTCCTTTTCTGGTCTTTTTTTAACCCTAGTCTTCTTATTATTTAATTCCATTTTCTCTCCAATCCAATTTTCAGTCCAACCCTGCTTGGTCTTCCTCATACTGGACACAACATCTACCATCTCTATGCCTTTACCCTGGCAGATCCCTATGCCTAGAGTGATTTCTCTCTTCACTTTTGACTCTTCATTTACCTGACATCCTTCAATATTTAGCTCTAATCCTACCCGCAGGAAGCCTTTTGTGATTTTCCCAGAGACTGATACCTTCTAATCTAAGATGACTCTGTATATATCTTATATCTACTGTGAGCTCAGTAGATATTTTTCCAGGGAAAGTAGGGAAATTTTCACCTGTCTCTGTATTTCTGGCACTTAACAAAGTGGTTTACACAAATTAAGAGTTTAATAAATACTATTGATGAACCAGCTGACCCTGGCCCCTATTCTCCATTATGTTTTACAAAACCTAGTATCTACGTAGAGAACAAATCCTGTCTCCCACAGGTCCAGAGGGACAAATATTGGGAGTGAGGGGGAAGCCAAATCCCCCAGACCCAGAGAAACAGAGCAGAGAAATCCCTGAAACAACCAAATCCAAAGCCTAACCCATTTTTTTCATCCAGCATTAGATTAGCCTTGGCAAGGCAGTGAGAACAATGACTAATTACCTCACTGGATGTTGAGTGTCTATTCAGCCAGCCATATACTCCAAAGGCCATATTTGGAAAATATTGCTTTGGAAATATAGTATGCAGAAAGGAGTCCATTATATTTTCTTTTACAAAATGCCTACCTTGCTCAGACCCCAAAAGATATGCTTACAACTGAAATATTAACGAATTTTGCTCTCATATGAACAAAGGATCTAAAGCTAGAACAAATGTTACATGTCACTTAGTCTAACCTCATTTTACAGAGGAGGAAACTGAAGCCCAGAGAGGTAAAGCAACCTGTCTAGAGTAAGACAACTTTGTGAATTCCTTTTTTAAAAAAAATACATAACACCCTTCATCTTTTCACAAAACAAAATAGGAAGAGCATTATATAGATTAACTTCTAATCAGTGATGTGCCAATAAATGTTTAACAATCAGCTTTCCAAATATACCCAAGGTACATTTAAAATTTTTTTTTGTATAGTTATTTTTTTCCTTAACATTTTCTTAAATCTAGACCAGA
Source organism: Potorous gilbertii (assembly GCA_028658325.1). Classification (NCBI taxonomy): domain Eukaryota; kingdom Metazoa; phylum Chordata; class Mammalia; order Diprotodontia; family Potoroidae; genus Potorous; species Potorous gilbertii. The sequence continues at coordinate 551,780,106 of CM053769.1, forward strand.
GGTGTCAGACAGGCAGAGGTGGCAGGCTTCATGTAGTCTTTAACATTCCCTTAGTGTGACCAATAAGACATAGATAATAATGTTTTAAATCTTAGTCAATATTTAGCCAGTAGGGATCCTTAGTTATGGTTCAGTTTATTGACATTTTCTTTTTAAGTTTGAGAGTAGTGGTCTAGATAATCAACAAAATAATAAATCAAGCCTTGATTTGTAGAGTTTGTCAGTTTTTAAGTTGTAAATGCTAACACTGGAAATATAACAATTGGCATAGTCATGCTTCTCAACCTTCTGAAAACATATCCCATTCTCTCTTAGAAATGTTGTTAAAGAAGTCTATAAAAGGGATAGTTGCTATCTGAGCAACCTGCATGCAAGGAATTCTTAGAGATTTCTGCTCTATGAGACTATGTTTACTCCACTGACAATAGTGACTACACACCTTCAAGTCACTAGATAAATCACAGTGTCAGGCTGATTTCCCATAGCTAAGTTATGAAAGAATTACATACAACCTTCATCAAACAGGTGCTATGAAGCTTGCCTTCTTCTTTCTCACAAACAATAGTTGAGTGATCCTTAAAATAAAGGTATTATTGCAAACAATCAAATATTGGAAATATTTATATTTCCCTCATAATAATATTTATTCTGTACCACAATATTAATAAACCAGATTTCAAAAGTGTTTTTATACCAGGACTGAAAATTTTGAAACATTTTTAATTCCTCTCAAGTGTGAAAAAATGAATGAAGAAGAAATAAGCAATGAGATTCCTTAACAAAATCCTACAAGAAATCTAAGATTAGGTTCCTTTGCCCGACTCTAGGAAGGTCTCAAGGGGTGGAAGGTGTGAATGGTGAGGTAGAAAGAGTTCTCAATTTGGAGTCAGAGTACCTGGGATTGAATTTAGACTCTGCAGTAAACTATTGGTGTGACCTTGTGCCTTAGTTTCTTCATGGATAAAATGAGTGAGTTAGATTAGACAACCTTTAATATCCCTCCTAGTTCCAAATCGATGAAACTATTATAGTTAATATGTCTTGGTGGTAAAATTAATTGGTGGCCCAAGAAAGGTCCTGCTGCCTTCTGACAAGCCAGCCTGCTGCCCTGGCTCTTCTCTCTGTCTAGTAAAGTCAATGGTTACTATCCTAATGATGAACACTTAACTTAATTCAATCTAATAACTATTATATTAGGTATGTGTCAGTTACTGTATTAGCTACTGGAATTTTTTTTTTTAGTGGGAGGAGGTCTGGACCTATGATTTCATCCATCTAGGAAACTCCCAGGACGAAAATTGTTTTACCAATTCAGATTGGCAAATGTTCTGCAATCTCTCATCTTTGACTGCTACCTGTGGCACTAAGAAGTGACCTTGCCCATGCTCATGAAGCCCGCATGTGTCATAGATGACATTGGAATCTATGTGGTCCTGATTCACATAGAGGCAGTCTTTCTATTTACCCTATCACTCTGCTTCTGGCTATTGTATATGCAAAGACAAAAAAATGAAAACAGTTCCTGACTATACTGAGTTTACAATCTAATTGAATATTACTGCAGACATTTCAATCTCCTTATGCATCTTAACCCAGAACTCAAACTCAGACATAAAGGCAAGACTGGCTATGTTAAGAAACATCCTGATTTCACTGAAAAAAATCAAGGAAACCATTTGAGTGAGCTACTGCAGGAAGTGAAAGCCAAGAACTTGACTAATTCATTCAAACTAATAAAAGAAACTGTTCTTCCATTCCCCTCAGGGTTCCATTACATCCCTACATTTAGACAAAAACATTGGTTTGCACAACATAGAATCAGACTGTAGAGTTCCCAGACAGAAGGAGGAGTCACTTAATCCAGGCCTACAACAAGACTGCTTAGGGGCTCAATGATCAGTAAAGGACCACAGAAAGCAATTTTTCCCTTGCAGAAGTGGGGTTTGATAGTTAGGAACATGATAGTCTTTTCTAGGAGGAGCTTTCTTGTTGGATGGGTAAAATTTGAACTCTCCACTGGAAAAACTATGTTTCCAGTTCCATCTCTTTATATCATCAAGTGGGACTTGTCATTTGGATTTCCAGGAGCAGCTTTCCCTACTTAAATCCATTACTTTCACATAAGCAAGAAAAACTGTGGTATTCCAGAAAAAAGAACCTAGAAAGGTAAGAAACAAGTACTAGATATGTTATTTGACCTTAACAAACAGAACATTGCACATAGCTTGACCTGATGATTTTACATTATTAATAATATTAATTTTGGATTTAATTCTACATGTTTTCCTGCTATGCCACTGGAAATAATAAGAGCAGCTTCTGCTTCAAGGATCTGTAGTTTCATTGGTGTGATTAGGTTCCTCACAGATGCAGATTACAACCCCTCCATTAAGTGGTTGTGAAAAGTTGATGAAGCCAAAAATACTTCTCATCTTGCAGCCAGTCTGGCAGCGAGCCTGTCGGAACTTACCTAGGCTAGTTTTTGGACAACAGACATCATCAAGCCAATATTCAAAGCCTTCCTAGCTTGCTGTGACCTGCCAGAGCTTGTGTTCTGTTGGCATAGCCTTTGAGAATGTAGGGTCTTTTCCACATCATGATGATGAATCAGGGGCAGTATATAAAGGGTTGGACCTAGAGTTAGGAAGACCAGGGTTCAGTTTCTACCTACTTATAAGCTATATAACTTTGGCAAGACAACTAATTTTTCTGTGCCTCAGCTGTTAAAAAAGTGAATTGAGTTCAATGACCTCCAAGGACCTTGCAGTTCTAATCTACGATCTTATGAACTGCTAAGAACTAAGGAGGAATCCCAGTAATAGCTCACATTTTTAGAGAGCTTTAAGCAACCCAGTATTAGCATCCCCATTTTTCAGATGAGAAGACAGACTCAGAAAGGTTAAGTTGCCCATGGTCACGTAGCTAAGAGTGTCAGAGACAGTGTTTGAACCAAAGTCCCCTGATCTCAGAGCAGGAGGGCTCTTTCCTCTGTATCATGTTGCCTCTCTGATGCTAATAACTATGAGAATCCCAAATGATCCCTGTGTCCTGCTGAATTATGGGAAGATTAGAGATCATTAGGATAAAAGCATTGCCCCATGGTACAGAGTTAAGAGAAAGTAAGTTATGTTTATTTTGTAATAAATTAAAACTTCTAATTCCAATAACATTTGAATTTGTTCACCACAGCATTTACTTTACACTCAGCCACAGGATATTAGTTTAAATAGCTAAGAAATCCTGAATAATTAGTCAAAGTAAAGAAAATTTCCTTGTTACTATGAACCCAGCTACAGAGGGAATGTTACCATTTCCCACAACATCTGTTCTGTGTTCACAGACTGAACTGCTGATGAGATGGAGTGAGCACAACTCCTGGTCCACAATTGAGGGGAAACAATTAAAATGACTAATCTAATAGAATATGTATTAGTTGTACAATGTGGCAGAGCCATAGCCACCAAGTCAGTTAGGGCCTCTTGGAACTAAGACCTCAGGCTTTCCATCTGGCAGAAGAGTTTGTATATTCAGCTGAAGACTTGTATCACTGGGATCCATCATGCAATCGGTGTTGTAAAGGATGCTACTTCATCTAAGCCAGGAATGAGGAACCTACAGTCCTGAGGCCACACGGGGCCCTAAAAGGCCTCACTTGAGGACTTACATGTGGCCTCAAGGTCACAAGGTCCCCAGCCTTGATCTAGCCCATCCCAGTTCAGAAACTCCTTCTGTAACACCCTACATTCACAAGCAAGTCCATTTGATTGCTGGACAGCTCCATTGCTGCACCTCTTAAACCACCCCCCCACCTCAAAACGCAAAATGTCTATTACTTCTTCCACACAACAGCCTTTCACATATATAAAGAGAATAATTTGTGTCTCTTCTCCCTACTTGAGTCATCTCTTTAAAGCTCGAGTTTTCTCACATAGATTTCAGACTGGACAGGACCTTAGCAATCATCCAGTTCAGTCTTCTGATTTTACAGATGAGGAATTGGTCATGGTTTCAAGGCCTCTCACTCTACTGTCCCCTATCCTTGATTTGCAAGGGCAAATCACAAATTTGCAAACTTCTCTGTGACACTTGCCGAGAAGTCTGGTTTATTTTGGGATATTAGGTAAAAGCCTTTCTTAGAGCTACTTGTTACATCACCAGCAAATTTGATCTCACCTGTTGGAAAATAAAAAAGCAACTATTCAGAAGCTTGATGATTCATATACCCAGGTTTATCATGACTACTGCTGAATTTGGTTTTTAATGTATGTTTCAATGTAAACTGCTTCATCATAGGAACCAACCATTTTATTGATGCCTGCCAATCCAAAAGTCACACCCAAAAGCATCATGTAACTGGGGAATTAAAAATATTAATTTTGGCTGATGAATGTACTTTCTTTACAATCTTCATAGAATTCTGAGTATCTCTTTAAAAAAAAAATGTTCCCTGGAACTCATTAATACCGACTTAGAACCCTAATTATTAGGGCATAGAGACCTCTGCTGGATCCCTCTGGGTATTACATATATTCCACTTGGACCTTTTAGGCTCATAAAATTTAGAGAAGGAAGAGGTCTTAGAAATCACCTAATATAACACTTTTATTCTATAGGTAGAGAGACTGAGTTCTATAGAAAGGAAGTGACTTGTTTAAGGTCACACACATAGTAAGTAGGGGAGTCTTTCTTAAAATTGAGGCATAGTTACATAGAAAACACCTTCGCGTAATATACATTATTTCATATGATCCTCATAAAAATCTAGTAGGTATTAGCATGATCACCATATTACAGGTGACGCAATTAGGGCTTGTGAGTATTAAATGACTTGCCCTGTAAGTATCTGAGACAGGATTCAAACTTAGAACTAGCTCTTCAGTCTGGTGTATTACATTAAATTCCTCTCAGATCCAGTACACTCATCATAACTTACTACACTGTCTTAATACTACATGACCCTAACTTCCTCTCAGACCAAGCACTTTTTTGACTACTTACTACACTGCCTTAAGGGCTTGCTAACAAATAAGAAAGAGTTTTAATTGGAAAATCCACCTGATGAATCTATGCTCAAAGCTAAAGTTTGGTTTAAAATCAATTTTATAGGTTTCCTGCTTTTTTTTCCCCTCAAACCTTTCAGTCATCCTAATGAGTTAATCTGGAGGTGCTTGTTCATTAAGCTTAAATCAATTTATTTCTTCAGAAACCTTTCCCTGACCCAGAGGGGAATCATCCCCATGCACTGCTAGCCCACTGATAATACAGTGTCTTTGCTCAACAATTTCTATTTCCTCCACTACTGTGATGGGGCCTTTGAGCCCACAGCAATGGCCTGAGCATCGCTCTGTATAAGGATCTCTATATGGATGCCTGGTTAAGTCTTATTTCTCATACTTAGATGTTTGCTTCTCAAGGACCAGGTCTGTATCTCCTTGTTATTTGATAACAGCACAGCCCTGTAGCTGTACACCACCTGTGTGGATGCTCAGCAAACGCTTTTGGGTGATAATAGTGATTCTTGCATGTAGGAAGTTTAGAAAGAGGTGGCCTAGTGATTCTCATTCTCATTGGCCACAAGAATTTCATCCTTATCTCCTCTGAAATGGAAGTGCTTTTCAAATAAGACCTTTCAAGACTATCTACGTTATAGGATCAGGGACCTCAGAGGACATAAATCCAACTCTCTCCCCTCCCCATTTAACAGACACTATATGTGAAGTGCTAGAGAAGCATAAAAAACAAAAATATCCTTTCCTATTTGGGAACTTACATTCTAATCTAAAAATTACAACTACAATCTGGGCCTGAGGATCTGGAGCACTGTGCCCTCTAACCCTCCGTTAAGGGGTATCTCTTCTCTAGACCCAGATAGATTCTGTCCTTGGGGAGTCTGCCTTTTCTGATAGAGATTGACTGCTTTTTTCTTACATTCTTTAACTCATTAAACTTCTCTCCCTGGTACAGCAGAGAGTAATGCAAAGATCCCAACACACACAGGAGGGCCTGCTATACAGGTTCTTAGATCTGCTTTTCTAAAAGGAAAGCAACTTTTGAGGGGTCAACAATCTATTTTAATCAAGAATATGTATCATTCACTTAGTTCAGGGGAAAAGGTCAGCACCCTGAACTTCAGAGAAAATACAGAGAAACAAAGATCAACCAACAGATACAACTTCCAACTGTCTCACTGCAAGCAATACATACATCACAGATCAACAGACAGATCCAACTGTCTGACCATACATCCATAGTAACCAGAATGAGGAGCAACAGTATCGGGGCTTTCAAAGCTTGGGGTGTTCCTTAGGGGCTTCCCTGAGTTTCATCTGACACTCAAACCTTCTTCCAAAAACTAAGTGCTAAAACAAAACCTCATCTCAGAGTATTTATATATTCTTCAGAGCCTAGAGGGCAGGACCCTCTGACCCAGTGCCTCAATAGAAATTAACAAAAGGTATTGAGGCCTATTAAAGGGTGAATATCTTTAACTCTTCCCTCCCGCATTAACCTTAAATTACCATTACACAGAGACAAGTTACTGATAGCTTAGCTTATGGCTCACATTCATGGTTTCCCCCCTAAAAGGGATGGTATAGAAAAATATTCAATGTAGAATACAAATCAAATAAGACGATGATGATGATGGATGACAACCCCTCACTTTTTATAGCATTTTAAGGTTTACAAAGCACTTTATATATCTTTATATATTTGACCTTTACAATAATCCTATAAGGTGGGTGTCATCATTATCCCCATTTTACAGGTGAAGAAAGTAAGACCAAGAAGGTTAAATGACCTGCCCAGAGCCACATAGCTAGTATCTGAGGCAAGATTTTTAACTCAGGCCTTCTTCACTCTAAATTCTATCTGTTAGCTTTAGCTATGGGAGAGATAGTTTACTTCTACACACAAAAGTGGTGTACTAAATATAAAAGACATACATTTCACATCATTTGAATGAGTTAAACAGGATTCAGTAACATAACTATGACTATAATCCGCTGAGAGGCTGGTACTTAACGTTATCACAACACAAAGTAGTTTACAAGACTGGTAATTAGACGCTTTATATTTCACCTCAGATCTGCATTAACCAAACAATTTGCTGGCAAAACAGCCAAATTTGGGCCAATCCTCTTGTCACTGATTGTCTTACAAGAGTGATAGAGCACTTGTTAAGGATTCTTCCTAAACTGATAGGTCTGTAACTCATCTGGTACAGTGGCTAGAGCACCAGTGCAGGAGTCAGGAGGACCTGAGTTCAGATGTCACCTCAAACACTTGACACTCACTAGCTGTGTGATCTCGTCAAGTCACTTAATCCCAACTGCTTCTTCCTGGGTCATCTCCAGGCATCCTGATGAATATGGTCACTGGATTCAGATGACTCTGGAGGAGAAGTGAGGCTGGTGACCTGTACAGCCCTCCCTCACTCAAAACAAAGTCAAGTACAAGTCATGTCATCATTTCTCTGATGGCATGGTCTTCTTTGGCAATGAAGGACGAACACACTGATAAAAAGGCAGCTCAATCCCAGGCTCAGGCTTACCTGTGCTTTAGCTTTCATGTGCTTGCACTGCATTGAAACCAGAAATCAGAGTTATAGGCAAACTGCCCTTCCCCTTTACCCTTTGGGAAACTTTAAAGAATTCCAATGCAATTGGCAGGTAGAAGAGAAGAGAGTAGCAAAGGGGTCGGTAACACTCTTTTGTCATTTGTGGACCCATCCGTCATTCTAGCTCTACTGTGAACAAGGAGGATTCTTCATTATCTCAAAGTATAAAAGTAAACTACAAGAATCACATATGGCCAGACACAAGCTCCAAGGATTTCTCATGATTTACCTGAACCAGGAATAGAGATCATGCTCAGAGAGATGTCCTTCAAAGACCAATTTTAACCTATGTAATGGAATTTCCCCCAAAGTCATTGATTTCATTGGATTTATAACTGAAAGGGACCTTAAGGGTCATTCAGGCCATGTCATTGCATTTCCCAACCCCCACCCCCTTCTGTTTTACATATAAGAAAACTCATATACCTAAGAAGTTACAGAATCAAGAGTCAAACTCAGATGTACCTAACTCCTAGAACAATTAGGCCAATTCTGCCCAGAAATAATTGTTGTTTCTTTCATAAAGTCCAAATCTGGTCTCACTGGCCGTTGTCATTAAGTGACACTTGATGGTTATAACCTTCTCTAGGAGGTTCACCTTTTCAAATGAGCACAAGAGTATCTGAAGTCCTATAACCCATTCCTGCTGACATACTGATTTGCTATTTCTATACAGTGATAGACACATCTTGACCATACATCTTACTTTCAAATAAGAAGAAGAGAAAGTTGGCAGTGGAGATCAAGGGAGGTCTGTGGAGGGATGGAAGGGGCCTCAAAATGATTTGGGTCTTTTGAAACAACAAAAGCAGCTCATACCTTTCTAAAACACCACTCTTATTGTGGCTGTTATATCTGCTAGGACTGACCAACTGACATAGAATGTTAGTGCCAGTAGACACCTTAGAGGTCATGTAGTCCAAGCCAAGTTCACAGATTCACAGTTCACAGCTAGGGCTCTGAACATTAAATGGCATGTTCACAGTCACACAAAGTCATTAACAGCAGAGATGAGCCAGAACAAAATCTCTCCTCATTTCCATCTAAGGCCTCTAGAGCTTTACGTCACTCTCCACTGGCCTTTTCTTTTTACACAGTTTGAACACAACCTGACTCCCTGTGGTCCACAACAGACATTCTGTAAATTATTTTTTTTTTGGTTCCTTCTTAAATAGATTTTTGCAAAAATGGGTTCACACATACTGAGTTGGAAAACACTGTTGAGACCTTCTGGTCCAACCTCCTCACTTTTATAAGTGAGGGAACTAAGGCCCATAGGCTGTAAGTACCAGAGGCCAGATCGGAACTCCAAGGATGACATTGGTTTGTACTTATTCCATATTCCTCTGAGATCAGGACAGATGGTCAAGTGTTCAGTCTCTGGTTTTCCTTAAGTAATTTCTTTGTTTAGTAATGTAATAAAGCTGGCTAAGAAGAAAGGAGGAAAAGCATTAATTAAGTGACCACTAGCACAGTGCTAGGTAGTTTATAAAGTACTATCTCATTTGATCCTCATAATGACCCTGCAAGATAGGTGATTTTATTATCCACATTTAACAGTTGAGGAAACTGAGGCAGAAAGAGGTTAAGTAACTTTCTCAGGGTTACATAGCTGTTAAGCATTTGAAGCTATATTTGAACTCAGGTTCATTTGAACTCCAAGCCCAGCTCTCTTTGCACTGAATCCCTTAGCTGCCCACTGGCTTACACCGCTTGTGCACAGAACTCGCCCTGAACCTGTCCATTTGTTTTCATTTCAAGTTGAGAGCTAGAAGAATGAACAGAGATGAACAGAGTTCAGGCTACTGCTCTTCAAAATTACCCTGTAGTTGATGGTGTAGCTAAGCCCTGGCTCCAATTCTTCCTTCAAGGGTAAGGAGAGTCTAGTAATATAGAGTGAATCTAGTGCAGTTCAATGAAGCTGGTCCATCCACACTCTTCAGAAGTGTAGACATCCACCAAATAATCTTATCTAAACTGGGAGGGGATGTGACCTCTACCTCTGGATCTCTTATCATTTCCATTTCAGTCCCTCACCTTTCATTCACTAATTACAGTTAGACTATTATTGGCCTTGGAGTGAAGGAGACCTGAGTTCAAATCATGGCTCAGATACTTACTAGCTGTGGGATCTTGGACAAGTCATTTAACATTTTCCATTTGTTTATTTATAATATGAAGATAATAAGAGCTCCTACCTTATAGGGCTGTTGTGAGGATTGAATGCTATAACATACATTAAGTACTTTGCAAACCTTAAAGCACTATACAAGTGCTTCTTCTCCTTCTCCTCCTCTTTCTCCTCCTCCTCCTCTTTCTTCTTGTTCTATTGTTAGTGCAGCTCAGTCCCTTATCATATTATCGATGCATCTTTCACGTATCTATCTCCTTCCCAAAGCAATTGACATAAATTGATGATGAGCCTGCTTTAGATACAGAGAGATTTGGTCTCTCTTGGTTCAAGTCCTGTCTCTGACATTTAGTAACTTTGTAACTTTGGCCAAGTCACATGAACCCATGGTATTGAAGGTACTTCATCTAGTTGATAAATTAGAAAAGAATTGCTTATCTGTGTTGGTGGAGAGTTTACATCCTGGGAGTTCCCACCCTATTGAAATCTTAGGTCTGAACCAAAAAAACAAGTCTTTCCTGAACACCTACATCCTTGGTGGCTTTTACAAATTCTTGGACTTCATGGCATAAATTCTAGCCACTAAATGGTTAGAATTGCTTTGGAATTTCCAACATCTTTGTGATTCAAGACACTCATTCATTTCTTTTCAACTGATATCTTGGAAAAAATAAAAACCAAAGGCAAGTAAATTTATAGTTGTTAGTAACATTATTAAAATATATTTGTTACTGAATATAATTTGTTAATTAAAATATATTTATTAATTAGAAATTGTACCACATTTGAAAAATTGTGCTGTATGACTAGAATGAGTAGAAATAGAATTTGGCATTCATGTACCATGAACACAAATACAAATCTATTGTTAAGCTAGGTAGCACTGTGGCCTAGAGTCAGGAAGACATCTTTCAGAGTTCAAATCTGACCTCAGATGTTTACTGGTGGTGTGACTGGGCAAGTCACTTGATTCTGTTTGTCTTAGTTTTCTCATCTGGAAAATGAGCTGGAGAAGAAAATGACAAATCACTGCAGTATCTTTGCCAAGAAAACCCCAAATGAGGTTATGAAGAGTTGAACGCAACTGAACAACAAAAATAATTTTCTTCCTTTATTTATTCTTATTATTTATTTGTAATTACATTAGCATGTTACTCCACTAGACTTTCTCTCCCCATATTCTAGTTAAGCAAACCTACTGAATTCCTGTTCCTCATACACATGGGAGATGTGTCGTCTCCCATCTTTGTGCCTCTCATGGGCTTGCCCCCATGCCTGGACAACACTTACCTATCACTCTTAGAAGGCATAGCTTCCTTCAAGACTCAGCTCAACTGAAACACCCAAAAGGTGGTCTGATTCCACTTTCTATTGACCTTGCACTTCTCTTAGAAATTACTTTGTGCTTACCTTTTATTTAATTATATGTTTACATGGTTTTTTTTCTTCCTAATAATATTAATATTATTAATATTCCTCATATTACATTCTAGTAATATTCTGGAAGGCATTATTTTTCCAGTTTTGTCTTTGCATCCCCAGGGTCTACCAAAGTTCCTGCTACTTGGTTGAATGAATAAATGAAATGAATGAATGAATGAATACTCTGTTTGGAGTCAGAGTACCTGAGCCCAAATCCCAGTTTTGCCATTTACCCTCTGTTTAACCTTGGTCACCTGTCTTGTCTTCTTCTCTTAAAAGATGAAGGGATAGAACAGGATCTCTAGATCAGATCCCTTCTAATCCCAAATCTGTAATCCTATGATCTTATAATGTTCTATTTTGATTTATGATGTATAATATTAGTATTTGTTTTTCATAGGTTATATTTATTACACTCTTGACTCCTCTCCTTTTCTCTGGCTGGACCTCATTTCTGGAACACTGTCCTCCTTACATTTAGACTACTGACTTTCCTGGATCCCTTTAAGTCCCAGATAAAATCCCACCTCCTACAGGAAGCCTTTCCCAACCTTTCTTAATTCTAATGCCTTCCCTCTGTTAATTATTTCCTATTTATCGTATGTGTGTGTGTGTGTGTGTGTGTGTGTGTGTGTGTGTAATATTTGTTTGCATGTTATCTCCCCCCATTAGATTGTAAGCTTCTTGAGGTCAGGGACTATTTTTTGTCTCTTTTTGTGTCCCTAGCACTTAGCACAGAGCCTGCTCATAGCAGGTGCTTAATAAATGATATATTACTAAATGATATACTACTAAAGAAACACAGCGCATTGTAGTGGAAAAGTGCTGAACATGGAGTGAGGAGACTCGGGGTCAAATATCATTGCCGACATTCAACCCCTCTTTGATCTAGGACCAGTCACCCTCTCTGGACTTCCTTTTCTTCTTTGGTAAAATGGCTTTGGGGATGAGGTGGATTGAACCAGATGATTTCTAAAGAACCTTCTAATTCTAATCCTATGCTATTTATTTTTATTTATGGACCATAATAATATAGGGCACCTTATAGCTATCAAAATATTTACGTATGTTATCTCATTTGATTTTTGAAAAAAGAAAGAGATTGAGAACTCAGACAAGTCTATAGCTAGAAAAGACCTCAGAGCAGAGGTGTCAAATACTCAGCCCATGGGTAACATCCCACAATGCCCCTACGTGTGGTGAGAATCAAATTAAAATGTAATGGAGAAATATTTAATAAAATAAATTTTAAAACAATAAAATATAGGCAATATATTTTATTAACATTAAGTCAGTATACAGCCTGCAGGTATCTTTATGGATGGATTAGTGACTATGTTTCTATTTGAGTTTGACACCAAGGATCTAGGTCAGTCCCCTCATTTTAAAGATGAAGTCAGAGCTTTTTCACTAAAGAATTGGAGTGACTTGCTTGAGGCCATGCACATAGTTAAGTGGCAAAGCTAGAATTTTTAACTCAGGTCTAGCTACCTTATCCATTATATTATTCAGCAAAAGGTACATAACTTGAAATTTCTAAATGAATATTACAGGGTCATAAAATATTCTCATCATAGTAAGATAAAAGCACTTAGAAGACAAATACATCCCACAGAAATTAATGCCACTTTACAACAGTGACATGTGTTTGTGGGTATATATAAATTTTCAAGTCTGTGTATATTATGTATCTGTGCGTACATATGTATCTGTGTATATTCATATGTATCTTCCATTCAACAGTCCTTCCTTTATCATTATAATTTCTTCTTCTTAAATAATAAAATTTCCATTTATTAATATTTAATGGAAAGGTTCCAACTTTGAGAGTTAGACTAGAGTAGGGGCTTCCTGTAGGGGCAAAGATAGGACCCAAGAGCTAGCTGGGGATGGGAAATGGAAAGAGAATATTGGTAGGAAATTTGAGGGGAGGGACTCCTGAGTATCTGTTCCAAAGGGGCTGTCCTTGCCAAATGGGATCTGGGCCATACATAGGTAGCCTGAGAGAGGGAATGGGAAGAAAGGAAGGGCTCTCCCTTGACTGCTCAGTTGAGCCCTTCTGTCTGCTGGTATCTTAGGAACCTAGATCTGAAGGCCAGAGAGAGCTCAGAGGCCCTGCAGGTCAATCCTTTCCTTTTACAGATGAAGAAACTGAGGACCAGAGAAGTAAAATGACTTGCCTAAAGTCACATAGGGAATACATTAAGGATTAGAGGCAGGATTTGTTCTCCGTCCTCTTACTATGGTCATTGCTCTTTCCACTGTATTCTGCATACATGTGTGTTTTTAAACATTGACTTTTACTTTATCGCCAAAATAATGTAAGTTAGCCTTCTTTGGAATTCTGCCTTCCAAGAGATGAATGGGTAGGTATTGATTTATTGACTCAGTCCTCCTCTTTATACTGCTGAGTGATGATGATGTTGTACATTAAAGTTGTCTTTGCAAACCAGCCATATTGATCACGTAGGAACTTGTTTCAATTAGTCATGCTGGCAGAATTTCATTTCCCATTCTAAAATATTTCCCTTTTTAGGGACTGTTCTATCCTCAGTGTGTGAATAAGAGGGCTTCAGCCATTAGTTACCTGCCCTCAACTTTACCTATTCTAATGGCTTTGGGTAACATCACCAGTCTTCAGGAGGACTGACTAGGAACAACTGTGACTGTCTGCAATCAGGATGTATTGAACTATATGTTATAAATGATCAGATACTAGAGAAAAGAACAAGTTTCTTATTTCATTAAAGGCTGATATGATTTTCTTCCATGTATAATTAGCATTCTGGGGTCTTCTGCAGGAAGGTATTGTCTAAGTTCCCAGGAGCCTTAGTTATCACAATATTTCCATTTGTTCTCACTATGAAATCTAGACATATGGTCACTCTTTAAATTATGGCATATTAAAAAAAATAAATGTGGTTAGTAGCTGGTAGATAGCTTGGAATAGGATGTGCTGTTAGTAATTGAGACTGCATTATATTAACTCAGTGTCTTAAGCCAAGAAGCCATCTTAGCATGTTAAATGCAGAGAGAATTCCAAGGAACTGTCCAGGATAGAAATGTTTGTTAACATGTTTGATGAATACAATCCTATAAATTCCAAGTGTCTCATTTTTATAAGGCCCTTTTCTGGGGGGGGAAGTAACAGCATAGGAAATTATCATAGTCACAGAGGATTAAAACAGCCTATCATGAGGCAGAAAACATTGTCTCCACTTAGAGAAATGGAGACACAAATATCGTAAGATTTATTTGCCTAATGGTTTGAATTATAAAAGGAACAGAGAGAGTTCTCAAACAATCTCCAATCCCATATTTCTTGTGGATAGTCATGAAAAGGGGTTGTGATACTGGCCTAAAGATTGTATATGTTCGAAGAATTCATAACATCTTTCTCTTTACCTCCAAACCCTTGTCATGTGAAGCATTCATGACTCTCTGCCTATATGTTATTTAAAGGACAAAATAATATTAATAAATGTTGGAAATTGTTGCTTCCTGTTTTTTAAGCTACAAGTTTATAAATGTGATGGTGGGTGTAGTAGTAAGGTTACTATTAGTGAGAAGTAGTGGTAGTAAGCATGAATAAAAGTAAGAGTAGCAATGGTGGTAGTAGTAATAGCCAGGGTAGCTGAAGCAGTAAATAGTAGTAATGTTAATAGTCCTGAGGGTGGCGGTAGCAGCAGCAGCAATGTTAACAGCAGTTGAGTTGGGCTACTTTGTCCATTCCAAGACAGCACTAAAGTGCCCCTTTCCTCCCCTGCCCCATCTCAGTTTGGAATCTCAGAAATTCATGAGAAGGGTTTAGAGCAGAGATGTTAGTGTAGGGCTGAATATTAACTGACACAGAGATCAACCAGGAAAGACATTCTGGATCTACAGAGGAATGCTGATCAGCTAACTGGGGCCCTCTTCTAGTTGAAGAGCATTTACTGAGTTTGGACCCTAGATGGCGTGCTCTTTCTAGTTTAGATGACACTGTTATCACCCTTGCCTTTCCACCCCAGTGATGTCTGGGTGTAGGGAAATAAAAAGATCTCGTTAAGAAAATGGTTGGAGACCCCTGAAGGAGTGACTTGCCCTCATAAGAACCATCTAGTGGCTAGATTGTGTAAGTGGACGTGGACTACATGTGACACAGTGGAGGATCATAGATTTAGAGCTAGAAGGAACTTTTGGGATCTTCTTATTCTACCCCCTCATTTCACAGGTAAAGAAAATTGGGCCCTCCAAAGTTAAAAGTTTTGGTCAAAGTCAAACAGGTAGCAAAGGGTCAGCATCTCCTTTGACACTAGATCAACATCCTTTCTACCAATCCCCCATCTGCATCTGGTGACTGAAGGGAGCCCCTACTTTGAACCAAATTTGTACACCCATTTATGTTTTCTGTGTCCTCCTCATGAGGACTGATCGCACAAAGAGCCACACTATCATTTATCATTCAAATATCATATGCAAATTTTGAGAATCATTTGTCTTAAGTAGGCTAAGAAATCATCCTGTAATGATAGGTCATGAATTTAGATGGATATTGAAGGATATTGAAACCCAAGGATTGGTTTTTTTTAGTATTGAAACTTCAAGGATATTGAAACTAAACCAAGATTTGAACCCAGATTGGCTCCCAATATGGCCTTATTTCTTAAAAAATCTTTTCCCTTTTTATGCCCAGCACCCAGCACAGTGACTGACATGTTTTATGGTTGTTATTGTTAGTCATTTCAATTGTGTCCTCATCTCCAAGACCCCATTGGGAGTTTTCTTAGCAAAGAGACTGGAGTGGTTTGCCACTTCCTTCTCCAGCTCATTTAATACATGAAGAAACTGAGGCAAACAGGGCTAAGTGACTTGCCCAAGCAAGTCAATGTTCCAGCACACTTTCTAATGCACCTGCAATAGTAAGCCTTTTTTTCCCCATAAAATTCCATCCTGTGTCTCTACACCTTTGCAGGCACTTTGACTCCTTCTCCCTACCCCTCTACTCCCGGTTCTCCTTAAAATACATGACTTTCTTCCAGGCTTATACAAACACACACTCCTACAAGATGCTTTTCTGGGTTCCTCCTCACCCACGCTTCTAGTGCCTTCCCCCCTCTAAGGTTAATTTCTATCTACTCTGGGTATCTGGTATTTGCCTACCATATTTATTTTCATAAGTTCAAGTTGTCATCTTCATTAGAATGTAAATTCCTTGAAAGCAAAGACTGTTCTGGTTTTTTCTTTGTATCCTTAGCTCTTAAAATGTGCTTAGCAAATGAGTGTACTTTCTCATACGTATGTACACAGTCAGTGAGAAGAGTGGGCAGACTCATGGGGAACATGAAAGATGGCTCAAAACTCTGACATTATAGGCCCCACTGGCTTTTCTCATGGTGTCTCCATGGTCTTACCTCTGGCTATCTCTCTGCTGGGCATGTTTCCCTAGCCTGGGCCTGCTTCTCTCTAGAATTCAACTTGATTCCTTAGTTGGACTCTGCAGACCGAATCTTTGCTGGGCACGTCAGTATCTTCCTCTACTGGGCAAGTTACTCTTCTACAAGATGTCACTGCTAATGGGGGAGGGGAGGTTCTGAGCTCAACTGGACCCCTTCTTATTGCAAAAAAATGTTCATATTCTTCTGTGACTGAGCATCACACTCTTTCTAGCAGCTATTCTAAACTGGTTATTTTTCTCTTTTGCCACTCCTTTCTATGACCCTCTTTGAAGATAACTTTTATTTTTGCTCTTGGTCCCATTCCCTTCCATATCTTTCAGGTTTTCTCATTCTTCATTCCCTCTCTCTCATCTTCAATCTCTTATTGTTGTCTCTTTCCCTCCTACCTACAAACATTCTTAAATTTCCCCTGGGAAAGATTTCCTTAAAAACCTTTGCTTGATTCTGCCATCCTATCAAAATGCCATCTCTCCTCCCTTTCAGGGACAATCTCCTAGGAAGATTCATCCAAATAAATATTAAAGTTCATGAGTATAGATCTTTCTGTCATTCTGCCACTCACTGTAGGAACAGGAGAGGATCCACAGGATAGAGGGATATTTTATATTTTAATTTATTTCATGGTTATCATGGCCAAACAATTTGTTATATAGTAGCATTCTAAGGGTGATGGACCTCTGTATACCTTTTATTGGATTTGTCCTTGGATGGTAGATTCAGTCTGTCACAAAGCCCATGTGAAAGTCTTTCTGATGGAATATTATTATTGCACCATAAGAAACTACAAATAGGAAGAAAGCAGATTATCATGACATGTGAATTATGCAGAGTGAAGAAAGCAAAGCTGGGAAAATAATATGCACCATGACTACAACTATGTAAATGAAAAGAACAATGAAATTAAAATGAATGTTGTATGATTATAATGACTGAAATAGACCATAGAGAAAAGATGGAAAAATGCACTTAACTTCTTTCATTGAAAACTTGAGGGACTATGGATATGCAATATTACATATTCGTTCACAGTAAATGTACTGTTTGAATTTGGTTTTTATTTAATCCTTATTTCAAAGGAAGATTTGCTGGGTAAGAGAAGCCAGATGATATTTGGAAATATATATGTTATAAAATCCAAAGGAATCAATACAACTTGGAGAGAAAAAAGTGTTTTTATTATGAGAGAGTCTGGTAGAGTTTACTCTCCACTGACAGATTTTATTATGCAAAAACTGAGGTAGAGTATCACCGTCACATCCTAATGAGGGACCTGAGCAGACATTTTTCAGATGATATTTTTTATAATGATTCTAAATTAAAATCAGATTTAAAAGTAAGTTCATATGATAATAAAATACAAGTAATTTAATGAACTGAAATATTTGACTTAATTTAAGAACTGACTACTAATATATCACCAAACAGAAATAGATTGGTATTCACAGTGATTTCCACAGTCATTGGCATGAAAATTTGGAAACAGACATTAGTAAAATATTACAATTCTCTCTTGTTTCTGAGCAATCAGTCTTCAGTGGCCCTAGGGTCAAAGGGGTTAATTTGCTCCTCTGCTGTACACACTGGGGTAGTACAGCTTCAAAGATGATGCTAGTATTAAAAATAATTGATCAAAGGAGTCAGATAAATGTAATTAAATCAGAAGAATGATGCCATTTGTGTGTGTGAGGAGCTTTGATTATATAGGAAAGACTTTGATTGTGTTTCTTACATAGTTATAAAGCATCCCTAATAGATTTTTTGGGTAGGTCAGATGACTTTGAAGACATCTTCCTATGGACATATCTAATGGTATCACATTGACATGATTGAGAACACTCATTGATGAGGAGAATCCTACTTGTCCACCTCTTCACACCTCATTAAAGATGTGGTTACATCTCAGCATGGAAATAATTGAATTGACTCAGGTTGTTGTGGTTCACAGTGACTCCTTGGTAACAGATGTATGAAAGGAGAAAAGCAGATCTGCCAGAATCAGAAAGAGAAGTCCAGAGAGAACTAAGACCAGATTACTGAGAGCAAATTTTGGTCCCTGGTGGGGAGGAGGGATGAAATATTAGCATAACAACTATAATTCAGCCTCAGAAATGACATCTATCTAGAGGCAATTCCAGAGTTCGTTGACCCAAGAGTTGGTAGCTGTGTATAGGGGAACCACATACCTGGGTAGTGGGAGAGAGTGAGCCCCAGTCTTCTGGAACTGTTTTATCAAGCGCTCTAGGACACTCAGAATGGTCTCCTAGCACAGGTTCTTTGATCTGCCTTATAAAGGAAGACAACTTCAAAGGGGGTAACAATCCTTCTTTAATTAAACATATATATGTCATTCACTAGTTCAGGGCAAAGGTCAACACCCTGAACATGGAGAAAATACAAAGAAATTAACACAGAGATCAACAGATAGAGCTTTAACTATCTGACAATATCAGGTAGAGTTCTAACTGTCTGACAACACCCAACCACCACTGGATGGGTGAGAACCAACATCTGAGTAGTCAGGAGGCTCTCAACAAATGGCTACTCAGAGTTTCATGCAGAGAATCAAAAGGTTCTTCTCATATACCAGCCCCCAAAGCAAAATACTAACCTCCCAGGATATATAGTTTTCAACTAATAGGCTCAGAGCCAGAAGGCATCATAACACACTTAACTCAGCACAGCTGTGAACTACTGGAGTTCAAAGGCAATTGAACCTTTAGATGTTTGCAATTTAGCCTGAGCCTGGGAAACTGAACTCCAAAAAGAAAACAACAAAAATCTCATCTTGCTTGCGTTTACAGTAACAGAGACGAAAATTCCTCAACATTCAATTTCTGAAAGAGAGGGAAGAATTCCTGGAGTAAATTTTGAGCACACAGCCTCTGGAGTTGGAGACATGATGTAGAGGAACCCTCACTGCATCCTGTGCCATCTCCAGTTGTCCTGATCTATATTTAGGCACGGGAGACAGATGGCTCTGAAGGAGAAAGTGAGACTGGTGACTTTGCATATTCCTCCCTCACTTAAATCCAATTCACTCACATGTCATGGCATCACCTCACTGATGTCATAGGCCTCTTCAAGAATGAAGGACAAACAATAGAGGAACAAAACCGGAACTTTGACTTCACTATTCCCAGAGTTATTCAAACAGTAGCGATCTGATAGGAATGGTTTTGCTTATCTCACAAGGCGAATGGCCAATGTTCCTACCCCACTTCCCCCAAACAAACACACTTATTTAGCAAACCCATTTGTTTCTACTATGGGGGAAGGATTTACTGCAAAGTTAAGGTTTTCTTTCTATAGGATTACCAAGTTCTTTTTCCTTCCATGGGAAGTTGAAACCCTCTGACTGGAAGCCCATAAAGTCCCTGAGGTTCACTAGCATGTGGGGAAGAGTCCTCCTCCAACAACCACAAGGGTATTTTTCCCTTTTTATGGAGAGTGTAAACCTTTAGGGTATATTATAAGTCTGAAGATCTATATGGCTCATTGAATGAAGGTGGGACTCACTGCAATATGGGCATTTAAATTAAAATTATGTTGATTAGTTACTGGCTACCATGAATTTCCCATGTTATTTTGCATCTTCTGTGGAATGGAAGAAAGGCTACCTTATATTCAATATGCATTATTATCTGGAGTGTTTGCATGTGAGTTGGAGGCCTTTTATCCACACCTGTGGACACCTAGATAAGCTATTTTCTGAGATTTCTCTCTTGTTCATTTGGAAATCCCAAGAAAAGATATGATTTTTCCAGAGATACTCCCAAAATTAAACTCAACTCATATAAAACCTAGACCTTGAAGTCCGAGGCCATAGGTTACATCATACTTACCTTGCCATCATGAGTCCTGTGTGGAACATTTCAATTCAGTGTCATATAGACATAAGTGTCTATGAAATGCAAGTCACTGAAGTAGACACTGAGATTATAAGACAAAAAGACCAAACTAAGAAACAAAGTCTCTATCCTCAAGTAACTTAGGGTCTTTTGGAAGTAAAAATCTATATGGTTAAAGAATCTACTGAAAAATAACCTTAGCTAATCACGTTGTCAAATACCTACTGTGAATCATAAAGGTTATTAAACAAGCTTTGATAAGTTTGGTAGGCTGATTAGAGAACTGGATTTGAAGGGAAAGGAAAGGAAGGGACACAGGGAATAAGCATTAATTAAACACTTGCTGTGTGTCAGGCACTGTGCTAAGAGTTTTACAAATATTATCTCATTGGATTTGAAGCCAGGGACCTGGGTTCCTGTCTTATCTACCACTACTTGCTGTGTGTCACTCAGGCAAGTGGTTTGACTTCTCTGGGTTCCAGTTTCCTTATTTGTAAAATGAGTGAATTTGACCAGATGATCCATAATTTCTGGTTCTAAACATCCATGGTTCTAATTAGGGATGGATATTAATTGAAACATCTTAGCAACACTAGGAAAAAAATCCACAAAGTCCATTGTACTATCAATGGTGGTTCTGGAGCATAATTTTTACATTCAAACCTGACAACCTATGATTATGCCTTGGTCAATCCTTGGTCAGGACATTCTCAATATGCTAAAATTCCTAAAATGTGCTGGTCAGAATAAGCACAATATTACCAATATAATCCAACCAACACAGAGTATAATGAAATAACAGATCTTTCCTTCTGTACACTTCTCTTAATGTCGACTTAACGTTAGTTAGATTTTTAGGTGGAGGGGAATGGATGGGTCATTTGCTAAAAATGTTCAGTAGGACAGGAACAAAAATAATACCCTACCACAGACATGCAACAGTCAGCCAAACTCCTTGATTGCAGCCCGAACCTGATTAAAATATAACTGGGAAATGTTTAACAAAATAAATAAATATGCAATACAACATAGGTAATGTTATTTTGTAGTTTTCTAAGTCAACATAAAACCAGGGATCTGGTTCTATTTGAATCTGATACTATTGCTCTACAGCCTGATACTTCAGCCTTCTCTTTATACTGATTTCC
>CM053769.1:551802210-551829220 GCA_028658325.1 Potorous gilbertii
GGTACAAATCATCAGGGTTTTGCCCCAGGATAGGAATTTAGGGGGCAACAGTAAGCACTTTCCCAGAGTAAACTTCTTCCCTGCCTAACCCAGCCTCCAAAGCAGTAGTGGACTGATTCCAATCACTGGTCCAGCCTCTAAACTGTCTTTTCTCTTTTCAGAGATTGGCAAGACCATCTAAACAATAATTGATCTCCCAGAAAATTATGGTGTAACAAAAAAAAACAACCAAACCCAATGCTAGATTTCAGGAAATCCCACAAGAAACTGGCCAGAATTTTTCTTATAGCAAAGTCTGAATAGAAAGAATTTTTCAGAGAGGTACTTTAGGACAACTTATCTAGAAAAAGTAGTCACCAAGCCCCAGAGAACTGAGTTCAGGTAAAAATCGTATCCTTTAAAGAATATGATATAACTAAAAATGAAATCATCATGGGAAATATTTTTAAAAGATATCTGCTTTCATGGAGGCTAAAGAGAAAATAATTATATTAAAATGATGATGCTAAGACAACATGCCAAAATTTATGAGATGCAGCTAAGTAAGTAGTCCATAGAGGGACGTTTATAGCTATGAAAGTCCATGTCAATGAAAGAAAGAAAAGACTAAAAAATTAAATGTACAATTTCAAAAACTAGAAAATCAATAAATTGAAAATACTGAATGAAGTACAAAAATAGACATGTTTAAAATCAAAGGAGAGATTAGGAGCATTGAAATAAGAGAACAATGGCCTGATAAATAAAACATTTAAAAAGAACAGTTAACATCGACTAATTTGAGAGAGAAGGTGGGGATAGGGCAGAGAAGAAGGAATAAACATTTACATACTATCTACTATGTTCCAGGCACTGTTCTAAGTGCTTTACAAATGTTAACTCATTTTATTTTCACAGCAATCCTAAGAAGTGACTGCTATTATTACTGAGACAGAGGTGAAGTGACTTGCCCATGGTCCTTTAGCTAGGACATGTCTGAGTTCAAATTTGAACTCAGACCCTGCTAACTTCAGGCATCCAAACTGTAATGTGCTACCTAGTTGAGAAGAGAAAGAAAAGAGAGATCCTTATCAGAAAAAAAATGATAAGGAGGAATTTACAATTAAAGGAAAGAAAATAAAAAATTATCAAAAATGATTATCCCCATTTATATGGAAATACAACAAAACTTAAATGAAATAGATGAATAGACACAAAAATATGAAATACACCAATAAACAAAACAAGACATAGAGAATCTAGACATTATCAGAAATAACAGTAAATAAATGCTGTAAAATCTGAAAAAAGACTTTACATGTATTATATCATTTGAAAGAAAGATCAAACAAGCCTAGAAATAACTTCCAAAGAAAAAACTTCTAGTCCTAATGAATTTATGCCTATCAAATATTTAAAATACAAGTAATTCATATGCCATATAAACTATTTTAGAATTAAATTAATTTCAGTGAACAAGAATTTATTTTTTTCTTTCCCCCTCCTCCCTGCTATTGAAAAGCAATCACACAAAAAGCCCTCAATAAAATATAGTACTTATTTATGTTAAAAGTCACACATATACACACAGAGACAGAAGCTTAGTAGTTAACGGACCTATACTTCACATGATCAAAAGTATTTATATCTAACACTCAAAGCGGTATCATCTATAAGGAAGAAATATCAAACTTTTTCCCAATGGAGGTAAAGCAAAGATACCTACTGTTTCCATTATTAGTTGATAAAGTGCCAGACTTGGAGGCAAGAAAGCCCTAGGTTTGAATTCAGCCTTCAGCACTTTCTAGTTGTGTGAGCCTGGGCAAAATTATTTCTTCTCTATGAATTTTAGTTTCCTCATTTGACGAATGTTAATATTAATAGCTATAGAACCTACCTCACAGGAGTTTTGGGCATCATCCAAAATATTATATGTATTTCACTTTGTGAACCTTAAAGCACTATTATAATTGGCATCTATTATAATTACAACTGCTAACTCTAGCAATAAGATAAGAAATGAAGTGAACAAACAGGTACATTCTCTATTTGTAGATAATATGATGGTGTACTTAAAGAACACTAAAATTACTTGAGACAGTTAATAGCATCATTAAAATTCCACAAACATAATTGGCACTTCATTGATTAAATTGAAAAGAAGAGATTGGAAGAGAAATTTTATTTTAATCATTAAACATTTATCAAGTGCTTAGCATGTGCCAGGAACTGTGCTGAGTGCTAAGGATATAGAAGACGCAAAAGACAGTCCCTGGATCCTCAAGGTGCTTACAAAGTACATTTAGAAAAAGCAAAAATATATAGGACAAATAGGAAGCAATAACAGAGAAGGCACTAGAATTAAGATAGGGTGAAGAAGGCTTCCTACAGAAGGTGTGATTTTAACTGGGATTGAAAGAAATAAGTAAATAACAACAAAATGCATGAAATATCTTGGAATTAATCTAGCAATACATACACTGGACTTATATAGGGTATCTCAAAAGTCAGTGCAGTTTTAAGTTAATGAAGCTTAAAGTTTGAGATTTGAGGGGACACCCTGTAGAAATATAGCCACAAAATGATATTTATAGGATTAAATGAAAAATTAAATGGAGCAATATTCAATCTTTGTGGCTGAACCATAGCAATCCTACCCTCATTTAATTTGTAAATTACTCTATTCTAAACAAATTGTCAGAGGATTCCTTCACTGAATTATAGTATCTGAGTCATTTAGTGAAATATTATTACCTTTTAAAAATTTAATTAATGTATTTATTTTCAGTTTTCAATGATCAGTTCCATGTCTTAAATTTTCTCTCCTCTCTTCCCTCCCCTCCCCGAGACAGCTTGCAATCATATATGGGTTCTATACATACATTCTTATTAAACACATTTTCACATTCGTCATGTTGCATAGAAGAATTAAACGAGCAGGAGAAACCATGAGAAAAACCAAACCAAAATATAACACAAGAGAAAATAGTCTGCTTCATTCTGCGTTCAAATTCCATACTTCTTTCTCTGGATATGGATGTTATTTTAACTCGAGTCCTTTGGGAATGTTTTAGGTCCTTGCATTGTTGTGAAGGGCTAAGTCTATCAGAAAGAGTCTCCGCACTCTGTTGCTGTTACCGTGTATAATATTCTCCTGGTTTTGCTCATTTCACTTAGCATCAGTTCATATAAGTCTTTCCAGGTTTTTCTGAAGTCCAACTTCATCACTTCTTATAGCACAATAGTATTCCATTACATTCATGTATCACAACTTGTTCAGCCATTACCCAATTGATGGGTATCCCCTCAGTTTCCAGATCGTGGTCACCACAAAAAGAGCTGCTATAAATATTTTTGTACATGTAGGACCTTTTCTCATTTTTATGATCTGTTTGGGATATAGCCCTAGAAGTGACATTGCTGGGTCAAAGCATATGGACATTTTTGTAACTCTTTGGGCATAGTTCCAAATTGCTATCCAGAATGACTGGATCAGCTGTGAAGTATTATTTTAAAGCTAAAAACAAAATATGGATTTAACAAGTGATTAAAAGCTGGATAAACTGGGGTATATGAATATAATGAATATTACTATATCATAAAGAAAGAAAATTGTGAAGAATTCAGCAAAACATTGGGAGAGTTGTGTAAAGACATGCAAAGTAAAGTCACATGTAATACACATAATGCTATCACAAGTATTCTGTGCTAGTTCATGGCCCCTTTTTGGGGTTTTCTTGGCAAAGATACATGAGTAGTTTGCTATTCCCTTCTCCAGCTCATTTTTCAGATGAGGAAACTGAGGCAAACAGGCTTAAGTGACTTGCCCACAGTCACACTGCTAGTAAGTATCTGAGGCTGGACTTGAACTCAGGTCTTCCTGACTCAGCGTGGTGCTCTATCAACTGCATGATGAAACTACTTCTACTTGAATTAATTATCTGCTGGGTACCCCCCCAAAAAAAGTCCATTAATTTTAAGAAGGAAAAGAAAGTAGATTATCAAAAAGCAGATATCACTTTTCCCCAGGAGTAATATCATCCCTGTAGGTTGTCTTCCTAAACAAAGTTTCAGCATTAAATAAATCATAGCTATGACTGATATGTCATAAAAGCAAAAACAGAACAATAAACCTCCATAATAATTGAAAATAATAAAGTCCTCCAAGTCCTATAAAACAGGCATTGAAGTACATATTGATTATGTAATATAGCATGTGCTATAAAGTATATACAGAGAACTTAAAAACACAACTCTACTGTGTCATAAATTTGGCCTGAAACAAATACGCTTGCTATAAGTAAACAGTAAGCATTTAATTAATTATTATGTTGTTGGCCTCAGAATTTATGAGGGTTTAGGAGAAACTTTAGGTCGCCCAAAGTCTCTTAGAAATGTAGTCTAGAGAAGGATGAAGTAAGGCTTTTCTTTTATTGAGCAATTGCTTTCACTTCCTCTGACCTCAGGGCCAAGATTTCAAATTAGCTTATAATTTCACTTTTTGGTCACTAGATGGGGCACTCTCACACTGAAATAAACCGAATTAGCGGACAAAGGTGCCAAAAGCTTGAAAAGGAGCTAAATCCAGCAGTTTGAAATAAACTGGCAGGCAGAAAGCAGAGGTTTCAGGAAGAAGACTGGCTGGGAGACACGATCATTGGGCACTTTAAGTTAATTGATCAGGAAAAAAAATGTGGTTTATAGCTGAACATGAGAGGAGCATGACATAGTAGATGGAGAGCTGGTCTCAAAGATGGGAGGACCTGAGTTCAAATCCCACCTCTGATACATGCAGACTCTGTGATATTAGCTAAGTCACTTAACCTCTCAGTGCTCTAGGAAACTGTTTTAAGATTACAAATTGTATGGAAGGTTCCTACAAGCAATTAGATGGTGCAGTGGATAATGAGCTGGAATCAGCAAGGTCTGAGCTAAAATCAGCCTCAGACAATGACTAGCGGTGTGACCCTGGAACAATCCCTTAACTCCTCTTTGTTTGAGGTCCTCATCTATAAAGTGGGGAGAAAATAATAATACTTCCCAGGAGTATTGCGAGGATAAAATAAGTTAATATTTATAAACTGCTTGGCAAACCTTAAAGTATTGTCCAAGGGCTATTATTATAAACTATGGCTTTTTTTTCCTCAAGGCAATTGGGGTTAAGTGACTTACCTGACATCACACAGCTAGTAAGTGTCAGTCCAAGGCCAGATTTGAACTCAGATCCTCCTGACTCTAGGGTCAGATGCTCTATCCACTGCTCCAATTAGCTGCCCCCTAACTTGGCTTTGGTAGAGGGAATTTCCCTACCTGGGAGTTCCCTCTACCAATGAAATCATAGCTCCCATTCTTAGCCCTATCCTTTATAGGAATACATGAACCAAGGTCACAAAGGATGGGCAGGTTGCTACTACAAGTACATATCCATCTGATAGGTTAATATGAAGTCAGACTCCTCCTGCCTTACTGCTTACTATTCTGCAGTCTAAATCTTCCTAAACAAGGGATAAACTAAACACTATGACAGGTTTCCTTTTTCTAATACAAATAATGTATTCACAAGAAAAAAATCAATAAAGGGTGATCTTGAAGCACAAAGCAATTTGATTTATATAGTTCCTGTATTTTAGAGAAAGGAAGAGATGTCAACAATTTGCATTTTTATTTTAGAGTAGGGAACACAAAACTTGACTCAATAAATAGAATACATATTTTAAAATTATGAACACATTATGACCAAATGGAGTGGAAGATGAAGAAAAAAAAGAAGGGGGAAGAAGAAGAAACATTCTATGTTGTGGTAATATTCCATTACATTCACATACCCCAGTTTGTTCAGCTACTACCCATTTGTCGAGTCTGTTCATTTTTTTTTCCAGCTTTAAATATTGCTACACAAAACAACTCAGATATTCTAATTTGATGAAGGAAAACCTGGACAATTTGTTTAAAATAGCACTAAATTTGTAGAATAATTTGGGTAAGCAGGGTTGCTATTTTTATTGTAGTGGTGCTCTATTTAGTTCTTTCATTAAATTCTGTAAAAAATCATTCTGTAGCTGTATTGAGAGTGTTCCAAAAATCTTCAACTTTAAAAGAAGCGGGAGGGGGGGAAGAGATGGACAGATGGTCCAGAGGAAAGTGAGAAGTATAAACTAAAGAGATGAAGTGTTTTAAAAAGGAGACCAGAAGGGTAGTTGAAGACAAAAGAGGAGGGAAAGAAAGAGGAGTAATTCTGCATCTTTTTAATGACCTCATGTGTAATGTGATTTGAGTTTTGGCTCCAAAGTGTTGCCACGTCCAATGGCTGCCTCCTTGAAATGCCAATGAGATGATGAATGACTGTTCAAGTTCGTATGTTCTTTACTCTTATCTGCAAATCTGTAAATGGGATAGTAGCAGCAAGTCTTTGGGGGAATTATTCTCTGGGATACAGGGGCATCAATTCATTCAAAAACTATTATAAAGAGAGATATCACTCCAAAAGCAGGGGAAAACTAAACCAAGAGAGTCCCTGAGAAAGAAGACAACTTCTAAATTATTAGCTATATACCCGATGTATGAAGATAATATGGGAAGTAGGAACAATGTCCTGCAGAAGGAGAGATTTGAAATGGAGCCTGAAGGAAGACAGACTGAAAGGCAGAGGTGAGGTATAGTACATAGCAGCCTTAGTAGTAACTTGGGGGATGGTTCAGTTCAATCGTTTTCCAGTTTTGCTCTTTGTGACCCTGTTTGGGGTTTTCTTGGTAAAGATACTAGAATAGTTTTCCACTTCCTTCCCCAGGTCATTTTATAGATGAGGAAACTGAGGCAAACAGGACTTGTCCAGGGTCACTTACAGCTAGTAAGTGTCTGAGGCCAGATTTGAGTTCATGAAGATGAGTCTTCCTGTCTCTAGCTCCAGTGCTCTATCCAGTATCCCAGAAAATAATAGGGAAGTTTAGGAGTAGAGAGGGTTTTGGGAAAAAGATAATGGGTTCTGTTTGAGATATTTTTATTTTGAGATACCTCTGGAAAATGAGATGTCCAAAAGACAGTTGGTGATGTGGGCTTAAGTTCACAAGACAAATTTGGGTTGTGTATACATGCACTTGTATGTGTGTGTGTGTGTGTGTGTGTGTATAAATAATATATACGCATATATACATACATATACATACCTCGCATATGTAAATGTGTACACACATGTATATTCACATATCACGTGCATGTATATATACTATATATGTAGTATGTATGTGTGTATTATAGATCTGTGAATCATATGCCTAGGTATAATAATTAAATGTGTAAAACTGTTAAAGTCACCAAGTTAGTATACTTAGTAAAGAGAGAAGAGGGCTCAGGGCATGACGTAGATGAAACCAGCAAAGGAGATTTCAGAGTGGTAATAAGAAAACCAGGAGAAGGTAATGACACAAAAACTCAAAGAGAAGAAAGTACCCGGGATAGGACGCTCGTCAGCGTCCATTGCTGCAGAGGAGTCAAGAAGGATGAGGACTGGTGAAAGGCCATTCAGCTTGGAAATGAAGAGATCATGGGGAACTTTGGAGAGAGCCGCTTGGGGTTGAATGACAGGGAAGCCTGACTGAATCAAGTGCTGAGGGGCACTGATTGTAGATGGCTATTTTAAGGAATTTAGCTGAGAAGAGGGGATGTAGGTAGCTGAGAAGTCAGCAAAGAGAGACTGAAGATGAGAGGGGACATGACATTATGGCAATCTGCTGAAAAAGATGATAGGTGCATGTAGAGGGCATGACTTTGGCCAAGAGAAGGGACATTTCTTTGTCCAAGATCAGAATGAAAGAGACAATAAAAGGAAAAAATCAATGATTGAGTGATGAGAGAAGAAGAAACTTGGCAAATGTTCTCTGCTGAGGAAGTAAAACGAAAGAACATCATAGGATGGATGAATAGCTGCTGTGGTAAGAAAGACAATGAATCAATTAGAGAAGTATAAAAGGATCACTTTGCTGCAGTAAAGATTAGACTAACCCTATTTAAAATTATGTAACAAAAATGTGTTGTGGGCTCAGTCAGTAGTGTCTCATGATTTTCTCTAGCTACATTTAGCAGTATATGAATAGGAGTGAAGGCTGCAAAAGGTGGGATTAATCCAAGACTGGGGTTTGGCAAGTCACGATTGGCAACAGGACAAGGGGACAAGGTAGTCAAGTGTGGAGGATACATAGAGTTGAACTGGTTTGGTTCATAAAGGGGTCAAGATAGAGAGGGAAAGAGAGTGGAGTGGCCTGGAGAAGAATTGAGGGATGGAAGGAATGAATGGATGAAGATGAAAAAACAACCTTAGGGGTCATAGGGTATAGAGAAAGATAGAATGAGAAAATATCATGATTAGATAAAGAAATTTTGAAGTCTGTGAAGATGGAAGTGGAACACTCATAGGTGATGGCAAGTTCAAGGTCATGACCATTTCTTTATGTAGTTGAGGTGAAGTAATAGGTCACATGAATTAAACAGATTGAGGTGTTTGGAAGTTTTGCCAGTATAGGACCCGGCACACAATAGGTGCTCAATGAATGTTTAGTGATTGATTGATTGAATGAAGACCCATCAATATGTATGTTAAAGTCCCCTATTATGAGGGCAGGATTTGTAGTGGAGAGGAATACTGAACCAGGCACTGAACTCATTAAGGAAGGAAAGAAAATGTCCTCAGATTGGTAATGGCCACCAGGATCTGCATTATGTGATAAATTTGGGTAGCATGAATTTCAAAGGATTGATAATTGAGTGACAATGTTAGAGGGAGAGTTCGGAAGTGACAATGGAGAACAAACTGAGCTGAGGGGTGGTGGCCAGGGGTTTTGAGTGAAAGTACAACAAATACTGAAAGTGTCAAGGAAAGCAACGTCACCAGGAGAGAGTCAATACTCTAAGTGCCAGAAGATGGAAGAGGCTTAAGATGAAGGGAAATGTGTCCCTTCCAATAGAATAGGTATTCCAAAGGGCACAGTAGAAGGGATGGAGAGATCTGGACTGGGTCACTGAGGGAATTGGGTTAAAGTGGATGTAAGAGTGGGCAGTTGGACTGGATTTGTATGGGGAGTTCAGAATTATCAGGATTGGAAGAGTTCACTAACCATTGAAGAGTGAGTCCAGGCAGAATATTAGTGGTTGGAAAGAGATTTATTGAGAAAGGGACAAGATTAGACATGATTAGACTGACTGAGGTCCCTTCTCAAGATCCAACTATAGGGCAGGTGGTGATGTGTTTTGTGAAGCCCCAGGATGTCCTCATCACAGAAGGCAGGAGTAAGAATATGTGTGGGAGCCAGGTTAGGAAGTATTGCTGTTCACTCAGAACTGGAGAAGGACCTGGGGGAAGGTGTTGGGATTGGCTGGTACTTGAGAAAGCCCTGGAAGCCAAAGAAGGCAGAAGCTGAGATTAAGGTGTTATTAGAGTGGGCTGCTGTTTACTCTAAATGTGGACACTATGTATAAAATTAGATGTTTTTGATAGGTTGGTTAGTTTTACTGAACTTTTTCTTTTTTTGATGTTATAAGAAATTATCCTCCGAGAGGAGGTGGGATAAGAGGTACATTGGAAAATATAGGTGATGAAGAAACAAAATATGTCAGTAAAACTATTTTTAAATAAATATTTCTTCTAGTACTAAGTGAGCATGATGTCATGATTAAAAAATGTTAACCAACAATTTTTTTGTTACAATAACATTAGTCAACTGAAAATTTTAGGAAGGGTCTATTCTAAAAGACAAACCAATATTTCCTTTAAATCTAAGGAAAAAAATATGAGTTTGTTCTGATTTCATTGGAAATAAATATATTTGGGAGAAAAGGAGAAGAAAGTATTTGCAGTACTATGAGAACTGCATCTGGCTGGTAGAAAGATGAAAGTTTGTACAGTTTGATGTGCCAGCCTACCTAAAAATCTGCATTAGACTAAATTTAGAGGGGACGTCATTGCTTTCTTTCCTCCAGATTTCTATATAATACACATATATACATATATATGTGGTATATAATCTATAGATAATGTGTCAATATTTCAAATGATCAATCATTTCATTGGTCGGGATTCTTACCTTTTTCACCAGTCACATTTACTGCCTCTGGTACTCTGCTGTGTGACCCTGGGCCAGTCACTTCTCTATGCCTCAGTTTCCTTCTCTGTAAAATGAGGACAGTAATAGTGCCCATCTCCCAGAGTTGTGAGATATAATGAGATAATTGTGAAGAGCTTAGCATGGCGTAAGCGCTGTATGAATGCTAGCTGCATTACCTTGTGTGAATCCCTTTGCACCGCTGGTTCTCAGTTATGATCATTTATATATATATACATATATATACATATATGTATATATACATATATATGTATATATATGTGTATATATACATATATGTACATATATACATATATATGTATATATATCACAAAGGGAATTTTGTGTAGGTATGAGTTGAACTAGATGACCTTGGAAGTTTTTTCCCAACTCTAAAATTCCAAAATTCTACGGATGTGCTTTGTAAACCTTTGAAGTTCTATAGAAATAAATGATCATCACTTTTATGGTTATTGGCAGCAGTCATACCACAACCATATTTTCCAAACTCCAAAATTAGGACACGTGCTCCGATAAAATATATTCCTTCTGCAAAGCCTTGTTTAAAAGTATCTGTTCTTTTCCTAAAATC
Source organism: Potorous gilbertii (assembly GCA_028658325.1). NCBI lineage: Eukaryota > Metazoa > Chordata > Mammalia > Diprotodontia > Potoroidae > Potorous > Potorous gilbertii. The sequence continues at coordinate 551,812,873 of CM053769.1, forward strand.
AAAACCATCCTAGAAAATCTAGGACATATGGTTGCCATATTCATAGGGCACAGGTGAGAATGAAGTCCAAGAAATAGCTCTGGGTAACTAGAACCTACTCCAAAGATATATTTATTAACTAAGCTCTTATAAGGCCCTGGGTGACACAAGCAAGTTAATGAACAGGGTATAGGCTAATAAGCAGGATGCCCTGCTCAGCTAGACAAAACCATCTGCCTTGTCACTCATGCATCAAAGAAACTGATTTTGAAATGCTGGTGAAGAAAAGTGTTTCCACACTAGACAGAGACTTTCATCCTCTCAACAAACTTCCTCCCTCCCTGACCTAGGGCTACGAAGCCTAGAGCTCAGACACCCAAAGCTCTTACTCTTAAAATCAAGTCAAACATAGCACACCTGGAGAAAAAACTCAGTTAAAGCACCACCACTTTCAACCCTGTCCCCCACCCCAAATCCCTCAAAGAGAAATCCCCAAAGTTTTAAATTTTTAATTCCATCACCAACTATGGAGAGGATTATCTTAAAATCCTCTATAGATTCAGAGATGCTGAAAAACTTTGCCAGGGTCCCTATACTGACTGCCTAATCACTGTCATTTAGGTTTACTACTATGACACAAACAGCATGCCCACAGGACCTCCTAAATTCTCCTTTAGTAAAGAGCCTTTGCTTCTCCACTCCACTCCAAACCAACTCACCCACTACTTAGCCCATTTTGCCTTGTCCTTAACATTATCAACCAGCATTCCTTCTACATTTTCATTTGAACAGAAATCTGGTTTTTCCCAGAGGATACAAAGGTCCCTTTTTACCCACTCTGCTGGTGATCGCCTCTCCAACTACCTCTGACTCCTAGGGCCTGAAGAAGGGTCAGAGGGTAGTGGGGTGGGGGTGGGACATACTCATCGATCCTTTCAGATTATTCCTCTCTATCACCATCCCCTCAATACTTTTCCTTTAAAGGAGTTTATTCAATCTAATGGTGCGGCTAATTACTTATCAAGATCATCTATAGACCTTGATGTCATTTCCATAATTTTTTTTAATGAGTCTTATCCCTGGTTCATCATCTTCCTTTCTATTCCGATCTTTGTCTTCTGACTTGGGAATGACTGCTTCTTTTTCTCTCTCCTTCTTTGGCTCTTCCTCTTCTTACCATCCTCTTAATGTGAATGTTCCTCCCAGAATCACTACCTGGTTTTCTTCCCACTGTCCCTTTTCATTTCATAGTTTTAAGTCTTACATCTATGCAGGTGACTCCTAAAACCTGAACACCCTTTCAAGCTCTCTAATTGCCTAAGGGACGTCACCACCAATATTTCCTACTAGCACCTCAAATTCACCATTGTCTAGTTCATTGTCTTTTTTCCCCTCTAAACACTGTTCTCCTTCTGACTTTATTACTATCTGTAGCATCTCCACAGTTTTTACCCTGGTACTGTCTTACTTTTCACTTTTCCTTACCTCCCATATTTAAACTGCTAACGGGTCCTTGCATAACCTTGAATGTCATAGATAGAACATCTTTTGCATTCATCTCCCAGTCTACCCCACCTGAACAAATCTTTATTAAGCAACTACTACATGCAAGGTATTGTACTGAATAATGTGGATACAATATTCCCAAGGTCATCACCGCAGTTCACCTGCTTGGACTGTTGTTGTGCTCGTCTCCTAATATGTCTTCCCTCTTCAGTGTTCTTCATTCCTCGCTCCCTAATCCCGCCTTCATATATTTAACAGAACAATCTTTCTTTTCCATAGTTCTAGTCATGGCATTCTTCTCTTCAGAAATCATCAGGGACTCCCAATTGTTTCCCACGGAAAGTTCAAGTCCATTTGCCCTTCATCACCTGGCTCCATCTCACCTTTTCATCCTTCACTTACTTTACTGCACTCTAGACAGGACCTTCCAACCAAACTGGAGAATTGTGTCACTGAATATGTAATATCCTCATGACCTGTCTTAAAGGCCACTTCCCCCATTGTTGTCTGTTGAACTCTAGTCCATCCCTGAAATACCAACTCCAATGACACTTCCCTGAAGTTTTCTTTGGCCCATAACCTCCTCCTGTATTCCTCTTCAGACCTAAGATAGAGCTTTATTCAATAATTCTCCAGTGTGCTTGTCCTAGAATGTAATACATACATACATATAAGTGCCTTTTCCCCCTTGCTAAATTATAAGCTCCTTGAGGGCACAGACTATATCTGTCTTATTTACACTTTGTACTACTTATTACAGGGGGCAGCTAAGTAGTACAGTGGATAGAGCACTGGGCTTGGAGTTAGGAAGTCTCATCTTCCTTATTTCAAATCTGACCTCAGATACTTACTACTTGTGTGACCCTGGACAAGTCACTTAACCCTGTTTGCCTCATTTTCCTTAGCTGTAAAATGAGCTGAAGAAGGAAATGGCAAACCACTCTAGTATCTTTGCCAAGAATTCCCCAAACAGGGTCACAAAGAGTTGTACACCATTGAAAAACAACTTAGAATAATGTTCTGCACACAATATGTGTTTAAAAAATACCTGCAGATTTGAAAATTTCACTGGATGTCTAAGGAAACCTCTCAGTTCACAATAATTCCTAACCTACTTATTTTACTGGGGCATTTTTAGGATCAAATGAGATAATGTGTGTGAAAGACTTTGAAAATTGTAAAGTATTTCACAAATTATTACCCTGCAGTGTTGGAAAGCCTTTGTGATGTGACAATGAATAGGATGAGTCCTAGTTAACATATAGAGGGACAGAAAACTTGCAATGGAACTCTAAGCACTAGTGTTTTGAATTTTTTTTTCCTTCAATGAGGGGAAGTGGTAAGAAGAAAATAAATTAGTTACCTGAAAAGAAATTTTAAATAAAACTCAGACTTTCTAATCTCCATATTAGGATGCTAACTTCTAGACCAATGTTACTGATGAAAATAGTAACACATAAACTAGTAAGTCTCTGGTGGGCCTATAAGGGAAGCACGAATTCTTGACTACTTAAGATTAATTACTGAATCATTCATAAATGTTAATAAAAATGTTTTAAGTTTCTTTAGTTGACTTGGGAATTTGCTTTTCACTCAGTCATTGGCAGGATCTACATGATATTTTTATTCTTTATTTTGAAGTCCTGTTGTTATGGTGGTAGGTCACTGCCCCCTATTGATTACAGTCAGAATGGTTTTTAATCTGCAAATATGTATATATATATATATATATATATATATATATATATATATACATGCACACATCTATATATTTTAAATCAATTGGCACCCCTACTTAAAACTGTAAAGGATGTGTTCTAGACCACAGTTCACTCAAGTGGGATAATTCTTGGAAAATTAGATCCAAAGCTCATTGCTGCTGCCTTTGTAAAGACAGTGATACAGAAGAACATAAAACAAACCCCAGGTTACATATTCTAGAACTGAAGTAAAAAAGTTATTCAAAAGGAAAAAAATGAGTTAATTTTTCCATAGCTATGGCAGAAAAAGCCATTGGAAAATCCATTTTCTTAAATTTTTTTCTTTTAATTTAGTGTCTTGGCAAGACCAGTTCTCTCTCATATTTAGCATTCCCTTTTAAGTCAGTACTTTTTTAAAGGCCAAAAAATTCTTAATGGTTGAAGTTCATTCTATCAAAAATATTCACCCAGCAGTTTCTACTGCATTTTGAGTGTTTAACTATTACTTAAGTGAACAAATGAAACTTTAAATTCCATGATTAGATGTAAACTATCCACAATTTCAAAATTATCTATATTTCACAAATAGGATTTTACTGTATCTTCTTTTTAAATTAGTCAACAGATAATAGCTCATATTCATATAAGACCAAAGGTTTACAAAATGCTTTTCTGACAGAAAATGGTTAAGGTAAGCAGTATTTCATTGTTTCTATATCCCTATTTTATAGAAGAGGACATTGAGTTGGAGCAGGGTAGGGGGAAGAAAGTGACTTTCTAATGACCATCCCGCTAGTGACTGTTAGAGACAAGAACTAAACCAAATAATTGCTCTACCCACTATGTCCTACTATGTTCTTGCTCCATCTTTACTGTCATAGCCCACTTGTGGGCTAAGTCTACATCTTATGCAATGCTAGAGAGTGAGAAGATGTTTGAAAAATACCTGTTTGGTTCAATTAGACAACAAACATTTATTAAAAACCTGCCAAGGGCAAAGCAGTTTGCTAGCTCCTGGGGGTACACAGATAAAAACGAACTTTCATCCTGACATTGTTTTAGCTTGCAAGCTTCCTCTCAGACAAATAAATACATGTGTATACTCCCTTTTGGAGCTGAGGTTTCTTCTGTTTAACAGTTCGTAAGGTTTTCTTTTTCCTTTAACAGTTCTATTAGGATATACAAATGAGAGAACACTGACCAGGCAGAGAAGAAAAGGCTTCCTTTAAAAAGTGGGCTGAACCTTGAAAGCAACTAAAGAACTTAGGTGGAGGTAAGAACGAAGTGCACTATAGACTTGGAAGAAACCCATATAGAAGTCTGGAGATAGGAGGCGAAATACCAAGCTTGAGAACCTGCCTTTGGACTATGTCCAGACCACCTGAGATGGGGACATTCATGTTGGAGATAATAGGGCCCTACATCTGGAAAAAGATTCCCTGCTTTTCTTCTCTGTGAGTGAGGGCAGTTCCTTCACAGCACTGGTTGCAGTTACAATGGGTTTACCAGATTAGGTCAGCCTTTTTGTCAGTGTCCAGGGGGCGAAGGTCCCATTCACTCTAAACTTAGGCATCATATGCTGAACTGGGTGTGGGAAAAGGGCTGTCTATCCCCTTTGCCCTTTAATAGGCCCTGTGGCCTTAGGACTTGGGCTTGGGATTTTGGTCTGTTTGCTTATTCTTTCCAGTTCTAGGTGAAAGTTGTAGAGTCCCTGGACCTGGATCCCAAGTCATGATAGCCTTGGGAAGCAGGATTCTAGGCTGGATGTTGCCACCAGTATAGCAGGGAATCCCTGAGAAGGCAGGGTAGAACTTGTTGGGACCCTATTAAATATTTTTTGGTTGTTTTTCAGTCTTTTTTCAGTTGTGTCCAACTCTCCATGACCCCATTTAAGGTTTTCTTGGCACAGATACTGGAGTGTTTGCCATTTCCTTTTCCAGTTCATTTTACAAATGAGAAACTGAGGTTAACAGGGCTTAGTGACTTGCTGGAACGTTAATGGGATATAAGATCTTCCCTGCCCATTAATTAATAGGCCTCATGTGGAGCCCATTAAGGGAAGCTTGCTTAGGGGAGCTTTGCTTGTAGAAAGGCTTGCACACGTTTTGGTACCAAGTTGATTAGGCACTGAGTCACAGGGTTGTGATACCTTCTGGCTCTGAGAAGAGTATATATACTCTGAGTTGGTATTTGGGGACTCGCTTATGAGAAGGACCTTGGGATTCCCTGGTTGAGACTCTGAGTAGCCATATGTTCATAACCCCAACTGCTCAGATGTAAAGGCTCTCTTGATCCAGGAATGTATATAAAGTGTATAGCAATATTGCTTGGAACCCTATCTATTTGTCTTTATGCTATTTTCTCTGCTTGTATTTTCTCTATGTTTAAGGTGTTAACCTTTCCCCTAAACTAGTGAATATAATTAAGTTATAATATAGTTATAATATAATATAATTAAGTTATAATATAGTTATTATATAATATAATTAAGTTATAATATAGTTAAGTTTGCTTTCCTTTAAGAAAAGCAGATCAAAGAACCTGTGCTGGCAACCATCCTGGTGTTTGCTATTACACTTGACCAGGGTCACACACATCTAGTCTGAGGTTAGATTTGAACTCAGGAAGATGAGTATTCCTGACTGGAGGCCTGGTCCTTCATCCGCTGGCAGCTATATACCTATATACCATGTTATATGTTATGTAAGAAGTAAATTAAACTATGAGCGTAATCCCTCTATTCTTTCCAGACAATATTAAGGTATAGGGAAGATTATGCCCCTTAGGTTCTGGGGATGGCGAAGCAGCTGTGAATGTTTGTGTATTTGCTCTTACTATACCTATGAAGTAAACATTCCTTTGCAAAAACTAATCTGACTGTTAAATGTTTTAATGGAACTGGGTGCAAAGGACCTCTAGAATTTGGGGAATCCAACTGGCTGAAGCTTGTGCCAGTGGCAGAACAGATATCACAAACCTCCTTAAGGGTAAAGGAGAATCCTGGAGAAAGGATGAAATGAAACATAATGGCCTTCAGACAATGGGGGCTGGGGTAGTCACTTTTACAGGAAGAAAAAGTAGGCCACTTGGTTGAAATAGAGTGTGTCAAGGAGATTACTATGAAATCCATCTGCCAAGATGCTGGAACCAGGTTGTGAAAGGCTTTAAATGCCAAACTGACGTGTATTTTATTTTCTAGGTGATGGGCAGCCCCTGCAGCTTCTTGAGCTGGGAATGAGAGACCTGCCCTTTAAGAGATTATTTTGGCATTTTTGTGGAGGATGCATCAGAGAGGTAATGAACTTAAGGCTGAGAGGCCAGTTAGGAGCCTATGATGATAGTCCTGGCAACAGGCAAGGAAGGCCTAAATCCGGTGAGAGGTTTCATGAGTGGAAAGAAGAGGATGGGAAATGTTGGAATCAACAAGACTCGGTAACTGACAGACCGCTGGAGAGAGGAGTCAAGGCCAGTGTTGAGGCTGCAGGCCTGCTGACGGAGCCACTGACTTAAGGAAGCAGTTTTCTTTTTAGATCTCTTGTCAGTGTCCTAACAGTGATAAAACTTTGGTCATTCCATGAGTGTTTTTCTCAAGCCACCTTTTATTTTCCTGGGGCATTACATGCTGACTGACAGCTAGGCCCTCTCTCTTGTTTGGACAAGTTCTTTTGAATATCAAATGACTGCTTCTCTTAAAAATCCATTAGCTTCAGGACTCTCTTTGATGTGTAAATTACTGTCCTCATTTCCCCTTCATATTTTTATTACTACTGTCTTTTCACTCTTTCACTGACATAGATTAAGTTAAGGATCAAACCACTGGAATTTTTTTAAGAGAATGGATAAAAGTCATTAAATGGCTTTGATGAATTAGGCACAAAAACTCAACAAGTATTAAAACAATACAGTGAATGAAATAAATAAATAAATAATAACTGGCTTTAATTTTTAGGTTTACAACATGCTTTTCTTCCAACAGTTTAAACATTACTATTTCCCTTTTGCAGATGAGGAAATTAAGAGTCAGAAAGGCTTTTATTCTTGTTCAATAGTTTTTCAGTCATGCCAATTCTTCGTGATCCCATTTGGGGTTTTCTGGGTGAAGATACAGGAGTGGTTTGCCATTGTCTTCTCCAGTTCATTTTACAGAAGAGGAAATGAAAGGGAGGCGGGTAAGCAGGTTAAATGACTTGCCCAGGATCACACAGCTAGTGAGTGTCTGAGGCCAGATTTGAACTCAAGAAAATAAGTCTTTCTGACTGCAGGCTTGCATTCTATCCACTATGCCACCCAACTGCTAAGGGTCAGAATGGGGCATCAAATGCAGATTTTCTGACACTTAGACCAGTGAACTTTCTACTTTATTATGCTGTTTCTTAGTGGTGAAAAATGATGAAATAAAAATTGTCCTAATGTTTCTCTTGCTTGCTGGTAAGGTGACTCCTAGCTCTGCTACTTATTGAGGGACACTGATCAGGGCATTTCATGTCTCCGGGCCTCAGTTTCCCCATCTGTAAATTTAGAGGAATTGGACTAGTCAGGTACTTGCAGCTCTAAATCTATGATCCTTACCAGCAAAGGTGTTACATCTTCAGCAAAAGAGGTCTAACAATTTTAAATAATATTTTAGTGTCTTTTGGTGTAACTAATTTTAATGCCTATCAATGGTTTAAAGAATGTCTCAGTGCTGTTTTTAACTTGATACATTCTTTTTTTTGGTTTAAGATGATAAACCACTGTTTTATATATGTCCTATATCAATAAGGCTATGGAGCATAGTTTCATTAATTCAACAAACATTTAGTAAATTCTTATTATGTGAACTGCCCTGGGCTTGGTGTTATCATTATAGCACACAGTACTTTTGGTTTCATCTTACCTTGAAATTCAGAAATACTTCATTTTCCCTATGCACAGGGGTTGCTCTTTTACTCTTAGGATAACTTGAGTGCTTAGAGCTTGGTCAGACCCCATCAAAGATGCCAAGGTCATCCACTGCGACCTGGGCCATTGTCAGTCATCTTGATTTTTGTCTCTCTGGAAGAGTGAGACTGATGACTGTGTAACTCTGCCTTATTTAAATCCAATTCACACAGAAGTCAAGATCACCCTCATGATGTCACTGGTTGTCTTTGAAAACAAAGGACAAACAACGACAATCGATACAGATACAGAGATATATAGATCTTCCCAGAAGTATATATAGGTGTATGTATGTGTATATATATGTATATACATACATACATATATAAAATATGCATGTATGTATGTATGTACACATCTCTATATATTCCTATATACTTGTATACACATATGCAAAAATGTAAAGATTAGTCTACTTTCTTTCTTGTTAGAGGGGATGAGGGGGTGTCAATCAGCATCAGATTAGTCAACAAAGGTTTTCATTGGTTATGATCATATTTCTGGCCGGTTGACATTTTCTAAAAGAAAATGTCAGAGGACCGAGGATTGAATTCTGATTCTCCGTGCTACCTGTGTGTCCTTGGTAATCAATGCAAGCTCTTCTGACCTGTTTCATCATCCATATAATGAAGAGGATTTGACTAGATGAACTCTAGGCTATCTTACAATTCTAAATTCTAAGATCCTATGACAACTCAACCAGTTAGCAATTTGAGATGAAGGAGAATGCTGATATGTCTTATACATGCTACAGTGGAAAAAAACCTAAAACTCAACAACAAAAATATCCCAAAGTAACAAAAACACCAAGAAAAAAATGCCTTTAGAGTCCAAGGACCTGGGTTCCTCTCCAAGGTCAATTACTTATCGCCTACGTGGCCTTGGACAAGGTACTAACGACCTCTGGTCTTTAGTGTGTTCATCTGTAAAATGAGGGTGTTTAACCAATTATCTCTGAAGTTTTTTTCTAAATCTTAATCTATGACCTTATGATTCTTCTTCCTTCTCTTCTTCCTTTCCTTTGAATTTTTTTGAAAAAAAAGGTACTGGCCAAGTCTGAAGTTGAAAAACCTGTATTGTTGCTCAGGATATCAACAGACATGCCCAAATCCTCAGGTTACTACAAGGTGTCTTCCTTAGTTACCACTGTTTAAGTGCCTGAAGGTGTGGTTTGGCTTAGAGGTCCTCAAATTGAGTTTTGGTCTCCTCAAACTGGATGGCATCCCAACACTGCAAGATAATGATAAGCCAATGTCAGCTTTTTTGTGTTTTGTAGACTGAAAGCAACTCATCCTACAATTAAAATGTTGTCCCTACTGACATTAGCCAAGGCATTTCCAGCCATTTAACTGTTCAGAAGTCAAATAGAAATGAGCATTCACTTTAATGAATTTTAGGTCATGTATTTGCAGCAGTGTTTTTCAGCCTTTTTCATTCTGAGTCATACTTGTAGGTGTCTAAATTTCCATGATAGACTATCGGCTCCTAAAAGGGCAGACAAGGAGCATGCCTCTGGAATAACATATGGTTGTTGAATGATGATAAGCGCATATATTTAGAGATCTTGGAGGTCATTTGGTTTAGCTCCTTCATTTTATAGGTGAGGAAACAGACACAGGCTCTACCTTCAAAGAGCTTCTACAGGGCTATACACTACATGTATGCAGATAGCAGATAACTGACAACTGGGACAACTGGGAAAGGTTTCCTACAGAAAGTGGAATTTGAGCTGAGTCTTAAAGAAACAGGATTCCAAGAGGTTGAGATGAGGAGGGAAAATGGCAATTACGCTGGGCAACAGTTTATACAATGCAAAGAGGGAAGAGTAGGGAGAGAATACATACGTTAGAGAATGACTATCTAGTTAGCCAATTTGACAGCATAATATCATGGGGGAAATGGAAGAATATGAAATGAAACTGAAAGGGCAGGTGGCAAACAGATTGTGGGATGCTTTAAAGACCACACTGGCAAGTTTGTATTTTATTCCCTGAGGCAACATGAAAAATTTTTGAGTGTATGAATGATATGGCCCCAGAACCAGATTCGGAAACATTAATTTGGCAGCTATATAAACAATTGTTTGGAGACTGGAAAGAATTAAAGAGGGCTAGTCACATGACTCATGGCAAGTCATTTAGCCTATTTGTCTCAGTTTGCTTGTAGTTGCTATTTGTTGTCAGGCCTCTTTGAGAACTAACGATGAATGACAACAGCACACAACAATTTGGGTCAGTTTCTATAAAATGGGAATAATATATTGCACCTATCTCCCAGGGTGGCTGTGAGGATAAGATGAGAAAATATTTGAGAGGCTCTTGGCAAACCTTAAAGTCAGTAATTATTATTTCTATTCAGGCTGAAGTGATGAGGGTCCAAATTAAGGTAGTTATTGTGTAGCCGGAGGAAAGGACTCAGCCATATGAATTGGGCAGCTGGGTAGCACACAGCAAATAGAGGGCTTCACTTGCAGTCAAGAAGACCTGGATTCAAATTCTGCCTTAGCCTCTTAGTGTATAACTCTAGGCAAGTCCCTTACCTTCTGTGAGTCTCAGTTTTATTATCTGTAAAAAGGAGAAAAAATAGCACCTGCCACCCAGGACTGTAATGATAATAAAGTGAGATATTAGGAAAAGACTTTACAAAACTTAAAGGGCGTAAGTGCTAGCGTTTAACTATTATTGGTGTTGTAGAGGTAGAGTTGAGGAATATTGACAACTGATGAGATATAGAAGGTAAAGACAAGAGAAGAGGTTATAAATCTAATGAGTATAAGGATGGCATGCCCTCAATGGACAAAGAAAAGTCTGGAGGAATATATTTCAGGGAAGATGGATAATAACGATGCCTCACATTTGTACAATTCTTTAAGGTTTGCAAAATATTTTATGCACGTCATTATATGAGTTCCATTTTGAATAAGTTGAGTTTGGGAGATAGCTTATCCTTATGGGGACAGATGTCCATCATGTAGTTGGGGACATAAGACTGAAGTCCAGGAGACAGCATCTCCAGGTTAGGGCTGAATGTGTAGGTTATGGCGTCATCTATATATAAATGAGAAGTAAACCAATGGGAGCTGATGAAATCACTAAGAACATAGAGAAAAGAGAGCCTAGGACAGGGTCTTGGGAGACAAATATACTTAGTGGGTTGATATACAGTGGTCCAACAAAGGAGATGGAGAATGACTGGTCAGATAGGGAGAAGGAGAATGAAGACAGTGTATGTAGTATCACAGAAGCCAAAAGCGGACCAAGTATCCAGGAAGAGGGCTTAGTTTAGACAGTGTTGAAAACTACAGAGAAGTCATTAGTTTTAGTAGTTAAGAGATCAAAGTTGAGGCACTGAATGATAACTGAGAAAATGGAGGCAGTAAGTATAACAATTCTTATGAATTTAACTACTAAAGGGAAAAGAGAGAGAGAATTATAGCTTGGAGGGATGGCAACAGTAAATGAAGATTTTTTTTTTGAGGCTTATAGAGACCCTAAAGTATTTTTAGGAAGCAGGGAAGGATCCTAGTAGCTAAGGAAAAATTGATGATGAGAGAGAATGAATGACTGAAGGGCAAAGTCCTACAGGAGGAGAAGATAGGATCAAGGCCACAAGTGCAGGGTTGATTATGGGAATTGATGAGTTTAAAGGTACTGAGATTTTATTTGAGATTTTGACTGCATCTCCCTTTAGAGGATTTGAAGTATGCCTTCTGCCAATCACCAACCTTACTAATATGGAAATATCATCTTGAATCTCATTGAGTATGAATTAGTTGCCTCTGACTATTGTAGGTTAGGACCACCTCTTTCTGCTGGATCTATTCAAGAAAGTCTACTGCAGTCAATCTTTTTCACTTTCTTCCCCTTGTCCCCTTCTTTGAAGATATGGAGAGCAGCAGAACCAAGGGCAGACCTAGGTCCCAGGAACCATTTATGGCTTCCTTGGAGCAGAAGCACTTTGAAGTTGTACCTACTCTTATTCACTTGAACTGAGAGTTCCTGAACCCCAGAATCTTGGATAAAGGAAGAGGAATTTTCTGGACAATGTTGAGTTCCTAAAGAGTTCTGGAACCTAGACTTCTAAAGAAAGAAGGGGAGTTCCTGGGCAGGACTAGCCTCTTGGGCTAGATCAAGTGCACATGGCTCCTGAAGGTAGGACTAAGCAATAACATGGGAGAGTAAAAGATCTGGACTTTACCTTCTGCTATTACTGTGAATAATTCTCCCAGTGCAAGACTGATGGGAAAGAGGTCACCTGATTAGCAAATGCAAGATCACTGAGCTTCTAAGACAGCCTATTTCCTGAGGATAGTTAGTACTATAAGTTAGTATTACTTAGTTCTCTGGTGTGGAAGTGGAACTTTTTTGAATGTTGAGGGGAAATAGGTTTAGCAACCCTGCTCAATTTCCTTTCCAAGGGGAATTTCCCTTCCCTTCAAACCATAGCATGTTGCCAAAAAGACTGGGGGATTATATAGGGGTCTAAAAGAAGGTAGGACTGATCACAGAGAAAGGGTAATTATATTAATTACTTAGTGGTTAACTGGGAGCCCTTTATGCATTTTCTGTGGGTTTTCCTGTACCTGATATAAGCAGTTTTACCTTGAGAATTTGCATGGGAAATCCTCTTAACTATATCTTTGAGATCTATATTTGAGTTATAACCAAAGATTTCCCAGTGGTAACTCTGGATAGGGATTAAGTGAATCCAAGAGACATGGTTACTCTCAGTTCTTTTTCCAGGGTTGGCACCAGGCTCCACAGCTTCAGTCAGAACCCTGAGAAAAGATGGTGAAGGTAGCAGTCAATGGATTCGGTCATTTTGGGTAGTTGGTGACCAGGGCTACATTCACCTCAGGCAGAGTGACTGTTGTAGCCATCAAAGGCCCCTTCACTGATCTTAACTCTGTGGTTTTTATGTTCCAATATGATTCCATCCATGACAAGTTAAAGGGTGCTGTTAAGGCTGAGAATGAAAAGCTGATGATCAATGGAAAAGCCCTTACTGTCTTCTAGCAGCATGATTCCACTAATGTTAAATGGAAAGATGCTGGATCAAGTATGTTGTAGAATCAACTAATGTCTTTCCCACCTTGGAAAAGATTATCTCTGCCCTATCTAATGATGCCCTCATAGTCATGATAGGAAATATGATAATCCCCTTAAGTCTATCAGTAATGACTCTTGCACCACCAACTATGGCCCCCCTGGCCAACATCATGACAATTTTGTATTGTGGAAGTATTCAGGACCACATTCCATGCTGTTACTACTAACCAGACACAGAAGACAGCCCCTCTGGGAAGTTGTGGTATGATGGGCAGCACCCTACTTCTACTGATGCTGCTAAAGCTGGGAGCAAAGTCATCTCTGGGCTGAATGGGTAGCTCATTGGCATGGCCTTCTGTATTCCTACTCCTAATGTATCTATTTGGGTTTTTCCTATTCCCTGGAAAAATCTACCAAATATGGTAATTTCAAGAAAAAGATGATGCAAGCATCAGAGAGACCCTTAAAGGGCATCGTAGGCTACAGAGAGGACCAGGTTGTGCCCTGTGACATTAACAGCGACATTCAGTCTTCTCCCTTTGAGGATGGTGCTGGTATTTTCCTCAATGACCGTTCTGTCAAACTCATTACTTGGTATGACAACCTCATGGTCTATATGGCCTCCAAGGAGTAAAGTGGAAAGCTATGGATCTTTATCCACATCCAAAAGATTTCCACCACTGGAGAAGCCTACATCCCTAAACTATTTCCCAGTACTAGAGATCTCATAGCTCATTCACAGTTCTTCCCTCAAGGCCTCCCTGTAGTAGTGGGGAGAAGCAAAGAGTCTTATGTTTTGTTCCACCAATAAAATAACCATAATCAGTGCAAAAAAAAGTTATGATTTATGAGGGTCATATGACTCCCAAGACTGAATCTGGATAAGTTGAAGTATAGAACCTGAAGTGCTGGGCCATAGGATACACAGGTGAAGTGATTAAACTCATCAAATTGAGGAAGCACTTCTATCCTAGAAAATGGATCAAAGGAGGAGAAACTGGGAATAAGTTCAGAGATATTTTGAATTATGGTGTAGGGGAAGGAGGAAAGGTTTTCTGGTGAGAGAGAAAGAGGCAAAAAAGTGTTTGAGGGAAAAAGAGAGCCTGGGATCGTCACTTTGGGGAGAATGACAGCCAGCAAGAGAGGAATAAATGCCTCATCTTGTATCAGTGTAGACCTGTTTAGATTTTACATAAATTTTTAGTAGACTTAGTTGCCATGATTGATAGCTAAGTCCACAGATAGCAATCTAAGTCAATAGAGAACAATGAACTCAAAGTCACAACGGCCTGGTTTTGAATCCTATCTCAGACACTTATAGTTGTCCAATTCTGGGTAAGTCTTCTCAGAGTTCCATTTTTCATATCTGCAAAATGAAGGAATTGAATGCAATGGCCTCTAGCTCTAAATCTACAATCCTTTCTTCAGTAGTATTTCAGAACATGAAAGTAGGAGGGGAGATAGTGGCTTTTTGGGAAAACTCAAGTTGAAATTTGCTGAGGCATGAGTGGTGGGTAGGAGAAGGTGAGAAGTCCAAGAGTGGAGGAGAATGCATAGGCCGAACTGGCCAATTACAGTCAAGATGGTAAAAGGAAGGTAGTGAGACCAGAGCATGCATGATGGCTCAGGGAAAGGTATGGAAGGACTAGAGTTTGTAGTTTGCAATAAGAAGAGCTTTAGGATGTGGCAGCTGGAAGCAGGAGGACCTGAGTTCAAATTTGGCCTTAGATACTTGACACTTAAAAACAGTGTGACCTTGGACAAACTTGACCCTATTGCCTCACTTCCTCCTTTCAAAAAAAGAATAGTTTTAGGATGAGGCAGTCAGATAGATGTGAAAAGATAGGAAGTTATGATTATAGAGAGACCATTAGAATTTAACCTGCTTGAGGGTAGAGAATACTTTCTGTCTTTATCTCCAGTCATCCTGATGAGTATCTGCTCATTAGATCCAGATGGCTCTGGAGGAGAAGGGAGGCTGGTGACCTGCACAGCCCTCCCTCACTCAACACAGTGTCAAGTGCAAGTCATGTCATCATTTCTCTGATGGCATGGTCTTCTTCGGCAACGAAGGATGAACACACCCACCCAAGTCCTAGCACAGTATAATTATTGAGAAGTTAGTAATGATGATAAAATGTTAAAACTAGAATGAGACTTAGAAATCACAATATATCATCATCAGCCAGTGTATATGATTATTTATTCAAGGATAAAAGGATAAAATTTGCTTTTTAGTTTTTTAATGGTAATTGTATTTGCCTTTTGTGGCTTTGGGTGTTATAGAAGAGTTGTATTGTTTTCTGCTTTAAATGCCCATGACAGTTATAGTTCAACAACATTCAGGTAGGGAAAAACCAATAAAAGTGCCTATGATGTTAATGGTTAAAGCTCTGCTGGGAGGTTGGACATAGAGAAGGCTTCTGGAGAAGCCTCCATCATCCCATTAATGCACAGAAATTTAGACCAAACTGAACCTTAATTTCTTTACTCTATGGGTCAGTAACAGAAAGGTAACAGCTTCACTAGCTTAACTGAGGTCAATGTATATAATGTTTTTCAATAACAGAATCATTTCTACAGAACCAGACAGGACACATGCTATCCCATTCAACCTGCTCATTTTGGAGATAATTGCAACGTAACTGAATTTCGGATTTGAATACTACAGTTTTAAGTGGCAGATATATTGTCAAAACAAGTAAATAATACCACAGTAATACAATATCCCTCTTTATGTGAGAGATTGGTCTTGTTCTGTTTGGCCCTAGATAGGACAGAACCAGAGAAAATGGGTCCAAACTGCAAAAGGCAGTTTTAGACTTGACATTAGGGAAAAGTTATGCCAAAGTAGAATTTGCTGCCTCAGGAGGTAGCAAATCCCCTTGCTAGGGCTCTTCAAAAAAGAAGACCATTTATTGGGAGTATTATAGAAGAGATTCCTTTCCAAGATTAGTTAAAGTTCTGTTTCTAGAATAGTCCTCTACACATTGCTTAGAATGAAAAACAGGTCCCTGGCAGGTCCAAGTTCCCATTCCACATGGACTGAATCCCTCATAGACTCTATTTTGGTTTAATTTTTATATTTGATTTTTCCAATTATATTAAAAACAATTTTTAACATTCATTTTTTAAAACTGAGTTCCAAATTATCTCCCTCTTTCCCTTCCCTATCCCTGCCCTGAGAAGGCAAGC
>CM053769.1:551829720-551858286 GCA_028658325.1 Potorous gilbertii
GGGAGATGGGAGATGGGAGATGGGAGATGGGAGATGGGAGATGGGAGATGGGAGGTGGGGGGGAGGGGGAGGGGGGGTGGGGCTGCCATTCAGGGTAAGATTAAATTCAGGTTCTCAGGTTGAGGCAGGGCCACCTCCCAGGCTTAGTTCCCTCAGGGTGTTTATTCGGAGACCTTAAACAATGGATCCAAGCTCCTGCCTGCTTTGAGAGCTCCTGTCTGCTGCTGCCTCTGCTGCCTGAGTTATGGAGACACCCCACTCCCCTCTTGGCCAGTCCAGAAGGCTCTCTCAGTGACCTGTAGTGCCTGTGGGTTGATTCTGCGTGGCCACTGGAGATTCTGTCCCTGAAGCCTGCTCCAGTCTGGTCCTCTCAGTGCCGCGTGGCCAAGGCAGGGCTGGGCTCTGCTCCAGGTCCGGCGCGCAATGGACCTTTGGTGTCGGTTTTTCAGAGCTCTCTGGAATAGAAATCTCCTCCACTCTGTTGCTGTGTGGCTTCCACTGCTCCAGAATTTGTTGGGAGTTCCTCTTTACAGGTAATTATGGGCTGTGGGTTCAGAGCTAGCATATATGAATCTTTCTACTCCACCATCTTGGCTCCTCCCCCCCATAATTCCAGTTTTGTAGAAGTTTGAGAGGTTGTGAAAGTTGAGAGAAAATGTCTCAGCCTTCATATTGTTAGTCCTGTGACCCAAAAGTCTAATGTTATTTCCTCCCCAGTATTTTCACAGAATCAATCAACAAGGTATGATTTTAGCTTAATGAAAGGAAAGTCATTAACAGAGTTATCCAAAAGTAGAATGAGCTGAGTATATTGTTGTATCTGCTGAAGTGTTCCCAGTCACTGGATATTTTCTAGCAGAGCCTGTTGGACCACTTTTTAGGGACTTTGGAAAGGAGATTCCTGCTCAGTTATGAGTTGGTGTAGAAGTCTTTGAGATCTTTTCCAGCTCAGATATTTTTAAATTCTCTTTTGGGGTTACAAGATTTTATTTTGATTATTGTTAGTTGATTAACCACCCCCTCCCCAAACCTTTGATTCACAGGTTATATTTTGCTCTCCTAACAGTATGTGAGTATTTCCAGATCATACAAAATTTTTTTGATGGATGTAAACTGATGTTACTCACTGACCCTTTGACTTAACACTATCATTTGAGGCATAAAACTCAAAAATAGTTGCCATGGTGTTTGTCAGTGTTATGGATAATGTCCTGCAGATACCACATGGAAGAAGGATGCCCCATCGATAAGGTCTTCCAGGTATCTGTCTTTGCAGTTGACATTGTTTTGAATGAATTAAGCCTTAGAACCTATAGGGTGACCTTGGGCATGTTGCAACCTCATTTAGCTTTAATTTCTTATCTATAAAATGGGGATATTAATAGCACCTACCTCGCAAAGTTCTTGTGGGGATCAAAGAAGACAGTGTGTATAAAGTACTTTACAAACCTTAAAGCATTCTACAGATGTTAGCTGTTGGTATTGTTATATCCAGATTCGCTTGAGAGTAGCCCAACAATCTACACTGGAAAACTCAAATGGGTGAAGAATGCCTTTTGTTCAGACAACTTTACAGTTGATTACGTATCTATGTTGAACATAGACTGCAGATGGACATTGAGTTGGGTACATAATTTAATAGGAGGAAGAACATAACCTTGATTGTGTTTTGGAAATTGTGTAGCTCTTTAATGTTCTCAAGCTATTATGTAACATCAACATCTGTCTTCTACTATTATTGGCCTTCTAGTGATCTATGAGACTTTTATCATAGAACATCACAATATCTGAATGAGCACGTGAAGGAATATATTTGCATCTAGATCTATATATCTGTATCTGTGAACGTAAATGGCCTGCCCAGATTATTAAACATGGCTTACACAGATGAAGCACAAAAAACATCCAGTCAATGGGCAAATCATGAAGGAATGTGGCTCTCATGTAGCAAGAAAAGATTAACAAATAGTTAGCTTGAGTGATAAATACCATTAAAATATCAAGAAGAAGTTCTGCAGTGCTTTGGGTTTGTACTTTATGGAGGATTTATGTGACTACACATTCAAGGAATGCACAGAATGAAAAGGCATAGATGAATTGTGAACTGTAGTCATGAAGGCCCTACTCCATGAGCTCATGGATCCAATCCAGTATTTAACTGTTGATTC
This sequence comes from Potorous gilbertii, assembly GCA_028658325.1. Taxonomy (NCBI): domain Eukaryota; kingdom Metazoa; phylum Chordata; class Mammalia; order Diprotodontia; family Potoroidae; genus Potorous; species Potorous gilbertii. The sequence continues at coordinate 551,831,889 of CM053769.1, forward strand.
TATGTTAGATGAGGTAGGCTGATATTGTTCCTTTGCTGAGGGAATAATTGTAGACAAATGATTGTTATGAATAATTGTCACATTTGTTTACTTAATTATAAAGAGAACTCTGTTGAAATTTTAGATTCTGAAGGTATTAGAATTTATGGAGCTGTAACAAGGCAACCAACTATTGCCAAACACTTTTAATTATTTCCAAGCCTAAGGGATTAGAAACTTTAGTATGCTCTTTGCATTTGCATAATTCAGTTCATGTTAGTTCTTCTTATCTTTGGATACCTGTTCTCCTTTGCATTTCAGAATAGGAAGTAGCAAAGTGATGAGTAAAATTCATTAATAAAGTTATTAAGACCCTACGCAAAAGAAAGTTCTATTGCCTGAGGAGTAAATTAGTTCCTTTTAGAAATGCGTCTCCTTTAGCACCCTGGGTACCTTTGATTGACTGTTAATCTGAAGGAGTAAATCCATCTTTTAGTTTCCTGAAAATTAACATAAGCAAAAGTTAACACCAAATGGTAACGTAATGTAATGAGATTGGACTAATTATAATATAACTCTAATTGAAATTAGCTGAAACAATCCTGTTTTCTAACAAGACATCTTAATCTCTTTGGTAGCGATGGTTGAGGGCATCTTCTGTTTACATTTTTTAATTGTAGATGAAAAAGCTAATTAAGTTGGAAAGTAATTTCATGTGTGGGGAAAAACCCCCTGAAAAAAAAGTTGGGAAAACTTCCATCGTAAGTCCCCTACTTGCCATGGCCACTTTTGTTTGGTTGTTTCATTTGTATCTGATTCTCTGACCCCATTTGGAGTTTTCTTGGCACAGATACTGGAATGATTTGCCATGTTGGTCTCCAGCTCGTTTGACAGGTGAGACTCCAGGGTCACATAGCTAGTAAGTGTCTGAGACTAGATTTATGCTCAGAAAGAGATGAGGCTTCCTCATTCCAAGTCTGGTGTTCTATTCACTGCGCTACCTAGCAGCCTACCATGGCCATTCGTAGAGCCACGACTATGGTGGAGCCATCCCAGCTTTTCCCCAGGAAAATTTAGAGGGTGCTAACAGTATTGTCCGGGGACATTCTTCTTCTCCTGCCTACCTAACACCCAGAAATGGCAGTCTTATCCTGGGTCACATCTTCTTTTCTTTCAACTGCATAAAAGCTTCTTGTTCCCAGGATGTACTTCCTTCCTTCTGGTCCTGGGTTCAAGTCCTAGGGATGACTTCCTTTCTTGAACTGAACCACAAATGAGCCTCCTGTCTCTGTCCCCGCTCCTTACCCCCAGTACTAGCTTCTGCTGCAAAAAATAGCTCCATTGGGTTTGGTTATTAATCATGAAAATTTTCCTTGAGTTGTGGGAAGAAGTATGGGGACCTGGGAATCTTTTTTCTAAAAAAAGCATATAGAGGGTAAATGGAATCTTAATGCCCTGTAGAAAATATTCTTTATTTGCATTTCTGCTCATGTTTGGTAGTAGTTACATGTGCACAAAACACAGATTTGATCTTGCTAGAGGAGAGGAGGGAAGGACTGGAGAACAGCTCTGATTTCCAGGTGTAAAAGATTGAAGGGCTCCCTAAGAATTCAGGAAGGGCTCAAAAGGAGGGAGGGAGTAAGGATCATTGACATTCGGAGTACACATCATTTGTATGGGCCTCCTCCAATAAAAGGTGGAGATAGGTCCATTGAAGAGGTCAAGGATTGACCTTCTTGCGTCAAGGATTGATTATGAGGATTCACATGTGCCAAGTGGTCAGATGTAAAGGGAAGCCATGGTCTTTGGTGACCCCCCCCAAAGACAAAGCATACATATGCCTGGTGAAGCATGGTTTCCATGGCATCCCAGATTTGACCCACAGTCTCTAAAAGATTTTCAGACACTTGGCAATTCACATAGAGACAAATATCCTAAGCAGAAGAAATTTAGAAAGCATCGTTAGGGATTTTGAAGTTCTTGGTAAGAATGTGGAGTTATTTTTGTTATTGTTGGTTCATTTAAAGAAAGTGTAGAGTCAGGCAGTGAAAAACTGGCTATGATGGTATCTGAGAATGTTATTTTAATTTTTGTCCCAGTGTAGAGGGAGAAGTTCTAGATTGGGAACCAGTGAGTCTTGGTTCTGGTTTCACTGCTTTTTACCTATTTAACCATGGACCTTAATCTGTAATATAAAGGGGTCGGCTTAGGTGATTTCCAAGGTTCTTTTTAGGCCCTCTTCTATGATGCTGTAGAATAGGAATGATCAGTTCATGGCTTTTGTCTGGCACCTAGAAGGTGCTTGATAAGTGCTTGTGGATTGGTTTTCTTAGAGATGTGCAAATCTGGTCAGAGGCAGATTTCAACTGAATATAATGAAAAACTTCTCATTAGAGCTGAAAGGTTACCTAGAGCTTGTGTGTTCTCTGTAACCCTGTTGTTTAATTGGAGGTAGGACCATTACTTCTGGATCACTATCCAGCAAGGTGATTCTTGTTCGTATCCAAATTGGAGTAAGGAAACTCCGAAGTATCTTCCAGCTCTTTGATTCTGTGAAATAAAGGTTCCCTCTCCTGGGAGCTCTGGATTCTTCTACATACAGTTCAGTTTCTAAGAGGGAAAGGGAAGGGAATAAACATTTATTAAACACCATGTGCCAGGCACTGTACTAAGTGCTTAATAAATATTATTTCATTTGACCCTTACCACAGTTCTCTAAGTCAGATGCCATTGTTATTAGCCCTATTTTTACAGGTGAGGAAACTGAGACAAACAGAGGTTTGTGGCTTGCCTTGGTCACACAGCTAGTTACGTGTCTGGGATTGGATTTGAACTCAGGCTTTCCAGACTCCAGACACAGCGTTCTACCCACTGCACTACCCAGCTGTGTTAGAACCTAGTAAACTAGAAGCTGTTCTCAGGCAGAGGCCAAACCTGGGACTGTGGTTTGTAGCCTGCAAAGATTTTGGCAGAGCCAGATTGAAATGTAATTGTGAAATATTTAACAAAATAAAAGCACAACACAACATAGATAATTTATTGTTTTCTAAGTCAGTATGTGACTGTAAAGATCCATTTTTGTTTTGAGTTTTACACCCCTGCTCTAAGATATATGTCTATCTTTTTCAGTTTGAGAAATTGGTAAAAATGAAAGAACCAAGAAAGATATCAATATTACAGTAAAACAGTTATTTTTTTAAAACTTAATATTCTCCGTGAAGTTGAATAGATAGAGAAAATGCTCCCTTTTCTTAATTTTAGGGAAATGAATTGAGAAATGAAAGAAGACAACTTCTCTAAACTTATTAACATAGCCTTTGCCATGTGGAACTTTGCCTTTCACTTTCATTTTTTTTAGCTGTCAATATCAGTACTTTTAATGCTTAAAATTTAGAAGTCATCTTAGGTTTCTGAATACTGAAGCTTTGCCTGAATTGAGATGACTTTTTATAGCCTTTCATATATTAGTGTATTTTCTGACTTGGTTTATTTCCAATCATAAATTAATTTCTTTTATGTACTGGAAAAAGTGGAGGACTATGAAGCTGGTGAGAAACCAAAGGAATCAGCTACTGTGCCATACTTTTGTCTGGAGAACAGTAGTTGTAGAATTCCACACTGCAATTGTGGATCAGGCTCCTGAGGAGCAATATATCATGTCATATTCAAAAATGTTTTTTGAATATCAAATCTCCATTGTCATACTTATTATAATTTAGTCGAAAGCAGAGACAGTGCTGGCCTTAACATAGGTTTCTGTTTCTTAATTTTGGATCCAAGAGATTTGAAGGTCCATGAATTATAACAATGACATTCTTCCTCTTTCCTAACAAAGTCATTTAATTTTCTTCTGTAAGTATAATTATAGATTTACTTAGATTCTTAAACAGTTGATGTTTTCTGATTTATATTATAAGGAATGGCTGATGTAAATGTACTGTCTGATTCAGATGAAGTGATTGCTGAAGAAACTGACCTAAGAATCTTCAGGAAGTCCTGTATTTGACTCCTAAAGATAAAGATAAAGCATCTTTATCAAGTACAGTATCCTTATGCTTCTCATTCTTAACTTTTCCTTTTCCTGGAAGAGCTCCTTTTTTTTTATGGGGTGGGGTTTACAATTACTACTCTATCTCTTTAATTTCAAAATAGTGTTAATTATTAGAATTAAAACAGACCTTAAGGGTTATTTTGTAAAATAGATCACCCAATGCAATAATCCCTTTAACATTGCAGGTGGTCATTTATGCAGTAAATACTTATTAAGCACCTACCAGGTGCCAGGCAGTGTGCTGAGAAATGAGGATTCAAACTAGAAAAAGAAAGACAGCCCGGTTCTCCAAGGAATTTACCATCTAATGGAGGAAGACAGTACACAGAAGGAAGCTATAGAGAGAGAGGTAGAAGATAACCCAAGCTGGGGTGTGGTGATGGTAGGAAATGAGTTGGATGGACTCCTGGGCTTTCTTTAAAGGGAAGCTTTGAGAAAAATTTTTCGCTATGTCATCTACCTTCTCACTTACAGGGTCAGAGGCAACTGAGGGTACTGAAAGAATCTTTGTGATCATGAAAGTTGCAGTGGTGAACTTTCCAGGGACTAAGGGGTGGGCTGCATTATGGTTCTTGAATAGAAAAAAAAAATAGTGCAGCTGGTGGGAAAATGTGTGATTGACCGATTTGTTGACCTATGTGATCCAAGCATAGAAAATACATTTACAAAATTGGTCATGGTAAATTGACAAGAATATAATTTTCAGCTAGTAGACACAGCTGGGCAGGATGAGGATTCCATCTATCTTCAGATGTATTCCATAGGCGTTAATGATTTACTCAATTACATCCATCAGAAGTTTTGAAATGATTAAAGTTATTCATGACAAGTTTTGGACATGGTGGAGGAAGTCCAAGTATGCATTATATTGGTTAGGAGTAAAAAAGACTACCCTGGAATATGTGATCCTTTATGAAGAAGGGAAAACTTTAGTACAATGCAGCTTTTTTGGAATCCTCTGTCAGAGAAGAAAGCAGAAAAAATTGGTACTTCACCAGAAAAGTCTTCATTCTTAGTAATGTAATTCCATTGGAGAACCTGGGATTATGGTCTCTGTGAAAAAGCTAACTGCCTATTATCCTTTTAAGATAAACTTTTTTTTTCATTTTACATGAAGAGATAGATCATTTGGGTCAGAGATTTCACCCCCTTCCCTTTAGATTATGTTCAACTGACTTCTGTCCGGATGACTTCATTTGCATTTAAAAATTTTAAGCAATCATTTCAATTTATTTATTGTGTCTCTAAATATTACAACCAATATTTTTACTAACATAAATTTTTCAGTGTCGTTCGCTGGTTAAAATAATACAGTTATCAAAATGATACATATTATTACATTCTTTTTCCCTCCTCAAAATTTTTTAAATTTATTTTTAACATTCATTTAAAAAAATTGAGTTCCAAATGCTTTTTCTACCTTCGGCTTCTCCCCCACAGATTAAGAAGGCAAGCGATATGATATTAATTATACATGCAAAATTATGCAGAACATTTCCATATTAGCCGTGTTACAGAAACAAAACAAAAACAAGGAAAAACAAAGTGAAAAAATTATACTTGAAATTTGCACTCAGTTTTATCATTTTTCTCTCTGGATGTAGATATCACTTTTCATCACGAATCCTTCAGAATTATTTTGGGTCATTATCCTGATCTGAGTACCTAAATCTTTCACAGCTGATTATCTTTACAATATTGCTGTACTATGTACACTGTGGTCCCAGTTCTGCTCAGTTCATTCTGTAGCATTATATGTCTTTCTAACTTTTTTTTTTTTAAACATCTGGCTTGCCATTTCTTATATTACAATAGTAATCTATCACAATCACATGCTACAACTTGTTTATCCCTTTAGTTTAGTTTCCAGTTCTTTGCCCCCACAAAAAAAGAGCTACTATAAATATTTTTGCGCAAAAATATCCTTTTCTTTTTTTTAGTGTTTTCAGGATCCAGACCTAGTAGTGGTATTCCTAGGTCAAAGGGTTCATGTAGTTTTAGAGCCCTTTGAACAAAGTTCTAAATTATCGTCCAGAATGGTTGGATGAGTTCACATCTCCACCAGCAGTGCAATTGGTTTCCCTATTTTTGTCATGTTTGTTTTCTATCAGGTTAGCCAATTTGTTAGGTGTGAGGTAGTACCTTGGAGTTGTTTTAATATGCATTTCTCTAGTGTGAGATGGTGCTTCATAGTTGTTTTAATTTGCATTCTTCTAATCAATAGTAATTTGGAACATTTTTTCACATTATTATAGATGGCTTTGGTTTCTTCTTCTGAAAAGTGCCTATTTACGTCTTTTCACTATTTATCAATTGAAAAATGACTTTTCGTTTTTTAAAATTTGACTCAGTCCCATATGTATTTGAGAAATGAGATCTTTATTAGGGAACTTGCTATAAAATTCTCCTCCACCAAGTTTCCTTTGTATTATACTTTTGTACAATTGTTTGTGTCTTCAAAAATTTGGATGTTTTGCCATTTGTACATGTGTTTAGTATTGATATTTCTTCATTGTCTCTTGTACCTTTTAACAACATATAGTTATGTTGGGATAGAATAATGTAGTATCCTATTCTTTTGTTAGCCATGATGCTCCAGAAGTTGACTTGATGTGTTACTGTAAAGTGATTTGGAGGGGAATGTTCAGTGAGTTCAGCTGAGTTGCTGCCTCCACTGTGCCATCTACTCTTTTTTTTCCTTTTAAATATCTTATTTTTCCAATTAAATGTAAAACCATTTTTACGGTTTTTTAAATTTTGAGTTTCAGTTTCTCTTCCTACTGCTGTTCCCCCATCATTGAGAAGGCAAAGAGTTATACATCTGTAGTCATGCAAAACATTTCCATATTAGTCATGTGAAATAAAACACAGACTCCCCTCTACCCCCACACAAAAACCCCCCAAGAAAAATAAAGTTTCAAAAAGGTATGCTTCAGTTTTCATTTAGACTCCATCAATTCTTTTTCTGAAGGTGGATTTTTCGTAAGTCCTTTGGAATTGTCTTAGATCATTGTGTTACCCTACCCTTAACTAGATGTGGACTTTGTTTTTTTCATTGTACTAAATGTGTACTTGTAAATAAAATAGCTATAAATGTTACATGTTTTGTTCTGCTTGATATAACTTTAAAGACAAAAGCTTCCTATTCAGATTCTTTCACTGACCCTTATGAAGTGCTTAGGTTTGTTTTCCAAAATCTTTGCAAGATTTAAGGGAACTGAAAGAAGGAAAAATACATCCTCACCCTGTTATAGGGAAGACTTCCCAGACAGCTTGATAATTATGCTTCTTGGAGAAATTAACTACTTTTTGAATAATCTTACCTGATTCATATGTTTTCCTCCACTATAGTTTTTTTTAAGAGAATAGCTAACTTTATGTGGAGGACATATGACCTAGGGACTGTTCAGTATTTGTTTTACCTGTTTGAGTGTTTTTCTTTTAAAAAATGGTTAAAGCATTATCTAGCCATGTGGCCCTGAGCAAGTCACTTAACCCCAATTGCCTTGCCAAAAATAAAGTGTTAAAATGGTAAAGCTTATGATTCCTTTCTCTCAGACATTTATTCTGTCTGTTAAGTACCACAGAGTCGTGTTGCATTGATATTGAATCCACTAGTCATTTATATTCTGACCCTGCAAGAGGCTTGCTCAAAGAAAGGTAATTGTACCCTTGCTTGTCAAATGTTCTATCTAGTATATTATATGCCTTCTGTATAAAGTAACTGAAAGATTTCCTATGAGTACATACTTTTAGTTACTTACAATAGTATTCTCCAAAAACATGTTGCTTTTTTATTTTCCTTCTTCCCCTTTCTTGACAGTATTTCAGTATTTCCTTACATTAAACCTAAAAAAGGTGTTTGGATCAAGTGATCTCTTTTTCCAAACATTATGATTTATAATGTGGTGATAGGAAACCAACTAAATATTCACACAACCACACATACATACACACTTTGAGAGCCTTATATGTGTTTAATACATAGGTTGAAATGGGAAATCAATTGATATTTTTAGTTAAAGCCCAATGCAGTGGTTAATGACAAGACTTGGCAACTGATGGAGTATGGGGAGTGTGGAAGAATTAGGAACAGATGATGAATCAGAGATTGGGAAACCAGGTGACTGGAAGAACAGTTGTGCCCTCCATAGAGAGGGAAGTTAAGAAGACAATGTGGTGTGGAAGGAATTTTAGAGACAGTTCTGTTTTGGATATTTTGGCCTTAAGATGCTGGTGGGAAGTCCAGGGGGAAGTGTCTTAGTAAGCACTTGGCAATATTGGATTGGACCTCAAGAGAATAACTATAGCTAGATATAGAAATCTGGGAATCCTCTGAATAGAGATGAACTCAGAAAGACTTTTGAGATCACTGAAAGACAGACAAGTAGAGAAGAGAAAAGGTGCTCTGGAGCTACAAAATGGAGACAGATTATGGGTGATTGAAAGACCTGGTAAATTGGAGAACGAAAAGAGAACAGTTGCATGGAAGGAGAGAGAGTATACAAAGAAGGAGAAGGGGTCATACATGTCAAATGATTCAGAAAGATTAATAAGGGTAAGGACTAAGAAGAGACCATCAGATCTGATAATTGAGAATTTGGAGAAATCCGTTTCAGTTAAGTGGATGAGTTTGGAAAATGAATTGCAGGGGATTTAGAATTGGATGTGAAGTATAGATATCCCTTCCTATTCCTTACCTCCTAAGAGTTTGTGAAAGAAAAGTGAATTCTAGGAAAATAGTTTGAGGGGATTGTAGGATCAAGTAAAGTTTTTTAAGGATGGGGAGATTTTGGACCTGTTCTTAGGGAGCAGGAATAAGCCAGCCAATAGAGAGAGATTGAAAGTCAGAGAGCAGATAATTATCTGGGCAAGCTATTAGTGGAGATATGAGAAGATGAGATCAAAGGCACAGGTAGAAGAGTGTTGGGCTTGGCGAAGAAGGACCACATTATTATTGGAGCAAAGGAAGAATGATATTAAGGGATTTTAATACGAAGAACAAGGGAAGGGAAGAACCTCATATATAAAGCTAAAATGAGATATTTGTAAAGCACTTTGCGAACCTTAAAGTGCCGTTATAATTGTTGTTCACCTATATTTTCTCAATAAAGCACAAAAGCAAGATCTTGTTCTCGGAAGAGTGATAGGCAGAGGTATGTAGTTTTAAAGATCTGAGGAAAAAGTGGAAGAGTTTCCATGGGGAATGTCATAAAGAATCATTTTTAAAATCTTAGGGAAAATTATTAAAAATTGTCTTGCATTGGTGAGAGCCCAGTTGAGACCAGTAACAAATTCGTAATTGACTCTGCATAATTCTTTATGACTTTCAGCATTGCTGGGTAGTGTGTGACTAAAAGTCAGGAGAGCTGACTGGTAAACGTAGAGGGAAAGAACAGAGTTAAACTATTTAACTCTGAAGTCAGGACTGAGAAGGTAGGAAAATGAAGCCAAGTGATGGCCTTGGAAGAACATGGAGAGACAGGATTTGGAGGTCTTGGTGAGGATGAAGAATAGATTTAGAAGGGGTAAGGGATAGGGAGAGATGGAAAGGTAATTTAGGGCCAGATAGGGGGATTTCTTGATCTTGAATACTTCTGTGGTGGTGATGAGATTGGAATGTGACTGATCTTTGTGACTAGGGAGGAATGAAGATGTCACCAGGAGGTTGATAAACTGGGAGGCCAGCATGTTTGGAGGATCCACAACATATCTATTGAAGTCCTCAAGTATAAGAGTAAAGGGTTTGGGTAGACAGCAATAGATTAGTGTCCAACTCACAGGTTGTCAGGAGCAAGTGAAATAAACATTATAAAGCACTTTATAGTTATTGGCTATTATTTGTAAAATGAAAATATTCGATTAAATTGTTTCTTAGTCCTTTTATTTGTGAATTTATTTGTGAATTTTTAAATGCATGTGTATATGTTGGTGCTTCATTTTTAGGGCAAAAGAGAAGAGTCTGTCTAGGAAGACTTCAGGTTGTTTTTGTTGGGACTTAATTTTTTTTTACAATAGTTATTATATTTTTATCCAATGCAAATACTAAAAATGCAGTTGCCAGACAAGTTTATCTGGAATGTACAGTAATTCTGTGCCTGGTGCAGAATGCCTCATTTTGAATAGAAATGCAGAATTCCTCTATATAGTCAGAGTTTTTACTTTATTCATATATGAATAAAAAGAACTCTTTGTTCATAGGAGAAAAATAATAAACCCAACTGTTATGAAACTACTTGAATTCTATTTGAAGTCCTTAAATAGTACATTATATCTTTCAGTAAAATAACCATTGTTTGTATAAATTTTGAACCAAATTACTTAGGTGGGATGTAGCGCCACTTATTTTTCCTTCTTTGAAATTTGGTTATGAATGGAAAGAATGAATATTTGGCAATAATAGTGTCACGAAAGAGCTTTACATATAGTAGAAGTGTGGTGTGATGGAAAGAATACTAGACTTGAAGCCAGGACAGCCTGGTTTTCAATCTCTACTTTCATGTATCCCACCCTAATTCAAGCCTCCTTACCTCTGGCCTATTCCAGCAGTCTCTTCGTTAGTTACTCTGCCTCAAGTCTCTTCCATCTCCAGTGCATCCTCCACACAGGAGGCAAAGGGCAGATCCGACTGTGTTGAGTGACGCAGTCCTCCTGTCAGAAGTGCCTGCTTCCCTGTTCTCTTGAGGATGGAATATAAACTCTTCCATTTGGCTTTTCAACCCTTAACATTCTTGAACCAGCCCAATTTTCCAGGCTCAGTATAAGCATTACACTCCATTACACATTCTGGCTTCCATACAAATGGACCTAAATATTGTTCCTAGTATAAAGCATTTAATTTCCTATCTTAGTTTATTTCTTTATTTTGCATAGGTTTGGAATGGCATTATCTGCTGCTTCTTAGAGGTATTTTCTCTCCTCCATCAAGATTTTTATGATTCCTTCAGGTACCAGCTATCCTCCCCTCTCCTTACTTTGCATTTACCTTTTATATACTTTATATTTACTTATACTTGTATGTGTTGTTAAGAAGGTGAGTTTAATTAGAGCAGGAATGAGTTCATTTTGTCTTTGTTTTCCCAGAACCTAGTTTAGTGTACACAGAAGGTGCTTCATAAATACTTGTTATTTGATTGCCTCTATTAGACTTCTCATGAGAGTATATATTTTTGTTTTAATTTTAGATAATGGAAATCATAGAATGTAACAGTTCAGCAAGACCTTAGAGATCATTTAGTGCATGCAGCCCAACACACTATTTTATATATGAGGAAATTGAGACCCCAGAAAAAATGAATGTTGAGGCTAATACAAGTTGGAGCTGAGAGGAGAACTTAGCTTTTTGACTCTACTGGTGTTGCCTTACATGCCTTTTAACTTCATATCTAAAAGAAATGATTTGAGAAAAACAAAAAAACCAAGTTTACCATAATTGAATAGGGCTGTACTTGCAAGGCAAATAGTGTTATTGCTTATTTCTTCCTTGGTATTTATTTTTGAAAACTGGGGAAAATAAGTTATCTTGTATTATAACATTGTAAAGTAACTAATTAAGCTCAAGAATACTGTGACTTTTGACTGTTAGGCCCAGTGATCTTTGGCATGCTGTAGGGAGGGATTCAGAAGGTCATATCAAGGAAAAATCTTTCACTTACTTTGAAATACAGAGGAAAACCTTTTGGTGTAATCTTAAGACCTCAGATAGCAGCAGAAGCCAGTGCATGGACTTCTTTGGGACATACGCAGTAATTGGGAGCATAAACAGACACATTGAGAAAGATCTATTATATGGCACATAATGTCCTTTAGAAACTTGTCATTTTGGATGGGACAGCACTATTGGAATGTGCCCATGATAAGATGCTAAGTGGGGTTGAGGGACCTTGTTCTTAGGTCAGTGTTTCTTGGAATAGTTCTTATCATCCACGTTAATATTCCACAAGGAAATTCTGGTTCATATCCAGAATGGCTTCTCAGATAATCCCTGGGGTTGTGTGTCTTTTGGAACTGGTGCTTCCCTTTTAACTTTGATTCTCATTTGTTAAGGCTATGCTTGTATTCAGATTTCCAGATGAGGTATAATTTTAATCCCAAAACAGTTTTTGCCCTTAAAGAATTTATATTCTTATTGGGAGTAGAGAGGGAAAATGTAAAATGTAAACAGATAAGTATAATATATAGATGTAATATGAGGATCAAGTACTCTAGGAAGACTTAAAGAGGGAAAATCTTCTCTTTTAGGAGTTCTTAACATTTGTGTCATGAATCCCCTTTGCCAGTTTGGTGAAGCCTATAGAAACCTTTACAGAAAAAAGTTTTTAAGTGCATAAAATGAAAATACACAGGATTACCAAAGAACCAATTATATTGAAATGCAGAATTTTTTTTTCTCATCCCTTAAATCTATGGTCTATGGATAAGAACTCCTCTGTTAGAGTAAGAAATTTATTCTGGTATTTTCATAGTGAAGATACTTCTGCAGCAGTCTAAAATGTGATACTTCCCCTGCTTTTTGTTGTCTTCAGGGTTTTTTAAAAACAATTCTTTAGAAGCTCTAAATTTTGAATCTTTAGGGAATAATCCAAAATCACTTTAACAAAAAATTTCACCAAGAGGTGTTAAATGAGATAGTCAAGTGTTCATTAAAGCCTACAGTCATTAGAGGTTAGTGGGTAGGGGAAAATTTAGTGGCGCCTACAGGTCAGAGTCTTATGTGAAGTTAACCTCATGAAAGAATGGTCAGTAATCAATAATCACTATATTTCTCTCATTGTTAGTATTCTGTAGCAAAGTACGATCTCATTCTATTCCCTAGCCTTACTTTGATTAATCATAGGTTTAGTTCAGTTTTTGGGTCATGTGACTGGCAAAATGGAAGACTAAACATTTTCTCCAATCTTTATCACCTTTTAAATCTGAACAAGTTAATAATTATGACAGTCAATCCAACTCTGGCTCCCCTACGCCTAATCCAAGACAAGAACTTTAAGGAAGAAGAAGGTAACCCAATGAACTGAAAGCAAAGAAGATGAGTTCCCAGTCCTAACAAACTCACTCAGAACTCCATCCATCCTGCACTAGCTCTGGCAGGACAGCACAAACTGAGCTATGAACTTGTAACTGAATTCAACTCTACCCCGACCCTCAACCCATGCCCACCTTGGCCACAGCATCATGGCAGCACATGGTGCTAACAGCAGCACCCAACCAGAAAACTGAAAAACATAGGGGACCAGGGGACCTTGGGCTGTTAGTAATTTTGTTTTTTCCAAGATCAGATTATGTCATGATCCACAGTCATATTATCACCAGGAGAATATTAGCGTTAAAAAGATGGACTTCGGGGCAGTGACTAGATTTTGGTTATTAAAGAAACTATTCTCTTTGTCTTCTGGGAATGGGTTCCTCTTTGAAATGCAGGGTTGAATGTTCAGCATTAACTTCCAGCTCTCAATTTACGATTCTGTGTTCCTAAATGTGTTCTAGGCAGACATGCCTTTTCTACTTGTTTTATTGCTTTGTCCATTTGAAACACTTGTCTGGGAGTTATGTATTGATGAATTTACTCACTAGGTTCTCCAGCTGCTTGTCTGGACCATGTGCATTTTTAATGTACATTTGTTTCTTTATGTGTAGTCAAACCAAGCTCATTCCTATTGCTACAGATTTCATCGAGGAGACTTTGTAGTATTATGGGACTCCATGTCATCATTTGATGAGACCATTTGAAAAATCTCAATATTAATAGGAAATTCTTTGTTTGGATTCAGGGCAGAATATCTTCATAACACTGGTAAAAATTTTAAGTGAACAAGTCTTCTTGTTTTATACCTCTTTATACATACACATGTAAGATACCTTGCTGAATGAGAACTTTGAAATTGCATTTTGTTGGGTTCATTACAGTCAAAGCATTTGAGAAGAGTAGGTAACTTGGCATTTGAGCTGTACTTGTAAAGTTTTAGAAAAGACTCGTGGTGCCCAGAAAGTAATACATTCTGTTAATCCAATCAGAGTGAATAATATAGGGTGGGGTTGAGCTGGGGTAAGCTTTGGACAAGGAGGTACCAGCACCAGACAAGGCACTGACTCTGAGTGGAGGGGACCAACCATCACCCCCACTGCTGCATTGCTCTCTCTGATGGCACCTGCCAAGGAAGCTCATGAGAAGTACGACACATCCACAGAGAATGTGGACGACTGGAACCATGATCCGCAGTTTGAGCTCATCCTGTCTCTTCCTAATCAGAAAATTAAGATTCCTGAAGAAGAACTCTTTAATAAATAGATAAATCACACTGGGAGGGGCGGTAGCCTGAGGCCAGTTAACTAGGGGTATACTGAAATAGATTTCTTTCTCTCTTGTCTTTTCTTCCTCCCCTAAAACCTTACACCTAGTGCACTCTGAAGCCCATGTATTAAACAACAATGGGTCCCTGCCCAAGCTCCACTCAGTGGCTGTTTTTGGACCCTCCTGGCTTACAGTAAATGTCAGTAGTAACAGTTTCCCTCAGGCTACTGCCTCTCCCAGTGTGATTTATCCATTTTTTTTCTTTTCTATTAAAGAGGCCATCTCCCTGACTACTTTTTAAAGAGGCCTTTTCACTGAACTGGCATTTCACTAAGTGAGCACCTGAAAAGGCCTTAGCCTAAAAGATCAAGGTCTCCCATTGCATCTTGGGCCATCTCCAGTCATCCTGATGAATATCTGGTCACTGGACTCAGATAGCTCTGGAGAAGAAGTGAGGCTGGTGACCTGCACAGCCCTCCCTCACTCAAAACAAAGTCAAGTGCAAGTCACGTCATCCCTTCTCTGATGGCATGGTCTTCTTGGACAACGAAGGATGAACACACACATCATCAGCAAGCTGAGTGATAGTTGCGTATGTTAATGAAGCATATTTCTGGTTAGGGAGTTGTATGCTTTTTACTTTGATTATTGGCACTATTTGTATGCATTGTCGAAGACTGTACATGTTACAATAGTGATGTCATTTGTAATTGCAGGTCCCAGACTGGATTTTTATCTAAGGCTTTCTAAGCTCAAACCATTTTTCCTAGAAACACTTATTACTGTACTGTTGATACTTATAATTTTTTGTCCTGCTTGGCCTAGAAGCCCTGGAGAAGGGAATATTCTATAGGGGCTGAGCTTTCTTCTCAGTCCTTGTGTTTTGCAAACTCAACCAATCCCCCTGGGCATTTCACTTGCATTAGGGGTGTGGTTAGCATTGTTTTCTTTTAATTGGTTCTGTTGAGGTTCGCCTAGTGATAGTGATTCTTTTAAACAAGTGATTTTTTGCTTATTTTTTATTATGTTCTTTTCTGTCTCTTTCCTCCCCCTTTAAAATGAAGTTATTGAGTGCCCTGGGCTGGCTGGTTTAGTATAGAGGCAGGTGATTCTTGTACCAAGTCTGGGGCAAATTTGTAGAATGGGATGGGTATTCTTAAGGCTTATAGGTAGAAATCAAACATACCAAGAACCAAATTACCTTATGACTTGATGTGGGTGCTTGTTTTTTTCATACCCAAACGGGAAAGGGAGCAGGAAACTAGTGAGAGGAGGGAAGGGAAGAGAGAAGAAAGATCGCAAACTGGAGTCTGGATGCTTGGAGTCAGAGCCAACCCTTGATTCTTAGGGGTGACCTTGGGCTTCTCTAGGTCTCCATTTCCTTATCTCTGAAATGAAGGGGTTGGCCTAGGTGACCCCAAGTCACTTACAGCCCTAGATCCATAGTCCTAGGATTCTTTATTTCACAGGCAAAATTTTGGAAACCTTCCTTTAAATATTAGACATACATGGAAAGTTTAAAATGTTAGTATAAAAGTTTAAGTCCTACTGCATAAAGTGGAATGGAGTTATGGAGAAGAAAGCAAGGTCTTGTGGAGCAAAGAAATCTGGCATTCCTTTTTCCCCCTTCCTCATCAGCCTCTAGCCTTTGAAAAGAAACAGGTAGTGTATTTTATTCTGATGGTTGTTTTCTACATTGTCAGTATCTTTGGACCGATTTTAATTCTTTAGACTTGAGCTAAGCCCAGCTGTTAAGCAAACACACACTTGGATAAACCAGGCTGGCATTTACAGTCATTGGGAGTACCCGGGCTAAGCTTCCACATTGGAGGATTTGAGATGGGAACTTTTTAGAACTGGCATTGAGGAAGTAGACACAGGGGTACATGAGATCCAAATGTAAGAATATTGTGATTTAAACTGCTGAATAGTAATGCCCTTACCTCCTCCTTTTTTTTTTTTAAACTTTTAAAATAATCTTGATGAGATAATCAAGCTGGCATTGCAACTGGAACTGAAGATTTCCTTATGTTTAATGGTAATTAGTTATGAATTAGTATACATCACTAGTCATCCTTAGTTATTTCTTTGCAGAATTGAAGAACTTTATGCAATTCTTGAAATTTTAAATTGATAATTTTTAATCTGCACCACAAATAAAAGCTGTATGTGTTGTGTGTTTTATTCAGGTAGTTTGGGGTGTATTTTGGACGCCACTTTAGCTTTCACTGAGCCTCTCACAGAATGATGCTTGAAAAATCCTTAAATTTCATGCCTCACTACCTAAATTTTATTAATCCTTTTTTAGACTTCAGAAACATGACTTTTTCCTGGTACATGATTGCCATCTAGTGGTGTCAATATGCAATGCTAGATTTATATGAGCTTGAACAGGCCGTGGGAAAAGATTTTTATTCTGTTGCTTCTTTGGCCAATTATGTTAGGTAGGGAAAGAATTTTAGGGGATCCGATCTAACCTCTATCTGAATTATGAGCTCTGTACTTAGTAGATGCTAATTTTGAAAGTCACTGCTCTATCAGTTGTCATGGAGAGCTGAATTATAATCTGGCCTCTGACCCTGACTGGCCATATGGCCCAGACAAGTCCCTTTACCTCTTTCTGCCTCATTTTTTCCAATTGTAAAGTGAGGTTATTGATAGCAACTACATTCCAGGTTATTATGAGGATACGATGAGATGATCCTGGGCTAACTGTACTCATCATCCTCATCTAATCACTGTCCTGACTTCAAGGCTGACCTTCTATAGTAATTCTTGTAGAATAACAGTTACTTTGTAATATGGAGGCTTGTTACTGTTCTATTATATAAAGTCCCATGATATTACAGAATAGTACATATGACCAATATTTTATTTTAGAACATATGATAATATATAATATCATATAGAATATGATTATAGAATATTATAGAACATAATATTCAATCATAGAATAATTATTATAGAAGGCCAGAGTTAGGAAGGCCCAGATTGAAGCCCTGCCTTTGATTTATACTTAATGGGGCACTTAATCTCAGTGACTCAGACACCATACATTTTATATGGTTTTATTAACAGCTTACTATATTCATCTTTCTTTGAAAAGCTGGACATTTGTAGATATTTCTTATTTTTTTGTTGCTCTGACTTTCATAGTATGTTCTATTTTACAGTACCTTAATTTCCTTTTTCCTACTTGATTGGTTGGTTTAAGATCATCCTTTGGGAAGGTCCCTGCTCATGCGTTGAAGATTTTGCCTCTCCAGTGTAATGATGAAAGGTGTGTGTGTGTGTGTGTGTGTGTGTGTGTGTGTGTGTGTGTGTGTGTGTTCGTTCGACCTTTGTTGCCAAAGAAGACCATACCATCAGAGAAATGATGACATGACTTGCACTTGACTTTGTTTTGAGTGAGAGGGCTGTGCAGGTCACCAACCTCACTTCTCCTCCAGAGTCATCTGAATCCAGTGACCAGATATTCATCAGGATGACTGTAGAAGACCCAGGATGAGGCAATGGGGTTAAGTGACTTGCCCAAGGTCATGCAGCTAGTGAGTCTAGCAAGTGTCTGAGGTGAGATTTGAACTCAAGCCTTCCTGGCTCCTACACTGGTGCTCTATCCACTGCACCACCCAGCTGCCCTGATGGAAGATGTAATTACAAGCTTAAAATCAGAACCATTTATGTAAAGCAATATGTAGAAAATGTAAAGGTTCAAATGTTATAAACCCTCGAGGAACTTCTATGAATGCTAATAATAAAAAATAGCTTCCTTTTTGTCTTTATTTTTAAGTTTTATTGATGTCTTTGACTCTTATATTATGGTCATTTCGAGAGTCTTTCCTCCTGCTTCCCCTGAGCCTTCTTTTGTAGCAAAGAAAAACAGTTAAGTAGAACCAAATGATGCAGCTGTGAAGCTGGCACATGCGGTATTCTGTGCTTGTAGCCCCGTCTCTGGAAGCGCAGGAAGTGCTTCTTCATCTCTTTCGTTTTAATCATCCTTCGGTTGCTCTTTTACTTCATTGTACTCTTCCTGTGTTGTTTTCCTAATTCTGCTTATTCTACTCTGCCTTAGTTCCTATAAAATCTCTCATGTTTCTCTCTATTGATCATATTTGTTATTTCTTACAGTGTAGTAAGAATATCCTATTCTGTCAGTGACTGAGTAAAGAAGAATTGAAGGGCAGCTAGATAGTGCAGAAGAGAGTGCTAAACCTAGATTCAGGAAGACTTGAGTTCAAATTGAGCCTCAGATATTTGCTAGCTGTGTGACCCTGGGCAAGTCACTTACTTAACCTTGTTTGCCTCAGTTTCCTCATCTGTAAAATGAACTGGAGAAGAAAATGGCAAACCACTCTGTTATCTATGCCAAAAAAGCCTCAAATGGGGTGATGGATGCAACTGAAACAACTCAACAACAAAGGAATTTGTTAAATTTACTATATGCTAAGCACTGTGCTTGTCCCACATTCACCATTCCTAACTTGATGAGAACCTCCTTTGTTTCCAGTTCTTTGTTAACACAAAAAGGGCTGCTGTGAAAATTTAGGTATTTATGGTGCCCATTCTTGGAGTATATACCTACCACCAGGATCTCTGAGCTAAAGAGGATAAACACTTATGACATAAATAGCTTGCATTTAAATAGTATTCCTAGTTACAGTCATTTTTGTGTAATGTATATATTAACTTATCAACATGATTATAAGTCTAAGAAAACGTAGATACATTAGATCAGAGGTTCCCAAACTAATTTGGCCTACTGCCCCCTTAAAAAAAAATTACCCTCCCTGAAGTTACTTTTTGTAACCTTTCAGCATTTTTTTGAATTGGCATCATTTCAAAAAAATATTATTTGTTTCAAAAAAGTGACACATCTTAAGTTTAATAATTTTTTGTAGATTTGTGGATTTTTTCCTGCATTGAAATTTTGATGTCTCAATATTGTCTTTTAACCATGTAGTATCATATTACATGCACATATTCCTGGTGATGCATTCTGGACTTCTCAACAGGGTCATCACGCTAGCCTGCTAACACTTGTGTAAGACCTATCGGTGGACTTGACCAATAATTGATTATAATTTGCATTTTATTTTTATTTTTAAAATAGTGTAATCACTGTGACTTAATTCTGTTATACAACAGATGAAACTGATTTTTCAAGATTTTCTTTTCTTCTTTCCTTATGCTTCCACAACACTATCCAATTGTACCCCTGGCTACTACTACCCCACTCCAATTATAAGTCCAGTGCCCCCCAGAGGGGCATTATTGCCCACTTTGGACACTTCTGCTAGATTATAGCACCACCAGACAACAAAAGACAAAGACCTGATAGAAGCGAATGATAGCTTTGGAGCTCAAAGGGCTCTGTCAACTCACCTGTCCCAATACTCTCCTTTTACTGCTGGGGAAACTCAGACTGATTATGTTATTTGTCCAAGGCCACACAGAGTTATGATTTGAATCCGTTTCCCTTGACTCATATATAGCGTGTTTAAGGAAGGCTTCATGGGCAAGGTGAGTTGGGTATTGAAGAGGAGTGAGAAGTGAGTTCCAAGCAAGGGTAATCATTAAAAACTCAGAGGCCCATAGCTGTAGAGCCCACAGAACCCCAGAAGACCTTAGCACCCATCTAATTTCTTCATTTTACAGATGAGGGTAGCTGAGGTCTAGGGAGGTTAAATTATTGGCTCCAGGTTACACAGGTAGAAAGAACAAGAATTAAGATTTGAACCCAGGTCTTCTGGTGACTCAGTCGTGTTATTTCCACTGTAGAGTGCTGCCTTCAACTGATAATACCTGACATTTGCATAGACCTTTATAGTTCATGATGCACTTTTCTCAAAGCAGTCCTTTGAGGATGACAGACCATTTTAATATCTATACTATAGATGAGGCAACAGAGGCTGGATAGAAGTTGACTTGCCCAAAGTCACAAGACTGGTAAACGTCAGAATTGAAACTTGAACCCTGGCATGTGCAAAGTATGTTTCAGGGAGCACAACCCCATTGGTAACTGTTTCCCTTTATGGTACAATCTGGTCCAAATCCTTTATTTTCTTAAAAAACAAATTAGACCATCAAATAAAATAGAACATGCTTTCACTGAATATATATGCAGTTTGTTTTCTACAGGGTATATAGTTCTATGACGTGTAGGTTTTGAGAACTTGGAAGGGAAATGGAAAAACTTTGTTACGTACAAAAGAAAGAATGATTCCATCCTTGAGAGTGACATGGAGAGGATGTATTCACCTGAGCAGGGAAGGAAAATGTTGGGAGAAACCTGGACTGTTTAAATAATGGTTGAGTGCCAGGTTGAAGATCTGTGCATAGTAGCTGTAAATGGCTTAAGGAATGTAGTTTGCAGAGATAGTGAGAAATAATGAAATACATAAGGCTTAGAAGAAATGAGAAAGACTAAAAAACTTGAGATCCTCAGACTTTCCTTTCTATCTCCTCTTTTGGTTTTTGGGAAAATTTGTTTTTGCTCTCCAGATTGTGTTTGTCAGTCAGATTAGTTGTTCTTTGAAACGAATGATATAAAGTTGGAATTGGGAATGACTGTGAATGATAGGAATTGACTTCAATTAGGATTATATTTTGATGCAAATTTAGTGGATTTACTTAGTGCTTACTAAATGTTTGTTGCATTGACACTTGAAATCTTTGGTTGACATAATTTTTAAAAAAATTTTAATGAAATTGAGGTAAATTCTGATGAGGCAGCGGAAGCTCAGAGAAATTGGCATGATTTTCTTAAAGTAATTTTCACATCTAGCAAAGACTTGAACTTCAGCTTTTTCCACTTCCAGTAATTATCTTCCAATAAATAGTTTATCCCATGTTGAATATATGTATATTACAAATTTACTAATTCCATCCTTTCGTGCATGTTTAGGAGCTCGTAAAATCTTTGAATTTTAGTTTACCTGTTCCCCCCCATTTTGTAGATTGTTTATACATATTTCCACATGTCACAGAATTCTGAGAGACAAAGTTTCTGGGTGTTAATAATCAATTTATTAATTAGGCTAGCCAATAATCAATAAATTTCTGGTCATTGGTTTCTTTTGGTAACCAAAGATCCTGAGGGGAGAGTCCAGCACCAGTATAAATCTAGGTCCGTTTTCTTGACCGCAAATTATTGGGCCCTCCCCTGCCCAGAAAAGGCAACGCTAGTTGGTGAACATCTAATGAGGAGGTGGGCTAAGAATCCTCAGCTCCCTCCCCATTACTTCATCCTCAAGGGGAGGAGGTCAGCTGAGATTCAGTAGCCTTCAGCAAAATAAGCAAACAAACCTTTGGGGATCAGGATTTTTTATTTGACCTTTGTGAGCAAAGCCACCCCAAACTCCCATGAAAGGACCAAGGTCACAGGAATGGCTCTTGGTAGCCAGGATCACCTCAGGTTAGCTTTTATTTATAGGATAGAGTCTCGGACCAGACTGATATTTAACCACATTCCTCAGATAATTTCTGGAAATTGTTTTTCCATATGAACTGAAACTGTGAGAATTTTAAATAGTTGTTTGAAATCTATTCCAATTAATATTCATACTTAAGTTTTGGAATTCAGTATAGTTTGCAGCAAAAATATCTACTTGCAATACGCACCGCAGTTGAAAATGTTCTTTCTTAATTGATTTGTACCTAACTTTAATTTGCAAAATTCCTGTTATCTAATTAGACATTCTAATACAACTTATTTACTTTTTGGTTGTTTTCTGATTTTACACAAGTTTTTCCCTTTTCTTGAGGAACTAAGAAAGAGTGTTTACTAAGTACCACAGCTATTTAAAATGTAAGCTGCAATCTATTTTATTTTCTTTGCTTAGAAACTTCATTGATATGACTTTCAAACCATTTTCTTTCCAATCAGTGAAGTGACCTTTCCTGTCTTAACTGCAAAACAATAAATCTATAACATTCACAGTTGTATTCTTAATTTCCTTAGAACAAATTCCAAAGAATGTTAATCCAAAACTCACTAGAATATTTCAGCATTTATAAAAACTTGCAGACTATAATTTGGAGACTCACAGTAGAGAACATACATTTCAGTTATAAATTTAGTTTCTAATTAGATTAAGATGTCATAAAAACATACAGTCTGTTCTTATTTGCCTTTGTCTCATTTCCCACAGTTAAGGAACATAAAGAGAAGGGAGAATCTTTCTGAAGACTTAGAAAACAACCACACAATAAGATCACAATTCACAGGGAGATTTGCTGGCATGGTTTTTCCTACTAAGCTCTGTGCACACAATTTTCTAAAAGCAATTTTAATAAAATGAGGGATTACCATTACAAGACAGAAACAAATACAATGATATTGCACTAGCGATAAAACTTCTTAAAAATATTTTTGTGTGCCCAAATTAAAGTCCCATTTTTAGGTCAAATCTGGGGCATCTTTTAGACTAATGATTTTAGTTTCTCATTATAAAAAGGGCAGAACAAATACAAACTCTCATACAGAAAAACATTGAGTTAGTGGCTGTGATCTTTTCTTAGTGATGATAGTGTGAGGCTTCAGTTACCAGCTTTCTGAACTTTTTTTCTTATTAAGTAAAATACCTCCTCTCTCTGCCTTCCTAAAAACCCAATTAAGGGGACGTTGATTCACTCACTGACAGATTATACCTTAGAGCCTTGCTATTGTCAATTTGGTCACTAGATGTCCCCAGAGACCATGCTATCTCATCCCCCAGTCTGACCAGATAATGGGGAGATTCTCTCAGAAATCAATTTGATTATCTATCTGTTTTTATTATTTTTATTATCTGTCTATCTATCTATCTATCAGGATCCTTGACTACGGATCTGTTTCATTAGATGCTCAATTTTCCCAAGCTACAGAAACACTGAAAATAGATCGCTATGCAGTTCTTCAGCTAGAGATACCAATCTTGATGCCCCCAAAATATTGGAGAGCAACAGTGGAAGCAAAGAAATGCTGCCTTTTTCAGGAGGGATATTGGACTCCCTCAGTTTCTCAAACCTGTGGAATATCATAGATATGGCGCACACTCAAGGTGAACCCCTATACCCCTGACCTATTTTGGGAGATCTTCTTTAATGAAAACATATTGGCATTAAAGGCCGCCTACAGGGAACAAATCCAGGTTTTATGCCTATCTAGCCAGTTATTTCCAAATCTATAAATTGCAGCTTTTAATACATACAAGATATTCAAAACAAACACAAAACAGAAACACACAAAATTATTCCCAACAGGGCACTTAACATTTTTCCTGGAGAAGACCTTATTGTTGAGTGTTTAGGGAAAGAGTCAGTCCACAGTCACAGACTTCCCAACAGAAAACTCTCCCTATGTGGAGAAGTTCTGATAAAGGATCTGGGGGAAGCTCTTTGTCCCTAATCTCATTGCTGCCACCAATTTTTCATGAGTGAAATTCAACTGGCAGAGCATGAACTTGATAATCAAGTAGTCAGTGGTTGTCTCAATTTTAAGACAAAGACAGCAAGCGAACAGTTCCCCTTTTATAGCTTTTGGGGGCACAGAATAAAGAACAGGACTTCATAGACAAGGAACAAATTATGATTGGTTATAGAGTTGGTAGCATCACGGGGAGTGAGGACAACATGATTGGTTGGAAGCTGTGGAGATGAAGGGCTAGAAACAACTTCCTCCTTCCTTCCTCTAAGAAAAGTTTATTGAGCCTACCTGCAAGGTCGCGGGCCAGAAATTTTTAAAGGATAGTTTGGTGTAAAGATACTAAACTAGACTCCCTGGTGTCCGCCTGCATAGAACAGTGGTTAACAAGGGAATTGGATTTTAAAACTTAAATCGTTACTGGCCAGCTGCATTTCTGAACTCAGTTCAGAGACAAACAGCCGTAATTTGGGTAGTTGTAGGACAAAATCAATTAATTATGAATAGGAACAATTAAAAATTATACTGAGTTTATTCTCCTGAGTTTACCCTCTAATGGGGGAGACCACATGCAAAAAACTATATATAAATAAGATACATGCAGTGTGTCTGGGAGATAGAGAATCTCAGAGAGAAGTACCCAGTAGAACAGGTGGCAGGGCAGTGCCTGGGCCCCACCAGGAAAGATTGCAGAAGATGGGATTTGAATTGTCTTGAAGAAAGCCATGATGCAAAAAGATGAGGAAGTAAGTATTCCAGGCATAGGGGATAGTCACCAAAAGGCCCAGGGTTGGATGAGAGTATAAGAAAAATAAGGGCCAGATGGTGACAAGCTTTTGTGGAGGAAACGGATGAAATCTGTGTGCTGTGAGTTTGGGGAAGGGGCATCTTCTCTCCAGAAAAAAGTAGGCTTAGAATTCAAAAGAAAGGGTGCTAAAGGGTTGTATAAATAAGTAGACTCTCTGCCTTTTATTCAATAACTAGATATATGCTCACTGATTATATCTTGGAGTAGGTGCATACTTTAATGGGATTCACTGAACCACCAAGATTGTCTGATGAGAAACATCTCCAGCAGAATAAACCTTATCTTTGGCAACTCTTTTGGTAACCAGGTTAACAAGTCACAACCCCAAAGTGAGGACATTGACCATTAGATTTGTGTAAAAGTGGAAAAGGTTTACTTAAGGAAACAGTAAGTCTCCTCATCCCACCTCTACCCCAAGGTCTTTAAGTGAAGGCTAGATGACAGTTTGGGTATATGGTTGAAGAAATTCTTGTTGGATATGATTTGATAGAAGCCTCTGAACTGCCTTCCAACTGAGAACTCTGTGTTTCTATTATAGATGAATGTCATTCCTCAGTGGTGCCTTTTTACCCCTCTTAATCTGAATGAAGACACATTTTCAGTTAAAGAGAAGCAGCCTTGACAGAAGAAAGTTGTAGTTTCTGGGACTCAAGACCATGAAAATGGAAAAAGTTCCTTTATATTCTCAGTACTCTGGACATGTCTCTTGAATGATCCTAATATATTTTTCAATAATAACTGTCCCCAGAAGAGCAAGTGTATGCATTGAGGTCAGATCACAGCTCTTGTATCTTTAGTCAGGAGACCAATCAGTAAACAAATGGCTAGAAAACCTCTGGGATTCCTGCTTCCCTCATCTTATTCCACCCTGTTTGATTTGTTGTTATCAACTTCTTTTCCTACATCCTACAGCCAGACCTGTCCATAGGGTTGTGTAAATTTTAGCCACTTATTTTACATATGAGTGGGATAAATACTTTAAATTAGTACTTTGAAATTTATACTTGGAGATCTGTATATATACATGTATATACACACACATATGTGTGTGTGTATGTGTAAGGGAAAGCATAAGCATTTATACCGTATGTGCCAGGCATGGTGCAAAGCACTTTACAAATATCTCATTTGATAAATGCTGATTTTTGTTTGTACTTTGTTAATTTGTGCTCATGTCTTTGGTGACCTAGTACATTTTCTTAAGCGTTTTTTAGTATGTCTTCGTGGCAGGGACCATATCTTCTTATTCTTGGTCTTTGTTAGCTCATCCTCCATATTGTACCTTAGGACTCTCTCTTTTAAACTCTTTTCTTTTTACACTCTTTCCCTTACTGACTTCTTTAGCCCTCTCTGGCTATCCTGTTCTCCAGGCCTGGAATGCTCTCTTTCCTCACCTTCTCTTGGAATCCTAGGTTTTCATCAAAACCCAGCTCACGCACTATCTGTACCTAGCCCTTCCTGTTACTTCTAAATGTGGGTGATTTTTCCAATATAAGAGTTGTATTCATTTCATAGATGCTTTTCGTGTACTTGTCTTCTCATTTGGAATGTAATCTCCTTGAGGGCAGAGAATGTCACATTTTTATGAAAATGCTTTTTAAACTACAAAGTACTCAATAAATGTAGGCTATTCATGTCATAAAAGAGATATATTCTAAAAATTAAAAATACATCAACCATGTATTTCATTTGTAACTTTCTAGTAAGAGGTCTTTTAATAGGAATTTTCTTTGATTAATTTCCTTTAAAACTTTATGAAAAGAAGCCAATGTAAAAACTTCAAGTTTTTCTCAGATTTTAAAGAAAGTCCTAAAGTGACATATCTTAGTCTTTTTTAAATTAGCAATTGTATTTTTATTTCATATC
>CM053769.1:551858786-551878085 GCA_028658325.1 Potorous gilbertii
GGAGCAATTTGAAGTCAACACTCGGGGAGGGACAGGATCAAAAGAGAGAATAGCAACAATGGGGGGCAGAATCGGATGGAGGGAAATATAGTTAGTCTTACACAACATGACTATTATGGAAGTCATTTGCAAAACTACACAGATATGGCCTATATTGAATTGCCTGCCTTCCCAAAGGGAATGGGTGGGGAGGGAGAGATGGGTAGAAGTTGGAACTCAAAGTTTTAGAAACAACTGTTAAGGATTGTTCTTGCTACTAGGAAATAAGAAATACAGGTAATGGGGAATAGAAAGTTATCTGGCCCTACAGGACAAAAGAGAAGATGGGGACAAGAGAAGGGAGAGATGATAGAAGAGAGGGCAGATTAGTGATAGAGGAAATTGAATGCTGGGTGCATTGGGGTGGGGGAGGGGACAAATGGGTTGAAATTTTGGAACCCAAAATTTTGTGAAAATGAATGTAAAAGGTTAAATAAATAAATTTATATTGTAATTAAAAAAAACAAACAAAAAAACAAACCAAATCTAGGGCTTTCAGGTAATTGAATAATTTTCAAATGATCTTTCCTGGATCTATTTTCTTTGTTTTCTAGGTCAGTTATTTTTCAGTGAAATATTTCACATTGTCTTCTATTTTTTTATTCTTTAGGTTTGGTTTTATTGTTTCTTGATTTCTTACGAAGTCATTTCTTCAGTGAGCTTTTTTCCTTTTCCATTTGGCCTGTTCTACTTTTTTTAAGATAATATTTTCTTCAGTGTGTTTTTGTGTCTCCTTTACCAAGCTGTTGACTTATTTTCTATGATTTTCTTGTATCATTTCTCTTCCTAATTTTTCCTCTACTTCTCTTGTTTTTCATAGTCCTTCTTGAGCTCTTCTATGGCCTGAGATCAGTTCATTTTTTTCTTGGATGCTTTGGATGTAGGAACTTTGATTTTGTTACCTTCTTTTGAGTGTGTGTTTTGATCTTCCTGGTCACTGTAGTAGCTTTCTATGGTCAGAGTTCTTTTCTTTTGTTTTCTCATTTTCCCAGTTTATTACTTGACTTTTAGCTCTATTAAAAGTCAGGCTCTGCTTCCAGAGAGGAGGGTGCACTGTCCCAACCATCAGAGTTTTTGTGCAGCTGTTTTGAGAGGTACTACTAGGTACTGTAAGTGTTCGATTCATCCAAGGTGGTATGATGAGGAGAGGTGTTTAAGTCCTCTCCTGTCCTGCACTCTGGTCTGTGAGTGACCACAAGCACTCTCTGCTGCCTTGGAACTGTGAGAGGAGTCCTGACCCCTCTGTGACTGCAAGCTTTGTGCTAGCGCTCCTCCTCTCCCCAGGACTGCGACCCCGATTAGAGCATGGACAAAGCAGTGGTGTCCTACCTCAGTGCTACCAAAGAGATCCCTATAATCTTTTGACTAGTTTTTCTATCCCCTTACTGTCTATGCTGAGAGCTCTGGAAGCAGCTGCTGATGATTCAGTCACTACCAGGGACCATTTCTGGTTTGCTGGAGCTGGGGCTGTGCCTGGGGCTATGCTGGTGGGGCCTGCACTGGACTGTGCTTCCCTGTCATCTAGGTGCCTCAGATCTTTCTTGCTGATGGAATTGTCTTTGCCATCTGTAGGCTGAGAGGTCTAGAAACTACCATTGCTGCCACTGATTCAGTGACCCTGAGGCCTGCTCCTGGTTTGCTGGGGCCTAGTCTACAAAGGCATGGCCTTTGCTGAACTGCACTTCTTTCTCATCCTGGTGTAACAGACCTTTTCTGCCAACCTTCTAAGTTGTCTTGGGCTGGAAAGTTGTTTCACTCCATTTTTTTTGTGGGTTTTGCGACTCTAGAATTTGTTTAGAGTCATTAAATAAAGGTATTTGGAGGGGTTTGGAGAAGAGCTCAGGTGAGTCTCTGCCTTTACCTTCTTGGCTCTGCCTCGAGATAATATATTTCTTTATAGAATTTTCTGAGGGCTGGATGTGAGGTTGGAGGGTTACTTGAAGAGAATCTTTAGAAATGTACTGCAAAGTAGAGACTTGCAACTGTGTACTAAGAGGAAAGAGCCTAGCTGCTGAAAGACTAGACTGAGTCGTTAGCTTCTGCAGTCGACTTTATACAGCCCCGAAGGTATTTATGAATAATCCCTCTAATCCCAGAAAATTATGGAGAAAGCTTCTTTACAGGTAGCTGGTGGTATCGTTGATAGATTACTGTGCTTGGGTTCAAAAAGACCTGAGTTCACATCTATCCTCAGGTATTTGCTAACTATGTGATTGTGAGCAGGTCACTTTACCTCTGTTTGACTCAATTTCCTCAACTGTAAAATGGAGATATTATTGGTACCTACCTTCCAGACATGATGGAAATCAAATGAAATAATATCTGTTAAAAAGCACTTGACACCTAGTCTGACACATAGTAGGCACCATATAAATGTTTATTTCTTTTCCTTTTCCCTTTCATTCTTTTAGGAGTGTGATTCATTTTACTGAAAAGAATTCTTCCGTCCTCTATCTACTGAACATTCTAGGTTTTTATTGACAAACTGAAAATACAAGTTTTTTTTTTACCACTTATTAAAATGTTATGACATGCTATGTAATGTAATTATTTTCTGTTTGTTTTTGCAGTTCTTTAGTGAAAAAGTCAGTCGAGTAGAAAGAACGAAACTAGATGAAGAATTCCTAGAATTGCAAAGGGTGAGAAAAAAATTTCATGTGCAAATTAGATAAGATTGACATTGACATTATGAGCTGAAAGATTTTATTTATCACTAAAACTGTCTCCTATTGCTAAAGCAAATGAAAATTCCAGGGTATCTAAACCAGAACATGGGCTACAGAACTCAGCTAGAGGTTATTTTTTCATAATACTAAGCCTTCGATAGATTCCAGACATGCAGTCCTAAACATTTGGGGGGCTTTCATGGTATGTAGGAATTTGGATGCCTTAAAAGTGATTTATGCTAGAGCCATGAAAATGTTTAAAAGGAAGCCAGGTGGCAGGGTAGAAAAACAGGCTGGACTTTGAGTAGGAAAGAAATGAATTTCAATCCTGCCTCAGATGATACTAGCTGTGGAGTTCAAAATAAGTCCCCTAGCCTCTCTGTCCCTCAGTTTCCTTTTCTATAAAATTAGGGAGTTGAACTCCAGCCTCTAAGTTCTCTTTATGATCCTAGGAACATCATACAGAAAGATATAATCTATTTGGAAAGGTTAAAATTTCAGATTACACATTTTACAGAGTTAAAGCTAAGAGGTTTCAAGTTATTGTTTTGGGGTGTATGAAAAGTTATTTAATATGTGGAAAATAGCTTCTCCCCATCTTCACTGAACAAAGGGTATGTGCTACACTGATAGAGAAGTGCCACTTAGTCCGCTACTGCCTGCGTAACTGGGAGGATCACTTAAACTTCTTAAGTCTTAAATTCCTCATGTATAAGTTGAGAATGATAACATATACCTTTCCTACCTCAAAAGGGTCCTGGAAAATCAAATGAGATAACACATGAAAGTATCATGAAAAGCACAAAGCACTATATAATTGTAAGGTATTACAAATGTAAGTAAGATAAGACATTTCCTTCTCCCCAGCCCTTGGCTTCCCAGATAGTTATGAAACACTCAAGGGAGGTGGTTGGAATCTCTGTTTAGCTTAATGCAAGTAGAGGAGTTAGATCTACTTAGTGTTTTAGCACATTTTATTCTGAGCCCAACCTCATGATATCCATGGGATTTATGGATAGGTTTCAGGGGACACATGAACTTGCAACTAACCTCTAACTGAATAAAGTATTTTCTTCAGTTTTGAATGTTATCAATAAACATTACTCTGAATAAGTGTCCAACGACTTCACAGGATTGCCAAAGGAGGGGTGGGGTGTTGAGGGGTTAGCAGAAAAAATGTTCAAGAATTCCTGCCCCAGATGCTTTTATTTTTCTTGATGTACCTGGAGTTGGAAGAGCAGGGTTTTTCCTGGAAACATAATTTGACTCAAGGTGGGATTGCTTGCAATTGCAAAAATGGAATGGAAATAGGCCTTTGAAAGTTAAATATTTCAGTACAGTAATGAGGAAAGAGAAAAATAAAGAAAAAAAGCAAGAAAAGAAGAATGAAGTTATGAGTAGAGCCAAGATAGTGTGTCTTTTGTTAATGTTTTGTGTTTTTTTTTAGTATTATTGAATTTTAAAGCCAAACTTTCCCCCCTCCCCCCTGACAGGTTAATTCCTCATATATACTATTTCTATATATTGGTTTGCTGCCACCAGGTGAATACAGGTATCTGTTTAGAGAAGCCTTGACTCTCAAATTAAACTTACCCTAGGCATAAAAAACAGACAATAAAGTAGAACTAAAATGTGTCTTCCCAATTACAAATGATCTGTGAATAAAATACTTTTAATTTTTAAAGTTAAATTCTTCCCACTTCACTTTGCTTCAGGTTTTTCTTCCCAGGTTTTCTGAAAGTGTCCTGCTAAACATTTCTTATAATGTGGTAATATTCTATCACAATCATACCAACTTTCAGCCATTCCCCAACTGATGGACATCCGTTCAATTTCCAATTCTTTACTACCCCAAAAATCATTGCTATAAATATTTTTGTATATTATAAATCTTTTTCTTTTGGTCTTTTTAGGACACAGATCTTGTAGTGATATTGCTGGGTCAAAGGGTATGAACAGTTTTACTCTCCAGAATTGTTGGATCAATTCATAACTCCACCAACAGTGCACTGGTGTGCCGTCCTCTACAACATTTGTCATTTTCCTTTACTAACATATTTTGTTTTTGTTATTGTTGAGTCATTTTCAGTCATGTCCGACTCTTTGTGATCCCATTTGGGATTTTCTTGGCAAAGATACTGGAGTGGTTTGCCTTCTTTAGCTCATTTTACAGATGGGGAAATTGAGGCAGAGTTACTTGTGTGTAACTCAGTGGCTTTCCCAGGGTCACATAGCCAGTAAGTGTCTGAGGACAGATTTGAATTCAGGAAGATGGGTCTACCTGACCTTGGGCCTGGCACCCACCCCGCTGTGCCACCTAGCTGCCGCCTTAGCCGATACCAGATTATTTTAAACAATTATTGCTTCCTAATACAATTTGAAATCTGATACTAGTAGACCACCTTCCTTCACATTGTTTTCATTGATTCCCTTAATACTCTTGACCTTTGGAGCTTCAAGATAAATTTTATTACTTTTTCCTATGTAATAAAATACTTTTTTGATGGTTTAATTGGCAAGGCACTGAATATGTAAATTAATTTATTTAGAATTGTCATTTTTTATTATATTGACCTGGCCTATAAATGAGCAAGTAATATTTTTCAAATTGTTTAGATCTGACCTTATTTGCATGAAAAGTGTTTTGTAATTGTATTCATGTAGTTCCTGGGTCTGTCTTGGCAGGTAGACTCCCATGTATTTTATATTGTCTGCAGTTATTTTAGGTGGAATTTCCCTTTCCATCTCTTCCTGCTAGACTTTGTTGGTAATACATTATATAGCAATGCCAGTGACTTATGTAAGTTTCTTTTATATGCTACTTTGCTGAAGTTGTCAATTACTTCAACTAGTATTTTAGTTGATTGTCTAGAATTCTCTAAGTATATTTTCTGACGAGTGATAATTTTGTTTCCTCATTGCCTAATCAAATTCTTTCAATCTGTTTTTCTCCCTTAATTGCCATAGCTGGCATTTCTAGACAATACTGAATAGTAGTGATGATAATGGTCATTTACCCCTGACCTTATTGGGAAGGCTTTTAACTTATTTCCATTACAGAGAATTTTTACTGATGGTTTTAGATAGATATAATTTTAAGAAAAACTCTATTCCTGTGCTTTCTGGTGTTTTTAATAGGAATGAGTGCTGTATTTGTCAAAAGCTTTTTCTGCATCTATTGAAATAATCGTACGATTTTTGCTAGTTTTGTTATTGATACGGTCAATTATGCTGACAGTTTTCCTACTATTGAACCAGCCCTGCTTTTCTGATATAAATCCCACCTGGTCATAATGTGTGATCTTTGTTGATGTCTTGCTGTAATCTCTTTGCTAATATTTTATTGAGAAATTTTTCATCAATGTTCATTAGGGTAATTAATTAATATTTCTCTGTTTTTGCTCTTCCTGCTTTAGGTATCAGCTTATATTTGTTTCATAATTTGGTCAGACTCCTTCATTTACCTTTTTCCCAAATAGTTTATAAAGTATTGGAATTAACTGTACTTCAGTTGTTTGTAGAATTCACTTGTGAATCCAGTTAGTCATGGGGATATTTTGTTTTGTTTTTTAGGGAGATCACTTATGCCTTGTTCAATTTCTTCTAAGATGGGGTTATTTTAAGTATGCTATTTCCTTTTTTGTTTATCTGGCCAATTTACATTTTTGTAAATCTTATCCATTTCACTTAGGTTTTCAGATTTATTAGCATCTAATTGGGCAAAATAGCTCATAATACTTGCTTTAATTTTGCTCTTTGTTGGTAAATTCACCTCTTACATTTTTGATGTTGGTAATTTGGTTTTCCTTTTTTTAAATAATCAAATTAATCTCTGTTTTCTCTATGTTATTGGATTTTTCCAAAAAACCAGCTCCTAGTTTTATTTATGTTCACTGGTTTTCTTACTTTGAATTTTAATTGTTCCAGCCCCTAACCTTTACTGTGTGTGTGTGTGTGTGTGTGTGTGTGTGTGTGTGTGTGTGTGTGTGTGTGTGTTTGAAGTTTATTTCTTGTAAACAACATAGTTTTGGATTCTGGTTTTAATCCACTCTGCTATCCACTTTCATTTTATGGATGAGCTCATCCCATTTTCAGTCTCAGGTATGATACTGTGTATTTCCCTCCATCCTATTTTTTCCCATTTTTCTTTCTCCCTCTCCTTTCACCCTCTCCCTCCTCAAAAATTCGTTTTGCTTTTGATTACCACTGCCCCCAATCTGCCTTCTTTTCTGTCAGAATCCCCCCTGCTCCCTTCCTGTGATTCCTCTCCCTTCATATTTTCTACAAGGCAAGATAGATTTTTACACCTGAGTATTTATGCTATACCTTCTTTGAGCCAATTTCAATGACAGTAAGGTTCAAGCATTACCACTCCCTCCCCACTCCTCCCCCATCTTCCCCTGCATTGTAAAAGCTCTTCCTTTAGTGCCTCTTTTATGTGACATAATTTACTCCATTCTTCCTTTTCCCAGTGCATGCTTCTTTCTCACCCCTTAATTTTATTTTTTTTAAATTATCCTGTCATAATCAGCTCATACCTGTACCCTCTATGTATTCTCCTAACTGCCCTCCTCACCCTTCAACTAGAACACAGAACTGCATTAGGGCAATTGTAAGACAGATAAACACTGGCACACAGGAGGGCTGCTAGCACAGGTTCACTCTTGATATCTCACAGGAAGACAGTGTTGGAGGGGTTAATAATCTAATTCTAGTCTAGTCTTCTCACAAGAGGGCTTTGCTCATAATGGGAGTACCAACTCCTACAGCATTCCCTAATCACCCTTCTTGAAGGGGCAGTGAGAAGGGAAGGCAACTACCTCAGTATCTCAGTGGGGTCAGTCGAGACAGGCACAGCTTGTACACTCCCCTAAATTCCCTCAGGCCTGAGTGGGGGCTGGTTGGGGCAAACACAGATACCTCCCAACCCGTGATGGGGCCTGATCAAGGCACACACAGCTTTTCCAGCTTGTGCATTCACCCCTGAGGGTTCCCTATTCACTGACCAGTACCCACCTGCTTTATAGAGCAACAGACACCGAAGGCATATTGCCAGCAGTAGCCTCACGAGTTTACATTATCTCACTGTTATATCTCACTGGGCAGTCACGGTGGATATTTACATTTAAGCACGTGTTTATATTATTAATCTTTATATAATGCTGCACAAGCGCGGCAGAGATGTTTACAAGTCGTGGGTCCAGGAAATAGAGGTTGTAATGACCATGGATCCTGGGAAGCTAAACTTCCAGAAAGAATAACAAAAATCCACCTCACACACTAAAATCTGTCTTACTTAAAGCAATGTAACAGAGTCCTGCCTCAGGAGCAGTCGAAGGTCCCTTGTATCTCCTCTGACCCAGTTGTCTGAGCCCCTTACCATCTGTGAACTGAGGGTTGATAGCTCTTGCTGCCCCTGAGGCAGGCCTGACCCCCACCCTGGTGAGAAAGACTTTTTCTACTGACCTCCAAAGTTGTCCTGGGCAGGAACATTGTTGCTCCCCAACCTTTTCTTGGTTCTGCCACTCCAGAATTTGATTTGAGGCATTATTTTAAAGATGTTTGGAAGGGAATTAGAGAGCTCAGGTGAGTCCCTCTCTTTACTCTCTCATTTCCCCCCACCCTCCACTTATTTAGTACTTCCTATTTTTGAACATTGTTTTTATGTTCTGTATTTTATTCCATCCTCTATACAACACTGTGAATGAATGAGTGAATTGAAGAAAAATAATTTAATAAGCATTGGCTATGTGCCAAATGCTGTGCTTTTTCACCAGGAACACACAGGCAAGGCAACAAGATAGTACCTAGACTCAGAGAGATGATGATCTAAAGGAAGAAGACAGCACAGACAGGGAGCCAGAAAAGGCTGGGGTGAGCTGGAAGAGGCAAGGCCTCAGCCTGGTCTGGAAATGATTCAGAGGCTAAAGTCAAAGGGAGGTCAGGGATTTTTAGTTAGTCCCACTTTATGGATGAGGAAATTTGGGCCCAGAGAGGTTCAGAGTAACTTGCCCAATGTCATTCTGTTAGACAGTGATGATTTTGTTAGACAGGAGATGATTTTAAGACCTCTGTCCTATTTCTGCCAGGCCAGTTCTCTTTTCCTTTCATCTTGCTACTGACTGCTGGCAAGCTTCCTTGGGTTTTTAACTCAGTTATTATGTTTATGTGGAAATTGGTCTTTTGTACCTGCAATGAATTGAACGTAGTAAAATCATATCCCTCAAATACCTACAATTTGGTTTATTTTTTTAAAATGGCAGGAATACATAGAGATTTTTTCTTATATTTACTAGCATTGTTAGAATTTACATACTTTTATTTATAAAGGGATTTCCCCTGTTTTAATTTAAAACACTTGGCTGATTCATATGATTAATTCAAATTAATGACCCTGCTGAATATTTGTAAGTCCAGCTTTTTGGCACTTCTTACTTTATGCCATATATAAATTATACGTAGTATAAGACTGGTCCTATTTCTTAATCAGCAAGCATTTGTTATATGCCTACTCTGTGCCAACTACCACTGTTATTCTTCTGACACAAATATACATATTAAATAGTTCCTGCTGTCTAGGAGATTACTTTCCACAAAGGAACCTCCCAGGACCACTTGATATAAAAGCAAGTGAGAAATTCTTGCACTCCAGTAGTTTGTATTTTATTAGGGGACAAAATAACAGATAAAAACCTGTATATGTATAAGCATGTATATGTGTGTGTGCACATATATATGTATACTAAATATATATACAATTTCAGGTTTTGTGGGAAGAGGACAAGCAGTTGGAAAAGTCAGGAGAAACTTTGTTTTAGAATTGACATTTGAGCTGGGTACTGAGGGGAGCTAGAGATATTCTAAAAGGTAATGAGAAAGATCATTTCAGGGTTGGAAGATGAGTTGTGTATAAATAAATAGGAGATTTAGAAATACAAGATTTTAGGAGATGTTATTTATGAGATAGACCAACAAGGTTAGTTTAATTGGCCCACGCTGCATGTAATGTGTAGCATTAACAGTGTATATGCGGGTGTGTGTATATGTGTGTGTGTGTGTGTGTTTTAAACTAGATAAATAGATTCATTTAGAACTTTTAGAAGAAGAGAATGATGTGGTCAGACCTGTGCTTTAGAAATATTGCTTTGGAGGATGGATTAGAGAGGAGAGGGAGAAGCTTGTTTTCAACTACCTCCATTCATTAGATTTACATATGCAACAGGAAATACCTTGGCTGAAAATTCTTTTTACACCTCAGTGCTACTCAGGTGAGAGGTTAGAGAAAGCAACCTCAGGAATGCCAGCACTCAGGAAAGGGTAGAGATTTCACCTGGTAATTTGTGCCCTTTGATAGTCTTTTTTTTTTTATTAACTCAGTTCTTATTACTCCATCCTAAATAATGAAATATAATGCTCCCATCATGTGGGTCATTATAAATACCATCTCATAGGTGTGAAGGCTCAAATCCAATGAGCAAGTGAATGGTAACAGTGTTGTGTTTTTTGCTCTTCCCTTTGTAATCCTGCACTCCGGTGTGATACCGTGCTCATAGTAAGCTTGTGGATTGATGGTTGAATGATTGATGAGTGAAAGAATGAGAACTCTAGTCTCTAATCTGCTGAGCTATATTCTATACTGCTACTTGGGAATCACAAAAGGTTAGACCCACAGCTCTCAGGCTTAGTTTTAAGATAGGCACTCATGTTTCTGAGAATCAAGGGCTTTGTTCTGCAAAGATTCTTTTTAAAAAAAGTCATTTAACATTCATTTTAATTTAAAACCTATCCAGAGCCCCTGACATCCTGGAAGACTGCAAATGATAAGACATTGGCACTTCCCAATCACAGGAAGAATCTTGGTTTAAATTAAAACATCATCTTGGTTTCTACCAGTATTTCATCATTAAACAATGCTTCTAAAGTTTGATGCTATAGGAATTGTTTTGATTTTATAATATTTTTATATTTTGTAAAATTTCTCTTTCAGAAAACAGAAGTAACCAGGAAAGCAGTTATAGAGCTTCTTACAAAATGCACTGAGTATCTTCAGCCAAATCCAGGTAACGTTAGGAAATGTCTTGACATCTAACATTCCATGTAACATCAATGAATGTTACAGACTTTGTTTTTTCAATTGGCATACCATGAGTACATTATAGATGGAGAGCTAGAAGGAACTTCAGAGGTCACCTAGTTTGCTCCTATCATTTTATGGATTAGGAAACTGAAGTCTTGCCTAAGATCACATAGGGAGCTCATGGGAGGGTCAGGGTTTGAACCCAAGTCTTTGAACTCTACACTGAGTGCTCTTTCCAATGTACTTATTGTACTGCCTTTTTTTCTGAGGTATTTTTTGTGTTCCAAGTATTTGATAAAAAGTTTAGAAAATAAATCCTCTCTTCATGCAGATTAATTTCAGAGAATATACTAGTCTGATGAGAAACTGGGCAAATGCCAATGTAGAGCATTTCTATAGGGATTCTTTGGCTTCTCTGCCGAGTAGAGTGTTAGTTACAACACAAAGAAGCAAAGGTTGTTTGTATTGAAAGACTTTAAAGAGTGGATGAAAGCTCTTTAGTCAGTCTTGTTTCTTGTGGATGAGATGCATTTACTAAAGTCTTGTGCCAAAGGGGAGAATCTGAAGTCTTAAAGGCTCACATGCCAAGAGGTTTATACCCTTGATCAAGGCTTCAAGGAATCGCTACCTGGCAAGACAAATAACTGATCTTGTTTGGAATATTCTAAAGTAAACCAACTAAAGTAAAGTAAACCAACAGAATAAAGGCCTGAGGAGATTTTCTTGCCTTAAATGAACTCCTTAGGAGTTTAGTACATATAATTTAGTGATATGATCTTTTTATGTTCGTTAAAACCCTTTCTTTCTTTACTTCCTAGCTCTCACCTGTTTTCTGTATAGGTGAGATTTTTTTTTAGATATAAATAATTTTTGGTCAAGTGAGGTGCCATTAAATAACAGGCTGTTGCTCTGAAGGCAGCTATATCCATGCCCTTATTACCTCTTACCTGGACATCTACAACGACTTTATAGGTCATTTTTTCTCCCGTTAGTTCATCTCCTTTACTTGACCTTGAATAATCTTCCTAAAACATTCTTTTGCTCAAAAACTTTCACCAGTCCTCTTGACAAACTGGAATTCAAAGACTTTCAGTCTAGATTTCCAGATTTATCTCTGACTACTCTCCTATGTTAATTTTTTGTTCTAACCATACTAGTTAACCCTTAAAACCCACCCCCTCCAAATTCTGAACATTCCATTCTCCGTACTTTTACTCACGCCATTCTTCCGTATCCTTTTCATTCTTCTTTTGTGACTTTGAAGCCTCTCACCATCCCAGCCCACAGTGACCCACCTCTTCTTCTGATTTCCTAATTTTAACAACTTCATATTGTATTCTTAATTGTGTATGTATATTGGGGGAAGGAGGAGAGACACTTTTAAAAGTAACAAGACTGGTTTCCATTACACACATACATACGCACGTGCGCACCCATGTACATGCACCTACACACACATGCACACACTATCTAAGCATACTACTTTTATAATCCCCAGCTCCACCTTGAGGGTAGAAATTATGATTTTCTTGTTAATGTCAAACACATGACCACTGTGGATTAGGTGCTCAGTAAATATTTTTTTTGTTTTCATATGCCTGGAACTTGTGCAGCGTTTTAAGTTCCAGCCTCAGACACTTGAAAAAAAGATCAAAAGCTTGTTTTGATACCAATCAGCAAAATGGTTATAGGACATTGCAGAGCTTACCCAAGTCTTAAAAATCTACAATCAGGGCCTACTGGTGTAGAGTCACTTCTTATTCTTGGTTTGGATCCCTAAATTTAACATGGCTCACTTTTTCTTTTTTTAAAAAACATTTTTTTCCAATTACCTGTAAAAACAATTTTTGATTAAAACAATTTTTAATATTAGTTTATAAAAAATTTTGAGTTCCAAATTCTCTCCCTCCCTCTCTCCCCTCTCCATTTCTGAGAAGGCAAGCAGTTTGATATATACTATATTTATTTCAATGTGGTTCACTTTCCCTTTTTGTATTTTTTCATTAAAACATTTTTTCAACTATATTCTCTTACTTGCACTAGGGGACAAAAGAACATTGCTTTATTTTTCATTTAAACAAGGTTTATTTAATGCTCAGATCCACTGAGGAGTGAAAGTAAAAGGAGAGAAAGGAGAAAAGATAAAACTATTCTGATGCTTGGGTGTGGTGTTTAATGGTGCATTGTTCACTTTCAAGTGATTCTGCAATTTTAATTTAAAATTTTTCTTTAAAAGGAAATTACTTGCTGGTGGGTGCTTAGTGAAATCATGTGGTTTTGCTAAGTAAAATTCATCTCATTTTAATGTCAACGGGAAAACCTTTCTATCCTTGGGTCTTGGCTGTTAGCTTTGATTGAGGCGTAGCACTAGCACTATTTTTTCAAGATTTTTTATTTTGTTTTGTTTGAAGGATGGGAGCTAGGAGAGGTATATATATTGAAGCTTACCAGTTGTTACTGGTTTGGGCCTTGAGTATGTTTGGTATTCTTTATAAAAGCTATTTTCCACTCTTGTACGAATATACTTGCTTAGATTCACCTTTAGCTTAGTGAAGAATCCCGAGTTTTGTAACTTGAATTGAAAATTGTTATATAGAAAGACCTTCATTTAGGTGACATTTTTGCCTTTCTTTTCAGCTCTTGATGTATCCAAATCATAAAGTTCTCTTCCAATGTGACTCTTTAACTGTATTTGCTTTTGTCATGCATTCTGCCTTTGTAAGTTTAAAGAATTACAAATGACCATATTTTTAAGCATACAGAGTGAAGCTAGGAATGCAGAATACTGTGTCCAAGCTCACAGGGCAGATGGGAACCTCAGGATACCCACAGCCTGAAGGGTTATTAGGAGAGTCTATGCTGCGATGTGGGACAGAGCTTGGAGAAGACTCAATGTTTGGTGAGTGTATGCCAGGTATCTTAATCTGGAAAAGATAGCATTATATTATTCGTAAGTTAAAGCACACAAATTTGAAAGACTGAAAGCACATCAATATAGTGTGTTGTCTTTAGAGTTTATAAGTGATACAGGTAAGGAATGCAACATAATATACTTTGTGGTTAACAATATATATTGGTTGATTTTTAATAAGGTTTACACATTTTTTTAATATACTAGCAAAACTAATGGCACAAAACTTAAGGGTGCCAAATTTCTCACCATGGACTGGGACATACAGATTTTTTAACCCTGTGGTTTCCCAAGCAGGGTGTATAAACCCCATAATGTATGCACATGATATGCTAGACAAGACATGAGAATGTGGGAAGTTAATATTAGAAAGTCTATTTTTTTTAAATCTGGAAAAAGAAATTAAGCTTTATTAACATTGACACTTTATATAGATTGACACTGGTGCCCTCACTCAATCTCCCTATATCTGATGGTCATGTGACTTATTAGGCCTCCTATCCCTTAATGTCTTTGAAACTGGGAGAAGGAATGTAATGTGTGGGAAATCCTTGGTAATCCACAGAGGGGCTGAGCATGCTTAGAAGGTGGGGCTGGTTTTGACTCTCTAGTAGCAAGCTTTTTATACTGCCTAGATTCCTTATTCACTTTGTTCCCATGGTTCAGGTAATTTCATAAACCTGACTAGGTGCCTTATTAATCAAGGTTCTTTGTATCCATTTCTTCCTGCCTTGGTGGTTAAAGGAAGAGATCGAGATTTACAGTGTTTTGCTGATAGTGGTGTGTGATTAAGAAGTTTGGGGACCACTGCTCTACAGCTTGGGGGTACTAAATTCCATAAACTTAATGGCATTTGAAGCATGGGAAAGAGGCATCCTGTTCAAGAGGGGAAGCACTAGATGAATACAGATTACTCCCTGTTTTCGTTTTGTGCTCCTCTCTCACTGAGTGGATATAAATCATGGAATAGAAGAGGTTATCTTGCTTCTGTTTGGAGATAGAGAAAGACTGCCAAAAGTTCATAGAATTTAGAGCTAGAAGAATCTTAAAGACCAGTCATTGTGTGTCAATACACTTTGCCGAATGCTATAATACAAAGAAAGGTAAGTCAGTCTGTGTTCTCAAGGGGCATACAGTTTAGTGGGGATGACAACATACTAACAGCTACATCAGACAAGCTATGTACAGAATAGATTGGAGCTTATCACCAGAGGAAGATTGGGAAAGGTTTCCTTCAGAAGGTGGGATCTTAGCTGGACTTGAACGGAGCCATTGAAGTCTACACTGTCATTTTGTAGAACTAGAATGAGACTCTAAGATTAGCTGACTCACTTAATGACCCATACCAGCAAGCAACTGCTTTATTCAAATCCATGTCCTCTGACTATACACCTTGGTCTTTCTGTAACATCCTACTACCTCTGTAAGAGAAGGAAATTTAGCCTCCCAGTAAAAAGTACAGCTGCAGGTTAGTCATAATGGCATTTTAGTTTCAAATATGAACAGAGGTCTCCACCTGATATCAGGACCTCATTTAATTGGGGGAACACAGGCAAAAAAGCAGCCCTGTTTGCACTCCACTGTAGAGAAGAAAGTGTACCAAGAGAAGAAAACTAAGGGAAGGAAAGAGGAGTCATTTGCCTCATTGAGGTAAGACACCTTCATACAGTGAAGGAGAGGCCAGGTTAAAGCTCCCGGTGAAGAAGGAAGGATGAAGCTTTGCTACTTCCAGGAAGGGTGTGGACATGCCCAGTGGCAAAGCAATCTTGTTTTAGGTAGAACAGACCTTAGAAGTCAGATGAGAAGTGGGCTCTCTTTCCAATTAGTTGAGGAAAGCCTTATTTCAAGAACCAGAACTGATGTTCAATGAGCAATTTCCATTTTGACTTCTTCAGGGCAAACGTAGGAAGAAGGAAAATTGGTCCCTAGAGGGAGAGAGAGCACAGGTTTGCTCAGAAACATCAGCTGCACAGAAGCTGAGAGTGTAAGTTTAAATATAGATGTCTGCATGAACTTCAGACAACGTGCAAGCTATTTCAAAATGCTTAGTGCGTTTTAGACTATTGAAACTTTCTGCATAATGAGGAGAAAGAGTATAAATGAATTAAAAGCATCTGTTCGACCTTTGTGTTTTGTAAATTTGTCCGTTGCTGTGTTTAATTCAGTCATTTTTGGATATACTATCCTTCTAGCCCTACATCACCACTAACAAATGTTTCCTTGTAACATAATCAAATAGATAGGTGATCTCTCTGATAAAGGATCTCCTCCCCTGATTCAAATCACAGCCTAGCAGTTACCTGTGCTGTGCAATTTCCTGCATCATAAAGGTATAAGTGGAGCGCTCTGACTGTCCATGTTTTCATCCTTTGTTCTAGCTTGTGATCAGCTCACCTCTTTATGTCATGTCATTCTTTGCTTCTTGCAGAGTTCCTTGGTGGTTAAATGCTGTAGCCTGCTCCCTCCCATCACATAACTCTCATTCACTTTTCTGTGTGATACTTAACCTAAGTTTTTTTCCAGTGATCTAGTCTTGAAGCCATAGGGCAACACTGGTAGAATGTTAGTGTTGAATAGAAGGGCCTTTGCTTACATAGGCAGCTTGAGGTTGGTTACAGAGCTTTGCAGTTTCTCAAAAGCAATTGAACCTATTCTCCTCTTTTTCGAACTCTGGAACCATCTATACCATTTGGTTCAGATATACTTAGCATTATGATTGATCTATTGAGAATACATCCGAATTCATATTGAAATTTGGGCATTAGGCAGTTTTTTTTTTAATTAAATTTTACTTTTTCTAGTTAAACAGCATTTTTTCCTCCTCATCCAACCTTTACCTCCTCCCACTAAAACAAAAAGGGAAAACGAAGACTTTGTAACAAATTATCAAGCAAAACAAATTTCCAAGTTGGCCACATCCAAAAATGTATGTTTTATTCTACATGGTAGTCTATTACCTCTCTGTTAGGACATGGTAACTACATTCTTCAGTCTGATGGAATTATAATCAATCATTGCATTGCTTAGAATTTTTAACTCTTTCAAAACTTTTCATATTGTAGATGATATAGTATAATTTTTTTCTCCCAGTTATTCTTATTTTGAAACTATTTCTTCATTTCTTACAGCATATTATCATTTCATTACATTCTTAAGCCATAATTTGTTAAACCTCAATTGATGGACACTCCCTTAGCTTCTGTGAATATTTTTGTATATATAGGATCTTTTCTTCTTTCTTTCTATGCTCCTGTTAGAGCATAGGTCTAATAGTAATGTTGAGTCAAAGGGTATGTATATATCAGTAACTTTGGGGACATAATTCCGAATTACTTTCCATAATGGCTATACTTTTTACCGTACCACCAATAGTGTATAATTGTATCTGTTTTTCTGTAAGCCCTATAACATTTTTCATTTTCCTTTCTT
The DNA here is from genome assembly GCA_028658325.1 of Potorous gilbertii. Lineage (NCBI taxonomy): Eukaryota > Metazoa > Chordata > Mammalia > Diprotodontia > Potoroidae > Potorous > Potorous gilbertii. The sequence continues at coordinate 551,875,909 of CM053769.1, forward strand.
TCAGCTTTGTAATTAACTGCAAGCTGTAACCTTACAACTTGCTTTAATTTACATTTCTCTAATTATTAGTTATTTGGAATGTTGTTTTTCATGTGACTGGATACCCTAGATTTTTTCCCTTGAGGATTGTCTTCATGTTCTTTGACCATTTATCAACTGGGGGCTTGACTCTTAATAAATTTGATTTTACAAGAGAAACTTTTATCAGAGAAACTTACTGTGGAAGCTTACTTATTCCCCTCCTCCTCCAAAAAATAAGCTGTTTCTATTCTAATCTTGATCGCATGACATTTATTTGTATAAAATTTCTGCATTTATTCATTTGACATTTATCTTGGTATATATGATATGAGATTTTTGGTTTAGATCTTATTTCCGCCAGATTGCTTTACAATTCCATCATTGCTTTTTTTTTCCCTTTTCTGATAATGAATCCTTACCCCATTAACCTGGAGTCTTTGGGTTTATTGAACATTGGGCTCATTTTTTGACCAGTACCAAAATGTTTTTGATTATGATCTGATACTGCCAGACTTTTTCTTTCTACTTCGCCTTCTCCCTTTATTTCCCTTGAGATTCTTGACCTTTTGTTTTTCTAGAAGACTTTCATTATTACTATTATACTTTTATAATGTTATCTTTTGTTGGTATGGCATTGAATCAGTTAATTAATTAGGTAGGACTATGTTTAAAACTTTAAAGATCGTTTTGTAATTGTATTCATGTAGTTTTTTTTTATCTTGGTAGATAGACTCTCAGGTAATTTTATACACTTTATAGTTATTTTAAATGGAATTTCTTTATTTCTTCTGGATTTTGTGTGTGTGTGTGTGTGTGTGTGTGTGTGTGTGTGTGTAATATGCAGAAATAACTATGATTACTGTTCTTTTAATTTATATCTTGTAACTTTGCCAAAGTTATTAACTATTTCGATTAATTGTTACATTGCCTTGGTTTTTCTGAGTACATTATCATATCATCTGCAAAAAGTGATAGTAGGGGTAGCTCGGTAGTGCAATGAATAGAGCACCAGCTCTAGAATCATGAGGTACTGAGTTCAGATCTGGTCTCAGACACGACACTTACTAGCTGTGTGACCCTGGACAAGTCACTTAGTCCCCATTTCCTTGCAAGAAAAAGTGAGAGTTGTTTCTTCTTCGTCTATTTACTTTCCCCTCTGTTTTTCTTGTCTTTGTCCTATAAACTAGAATTTCTAGCATCGTATCAAATACTATTGGTGATAACAGTAGACATTTTTTCATCCATCTGGTCTTTTCTGAATGGATGGATAATGCTCCAGACTTCCTTTGAATGACTTCTCTTCCAGGAGACTTTGCAGTCAGTATTTTGGTGCTTGATGCAACCAACACCACTGTCTTCAAGCAGGATAGAAGATCTCACCCTCTACCAGGAATCTTTCTTCAACTTGGACACTTTGTTTGCCCTCTTCCATTATAGACAAATAACTTTGGAAAGCAAATGGTAGCTAGCCCCGCACAGTGGATAGAATGCTGGGCTTGAAGTCAGCAGTCCTTGCATTTGCATTCTGCCCCAGACAGTTACTAACTTTGTCACCCAGGATCAATCACTCACCCTCTCTAAGGGGCAGTTTCCTTACCTGGAAAATGGGGATAGTAATAGCATTTCTTCACAACTCTGTGAGAATTTGTGAGATGACACATGTAAAGTCCTGTTCAAACCTAAATGCGCTGTACTATACCTCTTCTGATTTTTATTATCTGAGGGTCACTGAACAGGGTTATTGTTACATTTTCCAGGGAATCTTTTTTTTATATATAAATTTATTTATTTAATTTTTTACATTCATTTTCACAAGATTTTGGGTTCTAAAATTTTCTCCCCATTTGTCCCCTCCCCCCTCCCCGATACACTGGACATTCTAATTACCCAAATCATCAATCTGCCCTTTCTTCTATCATCCCTCCCTTCCCTTACCCCATCTTCTCTTTTGTCCTGTAGGGCCAGATAACTTTCTATTCCCCATTACCTGTATTTCTTATTTCCTAGTAGCAAGAACAATACTCAGCAGTTATTCCTAAAACTTTGAGTTCCAACTTCTCCCCATCCCTCCCTCCCCACCCATTCCCTTTGGGAAGGCAGGCAGTTCAATATAGGCCATATCTGTGTAGTTTTGCAAATGACTTCCATAATAGTCA
>CM053769.1:551878585-551902523 GCA_028658325.1 Potorous gilbertii
TTTTTGAGCTCTTCCATGGCCTGAGCCCATTGGATATCTATTTTAGATGTTTGGGATACAGAGGCCTTGACTCTTATGTCTTTACCTGATGGTAAGCAGTTTTCTTCCTCATCAGAGAGGAAGGTTGGAATCATCTGGTCCCCAAGAAAGTAACCTTCTATGGTCTTATTTTTTTTCCCCTTTTCTAGGCGTTTTCCCAGCCAGTTACTTGACTTCTGGGGTTCCTCTCCACCCCTGCCCAGATCTGCCCAGCTAGTGCTTGGGTTCTGAGATTCTAATGCCGCTCCCCAGCCTCAGGGCTTTTGGCTGCAGGCCTGGCTGCTATTCAATGGGAGCTTACTTTCTGGTGCTCAGGTTGGGACAGGGCCGCCTCCCAGGCCCAGTTCCCTCAGGGGGTTTATGCAGAGACCTTTTGTAATGGAGCTCCTGCCTGCTCTGGGAGCCTCTGGACACCTGCTGCTTCTGCAACTGCCTCTGCTGCTGCCTCCCGAGGGGGCCCAAGTCGTAGAGACACCCTGCTCCCCTCTCAGCCCATCTAGATGTCTCTTTCACTGACCTGTTTATCTGTGGGTGGAGGGACCTTCGTGGCCACTGGAGATTCAGTCCCTGAAGCCTGCTTGGATCTGCTTGCTCCTCTCAGTGCTGTGCAGCCAGGGCAGGGCAGGGCTCCGCTCCCGTCCGGTGCGTGATGGACCTTTGGGATTGGGTTTTCAGGACTCTCTGGAATGGAAATCTCCTTCACTGTGTTGCTATGTGGCTTCCACTGTTCCAGAATTTGTTGGGAGTTCTTTTTAGAGGAAATTCATGGGCTGTGGTTTCAGAGCTAGCATATGTGAGTCTTTCTACTCTGCCATCTTGGCTCTGCACCCCCAGGGAATCTTGAATGATCTTAATGCATGGATGGGAGATACCTTGCTATAAAAGTCTGTAAAGAGGCATTTTGCTCTACCAGTTCAAATGCATTTTCATAATCAGCAAGTCAATTCAATAAGCATTTATTAACACCTGCTATATGCCAGGCTCTCTGTCTTATGTACCCTGTATCCTTTTGTTAACTGTGATATGAAGAGGATCTGGTCCTTTGTTGACTACCACTTAGAAATGTCTGCTTTTTCTCTCCTTGTTTTTTTAAAGAATGCCTTCAATTCATATATGTGTGTGTGTGTATGTGTATGTATACATATCACGATTTTGTATATATTAGAGAGGAGGAATTTAAACATGGTAGTTTTTGATGTTCCCTTGGTTACTGTTTTTTGGGAAGGGGGATATTAAAAAGGTCCAGTATTCTTCTTCATCCCGTTGGTATCTTCCTGTCCTTCAGATAAGTTATAAATTGGTCCTTAAATGTTTTCACAATTTTATTGTCTTGGGTATAGGTCTCCACTCTTTATATTTGTTCCAGTGTGACTTTTATACCTATCTTTATTATGTTTTTCTGCCTCTTTACAGCACAACAAACTGAGATCTATTAAGGTCCATGTGTAGGGGTTTCGCTGTTATTTATGTATTAAATGGTCTATTGTAATTTTTTCTTTATTTTTTTTAACCAAATCTTTCCCATTTTTCTTCATACCAACCTTCCTTTCTCCTGCCCAACACCCCTTCCTTGTTCTGAATTGTCATTCTTAACTACCTTTAGAATGGCTTTGCTTGGTTAATATCTTGCCAAAAAACAAAGAGAAGCAATGAAAGATAAAATCAATTTAAAGAAAGTTCAACAAGATTTCTTGGATATCAAACTTTTATCTGAGTTATTTGATAACGGAGATTTGCTTCCTGTTTACATTTTCCTTTATACTTTCTGCACCAGTTTTGTTCATGTACAAGCCTTTTAGTCATTTGCAGTTTAAATTGTTTATTTTATTTTTGTGTTCTGTATCCTTCATTTGACTTAAGAATTTGCTCCCAGGTATAGTCATGAAAAGCACCTTCCTCCTTTTTCTTCTTAATTTTTTTTTTTAATATTTAATTGCTGTATCTCCCTGGGGCTTAGGTCATGTGCTGGTGAGAGCCAGTTTTCTGCCAGACTTTTCCTAGTGTCCTGTTCATTCTTGTTGAACAGGAAGACCTTTCTCCACTAATGTGTTCTTAGTTTTGTCAAACAGGGGACAACAGAAGTCAATTGTTTTTGCTTCTTACTCATCTGCTCTGTTTCATCAATCTACTTTTTTTGTTTTTTAACCAGTGCCAAATAGTTTTGGTGATTAGGGCTTTCTTGTATGGTTTGAAATGTTGAAAGTATTATGCCCCCTTCGTTATTACTTTTCTTCCATGATTTCCTTTGGGATTCTAGATCTTTTATTCCTCCAAATGATTAAAAAATATTGTCATTCTACTAAATGATTCCTTAGTATGAAATCTATAATTTAGATGATGCTGTCATTTTTGTTGGTACAGCCCAATGCCAAGCCACAAATATCCCTTTACTTGTTTAAATTTTTCTTTATTTCTATATAATGTTTGTAATTACTTACTTAACCCCTAATTGTGTCCTCATGTATTATTTCAGATATTTGGTGCATTTTGTAGTTGTTTTGAATGGAAATTCTTTCTAGCATTTTCTCTTGGTTTTTATTGTTGCTAAATAGAAATGCGATGATTTTGTAGATTTATTTAGTCTATTTTTTATTGAAGTGTAGAGTTAATGAGTTTTCTTCGTAAGCCATCTGTAAAAAAGGAATAATGTTGTCTTCGCAATTTCAGTGTTTATTAAGCTGCCTGTTTTTGAAGAATTAACTTAGGAAAATAAAACAAAATGAATAGGTATTAGTATAATGTAATAAACAAAATGAGTATTTAAATGTGAAGTTGCCCAGCTACAGCATTTCATATATTCTGTGGCCATTTAGAAAATGTAAAGCAAAATATAACAACAATTAAGAATCTTTTTTATTTGAGGCTATAAAGCCCGAAGTTTGAGAGTGAGCAGCATCTGTGCCACACAGTCAACCCAAAACTCTTTTTAAAGGACAAAATGAAACAGGCCAGAGAAAATCCATTGCTGAGCTGGCCCTTTCTATTCTTTTCTCTAGGCCAAGCATTGTTGGATATTGGTGAATCAATGAAGTTGATGGCTGAAGTGAAAGACTCTCTTGATATCAATGTGAAACAAAACTTTATTGATCCACTGCAGTTATTACAAGAGAAAGATCTAAAAGATATTGGGGTGAGTTCCTGGGCAGGAAACTTGGATTTTTACTTTAAAATATTTTTATTTAAAGTCATTAACCCTTTATTCAGTAGGAATTTGGTCAAAATATCCTCTCAAGTAACTAGTGGCAATTCAGTCAAATTGGAAAGTTTTGGGAGGAATGTAACCTTGAAAAAAAAATCTTTATAGGCATAGAATTAAGCTATCTAACGAAGAAAACCTCAGATACTGGTCTTAGTGCCCTACTTGGGGCCCATTCACCATGTTTAATATTAACCCTGATGGACTTTCCTATTTTTATATAGTGTTGACCACTTTTCAAGTGTTATTTCTCATTTGTTGTTTGTGTAGCACAGGATTATAAATGTGTTAGAAGGAAATACATAGCATTGCTTCTAGCTCTTTAGGTCTAGCTGTTTAAACAATTCAAAATGCGTCTCATGACTCTTTCTAGCACATATTTCTCTTTATTCTTTTCATGAGAAGAGTATTGCACTGCAAAAATAGCTAAACAATATATGCAATATTTAGCATGCTTTGCTAAAATGTACATAACTTACATTTATAGATTTTTCCCTATCAGTCTCATTAACTTGTTAAATAAAGTAAGTGAAGTCAAATTTTTCTCCTTGGCAGAGAAAATGTAATAAAAATCAGAGTGAAACAGTCCTGCCTTCTCACTATCCTCTGGTATAGCTCTTTCCATTTTGAGGAAGGTTTCCATTCCTTTGCCTTTAAGTATAGATTTAAATAGTCCCCATTTGGAGTTTTCTTGGCAGAGATACTGGAATGGTTTGCCATTTCTTTCTCCAGTTCATTTTACAAAAAAGGAGACTGAGGCATACAGAGTTAAGTGACTTAAGGGTCACATAACTAGTTTGTATCTGAGGCCAGACCTGAATTCAGGAAGATGAGCCACCTAACTGCTTAGGTTTTAGGAACCATCTAATGCAACTTTGTTTTGTAGATGAAGAAACTGGGGTCCAAAAAAGCTAGGCAATTTAATTTTTGATCTAAAACTAACTTTGGTCTCTTGACTTTGTCATTGTGTTTATCACTTACTTCCACTCTGATGTCATTTCAACTTAATAAGCATTGGACAAATGAATTTCCAAGTTTTATTTCAAATCAGTTAGACAAATGTTATTAAGTGCTTACTGTTTCCAAATCACTGTGCCAGGCACTAGTGGTATATAGACTAAAACAAGACTGTTTATGCACTTAGAAGCTCTTACATTTTAGGAGTATACAACATGTACACAGATCAGTAAGTACAAGATAATTTGAGGAGGGGGAAATGATTGAAAACGTGAAGGATCAAAGAGGACTTCATGGAGGAGATGACATTCAGAGTCTTGAAGGGAGACAAAGATTGAAAGAGGTGAAAGTGATGAAGAAGTACATTCCAGTGGGGAAAATTAATAATCTGGATTTGTCAGGTGCACTGGAAAGACCCTAAATTTGGAGTCAGAGGACGTGGGCACAAATTTCAGCTCTTAATACTGCTGGTGGGACCTTGGGAAAGTCAGTCTCTTTTGAGACTCAGTTTCCTCATCTGTAAACAGAGACGGTTGGATTAGATGACCTTGAAAGTCCCTTCTGCCTCAGTCTAATCCTGCTTAAGGATTGGTCCAATATAATATTTAACAAAACTATTTCAGTTTTTAATTTACTATGTTTATTTGGGTGGTAATTATCTAGAGCAAAGTTTCTGCATTTCAGCAAAGCTGGAAGGAAATGAGAAACCCTCAGAATAGGATCTCTGGACAAGATTTTCCCAGGTGCCTCACTTTTGTTGGATACCAAAAGAATCTGTCTACTCGTATTTACACAGACATACTCAGTTATTCCATAAGCTTCATTGTTCCCTTTGTGCGTTCCTCTGCACTATACTTTGAAAGGGATGGATCATACTGTCTGTGGTTTAGACGTGGGAAAAATAATTACCATTTTCACAGAACTGTAAAAGCAATCTTACAATTCTCTAATTTTTCTCTCAGTATCACTTGAAAAAGCTGGAAGGCCGTCGTTTGGACTACGATTATAAAAAGAGACAAACTTCTCGGGTATCAGGTGAAGAACTAGGAAACGCAGTAAAAAAATTTGAAGAGTCAAAGGAGTTGGCTAGAAAAGGCATGGTGAATTTATTAGAAAATGATGTAAGTATAACATTTCAACTATTTAAAAGTCTAAGGGACTCAAAACAATACAATTTTAATTAAACATTTTATCACTTTAGAGATATGTTCTCAGTGTCTGGGAGTGGAAGTAACTTCATTGTCTTCATGAACACAAAGCATATATAGTACATGTTGGTTTGGAACTGTTCCTCCGCTGTGGTCACTTCTTGTGACTTTAGAAATTCAAGAAATCAGAGTATCTTCCGAAGCCCTTGCTTAGAAGCAAGACTATATTAGCTATCTATTCAAGGTTATCTGTAGGAGATGAGAGCCAGGGGAAAATTACAGTGTATTCCTTTCTCATTGTTCAGCCTTATTTATGGGTAAAAACAAATTAAAATAAGCTCTAGAGATGGCTTTAAAAGGGAAAAGGAGTTAGTGAGCGTCCATTTGTTGCTGGAAAGACTGGACAGTTCCACAGTGTTTGCATTGGTGTAGACAGGGGCATCAGACCCCCTCCTTTGTCTACTCATGGCCACTTGGAGTCTTTGCATTGCCCTTTCAACTAGCCATAGAAGTTGAAAATTCAAGGTGTTGAACCAATTCTCCAAAACTGAGAATTTAGAATCTCTGCTTTCAACATTGTGTGTCCAGTTTTCCTTTAGATTTGTGCAACAAGTGATTTTTTTTTTGCCTTTAAGATGTATAAAAATGCCATTTTTTTTGACATCATCACTATACCATCAGAAATGGAGCATTCAAACAAAAATGGTTTATTTTATTAAGTCAAACCAGCGAGCATTTATTAAATTTCCTACTCTGTTAGACATGGTGTTAAGTGCTGGAATTTTGTAGAATGATTTTGCTTACTCTTTGGACTACTGTCAAGTCAGGAATCTTATAATGGGTAAGGCAAGATCGTATAATACCATCAAGTGCCAGAAAGGAGAGCATTCCCTTTATCTTCCTCTTTGTTTACTTTTTTTTTAAAGGGACAAAAAGATAATTTCCTCCCCATCTCCTTGTTCAACAGGGTTTTGTTTTTTTTTTTTTTTGGTTTGTTTTTTGGTAACAATAGTAATAGCTAATATCACTGTGACACATTAAAGTTTTACAGAATACTTTTCTCTATCCTGTGTGATGTGTAGTGCAAATAATACTATTCCCATTTTATAGACAAGGAAACAGGCAAGTACCTTGCCCAAGTCACCTAGTAAGTGTTGCAGACAGCATGGTGTAGTAGATAGAGTGTGTGTGTGTTTGTGCTTCATTGCTGAAGAAGATCATGACATCAGAGAAATGATGACATGATTTGCACTTGACTTTATTTTGAGTGAGGGAGGGCTATGCACGTCACCAGCCTCACTTCTCCTCCAGAGCCATCTGAATCCAGGGACCAGATATTCATCAAGATGACTGGAGATGACCCAGGATGAGGCAGTAGGGGTTAAGTGACTTGCCCAAGGTCACACAGCTAGTGAGTGTCAAGTGTCTGAGGTGAGATTTGAACTCAGGTCCTCCTGACTCCTGCTTTGGTGCTTTATCCACTGCATCACCTAGCTGCCCCAGTAGATAGAGTACTGGATTTAGGAAGACCTGTGTCCAAACCTAATCTTAGTCACTAATTAAGGTTTTGGCCCTGGGTAAGTCACAACCTCTCTGTGCCTCAGTTTCCTTATCTATAAAATGATGGAGTTGGACTTAATGGTCTCTGTGTTCCCTTTGAGTTCCAAATCTATGATCGTATGCTTTCAAGTCTAGCAGTCTTTTTAATTTACCATACCAACTGTCCTGGAGGAAAAAGTAATTTGTATTGTGTTGGACCTGGCATACAGCATGTTTCATTTTTGTTGTTTATTTGTATCTGACTCTCCATGACCTGTTTGGGGTTTTCTTGGCAAAGATACTGGAATGGTTTGCCATTGCCTTCTCCAGCTAAGTATATAGATGAGAAAACGGAGGCAAGCAGATTTAAGTGACTTTTCCAGAGTCATATAACTAGTAAGTATCTGAAACTGAATTTGTATTCAGGCTTTCCTGACTCCATGCCTGGCACTGTGCTACCTAGCCATCTGGAAATATTTCCTATCACAGAATTATTAGTTAAGGTTATTAACGTGGGAAGATACATTGCTTTATAAATGCTTCCATCTAGCATGTCTGTGGGCAGGCACATTCAAACAGAAAAGTTTATGAATTATTTTCTTCAGAGAACATCATTAGTGGGTTTTTTGCAAAGGCCTACATTTAAGATACACATAGGTGGTGACTGTTAAATTTGGCTTGGCAGTTAACCCAGCCTGTAGAATTTCTTCCCTAATTATCAGTAAAAAGCCAGAAGTGATTGTTTCGTTAACGAACTTAGTTATTCATTTGCAGTTTTTCCAAAATGAAGTACATGAGCTGCTGAAAGTGGAAGAATTCCTCTCCCCACTGTGGAATTGCAGTTGTCCAGCTTGCTTTCTAGTTAAGGCTGCCTTGGATACTAATGGAGCAACCTTAATTTCTCCTTTTTGATTTCTAATAGAAAGTGGGACATGGGCCTTCAATCACCAGAACTTAGGCTAGGTAATATAGGTTTTCCCTCATTTAACTCTTGACTTACTCTCCTTTTACTGTAACCTAGGACTTTGGCACTCTCAATTGAATCTCTCCCCATCCTTGTCTTGATTCTTTGAATAGAGAAAAACCAAAACAAACAGGGTAATTACTACATAGCCAATTAATGGCAGGTCCAGAACTAGAACCCAGGGCGTTTGATCCAGTACTGCCTCACCAGATTAGGGACATGATCTCCAGGTTTTCCCATTCCCATGGGGGCACCTCCCTCGTCCCACTCTACTTTGTTCCCTTTGGCCCCCTTTTCCATTTCTGCCACTATTCATTTTTGAAAGTCTTGAACAGGGCAGGTCTTGCAAGAAAACCTTTATTGGATTATGGATAGTATTTCATTGGGGAACACAGGGCATTGATGTTTTGTTATTTTGTTTTGTCCCTTTCAGCTTCCCAAAGTAGGAACTGATCCTTGTCAGTAGGTGTTGGTAGACCTTATGAGAAATACCTATAATCTCTCTGATACCTACAGATATTTCTTCTGTGAGCTGATACACTCTATAATATTTTTCAAATCCAGTTTTTCAACCAATGAACATGGCTTCATTAAAAACAGAAACCAGAAAAGAGCTATTATCAGTACTTACCTTCTAAAGACAAATTGTAGGAAGATAGACCTTTTAGTTTCTACTATAAGAATACTAGAGTTTTAATGGATAAAAACAAGGATTAGGGACTTTCGGGATAGAAAAGGAAGATATTCTGAGGCGGACAGTGATAGGAAGCAGAAAACATTTTAACACATCCAAGATCCTAGTGAACACACAATGCTTGGGGCCTGGCTATTGATGTCATTTGAGATACACTGTTAAGACTGGCTAATCTCCTCAAAGCTATGCAGTCCACGATCTTAGCCTTGTCATTGAAAAGCAAGCTATTTATTGTTGGAGGAAGGGGGGCATTCCCTCATTTCATTTATGATTGAGTAGTAGAGGCTCTGCAGGGTTTTTAGCAGAAGAAATTTGACTCCACTTCCACAACTACATTTATCCTAGAGGGAGATAGTATTTTTCAACCATGTTACTCTACTACGTATCTTTCCCTTCCTCAAAGAATTCAGCTAAAGAGCTTCACCAGCAAACTTAGGATCATGACATTGGGAAAAGCCAGAAAAAATGAGGTACAGTGAGATCCCATCTCATTGTACAATCCCAAGAAACCATCTAGAACTTCCAGATTTCCAAGGAGGATTCTTAGATTTTTTTCTTTCAGTTCCCTATACATTATTTCAGATGCCTGAGTTCTTTCAGACTGTTGGAAGGAATACTGGACCTGAGTTTTAGTTCCATTTTTGCCAGTAACTCTTTGTGTAGTCCTCTGGGCAAGTCGCTTCTGTCTGTTTCATCATCTGTAAAATGGACTCTGCTTCATAGGGATGCTGTGAGGATCCCAGAGAAGAATGGAAATGCAAGCAGCACAAAGTACAAAGTGAGTTGGTTCAGGAGGTTAAGTGGGATTGATTCCTTTCCAGAGTAATTTTCTCGAGTCACCTGTGGTTTCCACCTGTGAGTTTACTGATGGAGGAAACTCTGGTTAGGAATCTTCTTCTGCTGATGCCTGCTAACACCTGCTACCTCTAGTCTTAGAAGGTTGCCTAGGATGCTGCGAGTTATCGCTTATCCAGGGCTATACAGCTAGACATATGGAAGGAGAAAGGACCTGAAATGGGTCTTTCTCACCTGAAAGCTAGTCCTTTATTAACTATGCCATGCTGCCTCTTTCACAAGGACAGAATTTTAGTTTAATACTTGACTATGGACTAGTATCTGATATCCTCTTAGCAGACTACAGTGTCATTGGAGATAACTGGTGTCTTTTTGCATGTCTTCAGAGAATGTAATTTGACCAAAGGCCAACTGATACTTCTCCTTTTCTTTGAAAATTATACTGCATTCTAAAATTTATGTTAAATGAATTGTTAATGGAAAATAATAATGAAATGGATATTGAAAGAGATTTAATGGATAGTCACAAAATGGATATTGAATTAGAGTTTAGCTAAAGGCATAAATGTAGTTTCATTTTAGTTTTTAAATCTTTTATATTTTATTTTTTCCAATTACCCGTGAAAGCAGTTTTTGACATTACTTTAAAAAAATTTTCAGTTCCAAATTCTTCCTCTCCCTTCCTCTGCTTCTTTTTCTCCTCATTGAGAAGGCAAGCAACTTGCTATAGATTTTATATATATATATATATATATATATATATATATATATGCAGTCATGCAAAATACATTTTTCCATATTAGTCATGTTGTGAAAGAAACCTGACAAATCTCACGTGCCACCCCACCCCCCAAAAAATAAAGTTAAATAGTCTTTACAGGTCACTTAAATTTTTTCCCCAGTATACGTGCTTGTGGCTAGAAGAGTTAAGACTCCTAGGGCTGGCAGATACTATAACTTTGGAATGTTGCTAAATTAGGGCATTATTATTTAGCATAAAATCTTTGAATTGGAGGAGAGGTTAGCAGTCTTGTAGTCTATTTTCTCATTTAGTGTGGTAATGAACATCTTTTTATCCAGGCACTACTTGAAAATTCCTATGGATGAGAAGTTCATTACTTAATCAGGCCTATTGAGTGCCTTATTGCTTAGTTGTCCCCTTTTGGGATTGGTACAGTTACTAGTTCTTACCTAGAAACCAAACCTCCTTCTATGTAATGTACTAGCACCACCTATTGGTCTTAGCTCTGCCTTTCTAAACTATTTGAAACAAGTCCATTTTCTCTTATATGTGACAACCATTTAAATATTTGAAGACAACTTTAATGCTTTTCCTAAGTGTTATCTTTTTCATTCTAATGATTTCCAGTTTTTTTCAATTGTTAAGTGTCTGACAAGATTACTTGCCATCTTCGTATTGACAAAGTGAGTGTTCTGTAGTACCCTAGCCAGTGCAATGAATGTACTGACTCTTGAAAAGAGGGAGAATTTGGAACGTTTAAATTCCATTCCTTTCATTTAGTTGTACCAGAAAAAAATATGTTATCTCAGTGTCTTAGGGACCGTAAGGATGGGACACCCATGAATCTCTTTGGTCACATAATATTTCATATTCTCCTTCTCTATCCTGAGAATACGTTAATGTATTTTGTTCCTGCCTCTGCTTAGACATTAAATATCTGTAGAGAGACTTATAGCATACGTCTCCTTTAGCAAATTTAAATAGCATTTGTAATCTGGAATGCCTTTTATGAATTTATGTCCATGAGGTTTATAGCTTAGAAACCTCCTGAAAATATACTCTAATTTGAAAAACAGGCATTTTGTTGGATTGACTATTAAATTCGCAAATCATGAGTGAACTTGAATATCTTGTTACAAAGTAACCAGGAGTTGTAAGGTGCTCTAACCCAAAGCAGTATTTAGGGCCACGGGATGAAGTAAGATGTACCTGAATCACGCTGATTACCTGATGGGTTTCCTTTATAAATCATCACCGTTGTTGCCAGTTCGATCATTTCCTGTTCTTGTCTCTGAAGCTGATGAGACCCCACAAAATACCTGTCCTCTTCTGCTGCAGATTGAGCAAGTTAGCCAATTGGCAGTCTTCATAGAAGCCATGCAAGACTACCACAAACAGTCCGCCGACATTTTGCAGGAGCTGCATAGGAAGTTACAGCACCGGTAAGAGCTAATTAATTAGTTAAAAACCTAAAGTCCAAGACGTGCCACCTTTTTTTTTTCTTTTTCAGTATTTTGTTATTTTGAGAGACCTGTATTTTCATACGGTGGAGAGGGGACCCCTTTTGAGAGGATCTGCCCCATCTCTTCTCTGCCTTGAGGGTCTCCGATTGTCCATTTGTCGTCTGTCTTTCTCATTACCTGACTAGACCCTCTCTATATACAGAGTCTCCCAGATGTCCCTATGCTTCTCAAACATGGCCTCTATTCTGGTAGTCTCTAGTCTGCTTTTTAAACCTACCACTCATCTTTTTGTTGCTTTTTGTTTTGTTTCTGATTTTTATTTTTCTTAAATATTCCACTGTGTTCCATGAGTTCCAGACATATGGTCATTACCAGGATGTAATCATTGTGGTAACACTGATGGTAGTAATCAGTAAATATTTATTAAGCACTTATTCTATCAGGAAATGAGCCGGGCACTAGACATAAACATATAAAAAGGAAACAATCCTTACTAGCAGAGGGTTTATATTTTAATAAATTTTGACATGGATATGGTACTTTATAGTTGTATATGCATTTTCACATATATTTTCTCATTTAACTTTCTCAAATTGATTCTGATTTTTATTTGGTTAACTCTTTTGGTTTAGTAGACTGAGAAATGTACCTATGGCTAGAAGGACTGGGGAATGGGATCTGAAGCATACCCCCTTCCCCCATTTTTGATTTCCTTTTATGATTAAAGCTGTTTCATCACCTAAGTGTCTGACAAACACAAATTGCTTACTCTGTCTGCTCTGGATTTGAGGAACCTTGGTTGGTTGCTGACATACAAAATGACCTTAAGCAAGTCATTTAATATAACTCTTTGGGATTTATTTACTAATTCTAAAGAATGGGAAATACCTTCTCTAGAGAATGATAGGAAGACTGAGATGACATTTGGGAAGTGGTTTGAACTCCATAGAAATATATGCCCAACTTTTGCCAACTAAATGATGTTATATATTTATGAAGATGACTCTGGGCTCCTTCCAGATTCTGAAATTTCATCGGAATTCTTCTCTCCAAAGATTAAATTATTAGTTTGGCATAGCATTAAATATGTTTTGATTCTTTGAAAATTAGTGATCCATGTAAAATATAGCTAGTGATGCTCAAGGAAATAAAATCTTGATTAACTATAGCCCTTCATTTTTGGACCATATTGGATAACAGGAAGCTACTGGTGAGTCTATTAATGGGAATTTATTAAATACCTACTATTTACTAAAATCTTTCTCACTCACAGACACAGTATGTATTATATTTATGTATATATATAGGCATACACGTACTGTATTTTACCGTATAGTTATCACAGATTTTATGCTAAATTTTCCACCAAAAAGTGAGGTGCAACCTCATATATAATATGCTTTAAAAGATTTGTGCTGGGATTACTTGTCTTTTAGTTTCTGCCCATCTTGCACCAACTTTTTACTCATTGAAAACTGTCTTTCTGCAGCAATGTTTTCATGCTCTTCAGCGAATAATCGCTTTAAGGTTGAAGCCTGCAGAACAATTTTTATATTTGCTCATAATCAGAAGGAGATGCTTCACATATTAATATATTGCCGGCATATGGAAACTGTACAGTTTAGTTAGTGTAGAGGATGCAAGTCTTACCATATCATGTGACTTGATCATGGCCGCTTCACCTGCTTGCTTCACTGTGTTGTGTGATAATGACATTAGTACTGCAGTGCTGTCAACGGGCTTCGCCAGTGAGCTTTGGGAAATACGCTGACAATGCACATGCACTGAGAATTCAAGGCTTGGGGCTCGCAATGTGCAAGAGATAAATGCATATCCATATGCCAGTGGTGAAAAGATTGCTGCTGTTTACCTTGTAAGTGGTGCGATGAACAGAATTATACTGTGTGACAATTGAAATGAAAGGTTATAAACTGTTATTGGACTTTAAAAAAACAGGGGGCAGCGACTATGTGGTGGTGGTGATTATGTGGTGAAAATGTGGTAGGTAGAATGGGTGTGTATTTATACGCATACAAATACACAGTATAAACAATATAATTTTGAGGGGAAGGATTATTAAGAATAAATTTGAGGGAATTTCTTCTTAGAATTGTCACACAGTAAAATGTTGATATTTTACATTATTGTCTAATTTAGAAAGTACCTTCTTTGAGAGACTGTTAACTTCTAGTAGTCATGCCTATTCAGGAGACATTCATTCTTGAAGACCAATATGAGCTTAATTAATTCTGATAAACAGTAGAAAGAACAAGCTTTGGAATTTAATTTATGTGAATACAGTCAGCCCAGCTATCACAGATCAGTAGAGGATAGTGTTTTTTCAGAATAAATTTACCCAACCTTTTCCTGCTCCCAACCTAAATCTATAATTAACGGCTGAACAGAATGAATATATTGTTAAGGTCCTGTGTTTTCAATGATCATATGTTTTATATATCTTAAAATATGTATTACAGAATACGTATATCAACTACTTTCTCTAATTATAATTACAAGCCAAAGACTACATCCAAGACTTCTAGTGCTGAGAGTGAGAAAAACCAAATTTCATTCCATTCTTTAGAAGATTCAGGTAAGGATGCAATTATACTTGCTATGTGGTTAAGTCCAGAGAATAAATTGTGTAACTGTTAAGCAAAGCTTCCTTCATTCTTTTAGTCTCAATATGGTGGCTGAATTCTTCTCATGTCAAAGGAAAATACTTACACATTTCTTCACATTAATGTTGGCAGTTTAAAGTGATTAAGTACCTTATATGCTATTTGTATACTACATACATAAACAAACAATTATACACTTTAATAAATTACCAGTAGGAGGTATTTTTTACTCACAGTGCTCTAGGGCTTTTTGATGTAGAATAGACACCAGCTTTTAAAGTCAGGGATACAAACAAGGATATTGTTTACATTTGACCAATTAATTTTTGAGTGCTCAGAAACAGAACCTAGGAAGAGTTATTCATATGATCCTAAGGTTCAGTCTTATCTCTGTAGACAGGAAGGGTTACTAACTTTTTATAGCAGTGTATCTCAAAATAGATTATGCGGCAGACCAGTGAGTGATCTCAGTTCTTTATTCAATTCTTTGAATTGATCTCTAGCCTTTTCATTCTCAGGCCCAGGGCTTTCAGCAGCTCAGAGGACAGAGAATATGGAGATGCAGGGATAAAGAGAAATAGAAGGATGAGAAATGTTTTAAAAATTTTATAGAAACTAAGAAATAAGGACCTTTGCATACCTATAATCCCTGCTACCAGAAAGACAGGTTGATGGATTTCTTGAGTTCTGAACTGCAGTGGACCAAGCCAGTTGCATTTCTGCACTGAGTCCAGCACCATTTTGGTGAGCCCCCAGGAACATGGGGCAACCTAGCCCAGGTCAGAAATGGAGCAGGTCAGAGTTCCCATGTTGATCCAGCCTTGGCAAGATCAGGAGACCCAATCTTCCTCCCTCCCTTGCCTCCTCTCACTCCCCGCCCCAAAAAAAGGGAAGACAAAGACATCTAATAGTAAAGACTCTGGCCCAGTAAAAACTTTCTCTATACTAATGGTTAGGAAAGAATGCTTTATAATCCTGGCCTAGTGTCATATTAGGGGACCTCTTGGGGGAGGATATGCCATCTGACTTATGAGCTTGGCTAGGACATAAAGTCCTTTGAGCTTCACTGCAAGTACAACATGCACAGAAGCACATGCACACACAGGATAAAGTGGAACTTGGTGCCCTATCGTTCACTAATTTTTCATATTTGTCTCATTAAAAAGCAAAACCATTTTTTTCCAGGAAACTACTAAACGAAGTTTAGTCTAATGTGTTGTAACTTATGTATACCAAGGGGCCTTCCTCAGGTGGCTGGAAATAAGCTTTTTTCAAAGAACATTAGCTTGCTGAGTTGAGGAGAGGCCTGGTTCTTCTTTATGGCCCCAGGCAGATAGAGATTGCACTGGAAGTGGGTTGTCAAGTGCTTCTTCGCAAAGACCACAGTTGACATTGTTTTTATTACCTAGATTCACTGTGCAAAGGATTATTTTTCAGGAGGGCCTGGGGCCAACCACCAGAATCATCTTCTCCTATCTTCTGCCCTTCTCCTATGAACCTTATTTTGTCCTATGACTTTAATAGACTGCCTCCTGAATTGCCCTTGGCAATGGCAAACATTTAAAAACCAGCACATTTCACATCCATCTCCATTGGTCACGGCTGGAATGTGTGAGGTTGAAGGGGGCCTGTACTGTTTGTTTTTCAGGAACAGTTTCAGATGAAAATGACATTTTATAGTCAGCTTTAATGGGAAATTACTTTCCATTAGGATTCTGAATGATTTCCACAGAATGTTTATAAAGCAAAGAAAAAATGTCAAGCATTTCACTAACAATTCAAAGCGAAGCTGATGGGACCCTGCCAGAAATGGACTCCAAGAACATTTTCCTCATCATTTCTTCTTTCTAAGGAAAGAAAAGAATGTGGTCAATTAGGCAGTATGAATCCATCATTATAGTGAGATGGGACCATTGATAATATGAGTAAGCAGGACTAAAATGAAGCCTCTGTGTTGGTTAGATTATGAAAATGAACAGAGCATGACAGAAAAAATGGAGAAATCACATCTTGTAATGATGGATTGCAGGCAAAAGACCAGGTTAGGACTTGGCTAGGAAAAATGACCTACTGTCCAAACCCTGAGAGCGTACAGTCATGTTTGCCTCATCAGCATTCAGGAGTATTTCTGTGCCAAACTTGAAGAGAAAAGGGGGAGGGAAAGCCATTAAGGTGTAATGGCTCTTTTTGCCCTCTCCTGAAAGAGACCAGAAACCCTGTGTTTACTTCTCCTTCTACCTAGAAAAGAAAATAACTTAGGGTCTTGTGGGCTCCACTTTCTTTATTGCATAAATATCTAGGTCTTTCAGGCACTTCAGTATTTACTTCCCATATTGCTAAGTTTAGAAATTAGTCTTTGTGACACAGTGGAAAAAATACTAAGTCAAGTCAGAAAACCACTGATGGATGTTGAGATCTCAGGTAATCACTTTATTTATCTGAGCATCAGTTTCCTCATCTTTTTACCTGTTTATACCTTACAGGGTTGTTTTGAGATGATATATAGGAAAGTGCTTTGAAAACTGTCAAACCCTTTTCAAATGTAAGGTATTATTGGTTATAGGATTAATCATGGTTTTTGGTTAACCCATTTATTCTCCAAGTTTGAAATGGTTCCCAGCCTATATCATCTTCTATTGTATCTTAACAGATTAGAAAAAAAATAACTAGTGTGACTAGTAAATCAGACACACTATATGAGAGGATAAACATTGGGCTCTTAAATGTGTATGGCGGAGTCACAAGACATGAGTTCAGATCTTGGCTCTGCTATGTAATGCATTTCTGAGTCTCATTTTCTCCATCAGTAAGATGAGCAGCTTGGACTAGATGTCCTCTAAGCTCTCTTCAAGTTGTGATTCTCAGAAGATTTATATGGTAGAAAAAGAACCAACCATACAGTGAGGATTTAGAGGCACAGAAAACAAATCATCATTAGGTTGCAAAGTAATTATAGGATAAAAGAGATTTTAAAAGATTAAGTTGATATAAATTGTCTAGTTCAAGAATATTCCAGCTGGGAAAAGTCTTTCCTATACGTGGCAGTCTTATAGGTCATCTGAAAGCAGCATGGTATGATGGAAAGAACACAGCACTAGGCGGTGGGGAACTCTGCCTTCTAGTCCTCTCTCTGCCACTATCTAGCTGTGTGGCCTCTCTGCCTCGGTGCTTCCTTCTCTAAAGTCGGGGACTTGGCCTGGATGATCCCTGACGTAATTTTCAACTCTAAAACCCGATGATTCTGTGTCTGTCACACGATGCTTCCCCGTGTTACTGAATATATTTTGGCCCTTAAGTTCCCTGCCTTCCTCTTTTCCATTTTTAAACAGTAGAATTAATTGTTCATTGAGCTTATCGTGAGTGAATTTCTAAAATATACACTTAATAACATATACATTTATACATAAATTATACATATGTGAATATGCATTCATAAAATATCCATTTTCTTTTTTTTTGGGTAGGTGTGTTTTATGTGGGAAAAGGTAATTTCTTGAACTTCATTGTTCCTAGTAGCTAGTACAATGATGGGCACATGTACAACTCAATAAGTAATTGTTTAGTGATATTTAAGTTGTTACAGACTTTCCTAGGCAAGCCCCAGTCATATAGCAGCACTGTTGTGGAACAAGGTCAGAATAGGCTCAGAGAGCCTGGGTTTAAATCCCATTGGTGGCATTTATTACCTGCATTACTTCAGGCAAGTCCTTTGTTTTTTTCTGGGCTTTAGTTTCCTCCTCTGTAAAATGAGGGAGTTGGACTCAATGTCCTCCGAGATCCTTTCCAGCTCTGAGGTCATCTATGATCCCATGATGTAATGGCCTCAGAGATCTCTTCTAGCCTTAGAGCTATCATTTTATAATTGGCATGTGCTTGTTGTATTCATTAGTTAGGGACCAGCACATATCCCTTCCCATTCTATCACTTTCACAGTTGTGGTCTGTTCATCTCCTTCCTGCCCTCCTCCCACCACTGTGAAGACTAAGTACTTGAGATTATGCCATCAGATGTTTATCTGTCTGGCTCTTACATGGTGCTCTCCAGTGCTGATCTTTACCCCCTGTGAGGACTGGGAACTGATCCATCTTCATTCTGTTTTCCCACAGATCCTGGCTAACAGTCCTAACTCTGGGTCTGCCAAACCTGCCAGCCACCACACCATCCACTTTTACATTCACACCAAATCATCAAGCTGGTCCCACCTGAGCAACACTCAAGGGACTCAGTCTCACTGCCATATCCAGACACATTAGCATGTGCCACTTCAGGGCTTAAAACCCAATAGTTTCCTATGGGCCAGATTTTCATTCTCAACACTAATCTCTCAGCATGCACACTGACAAGAGACACAATCTCAGATTGACCACACAAGGGCAAGCTTCCAGGATTTGCACCAGCTGTCCTTTGTGTTCTGAGTCTCATCCCACAGTGAGAACACATAGCACCCCACAGACACACACTGACAACACATACATCATTCTCCATATCATAGAGTCTCATCATTAGCTTGTTCACTGCCATGACAGAAGGCTTTAAACTGCTTCTTCTCAAGTACTGAAAGAACATAATTATCAGGAGCTTTTCTTCCCTCGAATTAGGGCATCATTTTTCCCATTTTGGCTCCTTTTAGAAGAATTTACATGGTAATAGCCGGTCCAAGAATAAGCTTGCTGTATATTTTTCACATCTGCTCTCTTCTTAGATTTACGTGGCAACAAGACGGTATGTATAGTACAGAAGATCCTGGGACCTGGAGTCCAGCAAAGTGGGAAGAGAATTATGATATACAAGTCTCTGTGGGCAAGGGTTCAGTCTGGGCCAAGAAAGAGTAGGGATGTAACTGTAGGCAGTGAGGTCAAGTTAGGAGTGACCTGAGTGAGCAGGGAGCAAATGGCATTTGTTATCTCCCCTGTTTACAAACCTTCCTGGCTATGGATGTACCTAAGTATTGACTATGGGCAGAAGGATCTTACAGGTTTGTAGAGAAATCTTGACAGAGACTGAGGTAAAAACAAAGAAACAGGCAGTATTAGCTCCTCCCTGCCTGCATTTTGTTAATTCCCTCCAAGTCTGTAAAGTCTTTGTCTTTTTAATGAACACTTTTTATTTCCATACAACTTGGGCAGGTCCTTCGCTCCTCCTGGATCATCCATGCTGTCGTGCTATCTTTGACTTTGTTCCTGAAAATGAAGGAGAACTTGGATTTAAAGAAGGGGACATCATTACATTGACCAGTCAAATAGATGAAAACTGGTATGAAGGAACATTCCAGGGACAATCTGGACTCTTCCCCATTAATTATGTCTCTGTGCTAGTGCCTTTGCCTTATTAGGGTTGTCATTCCAGCTGTGGACCTCAGTTTGTGACTGAAATGATTTCACCCAAGTGTTCTCTCAGTGTGGCATTCTGTGAAAGCCCTGATATATTTGACTGACTAAATGACTTTTGTATGTGCGTTCTCTTTTTAATGAGTTTTGTATTTCATTTGTATAAATATTTTACCTTTTTGGCCACTTGGAAGTGCAATTTTGATTTATTGCTTTGTCTCTTTGAGGTTGCTGGTTAGATATGTATGGATTCTGGTTTGTTTTTTTTAAAAATTATATCCACTGCAGAAACTTTTGGATGGTTTTCGTTGTCTGTTAGATGCAATGACTCTTAAAAACATAAGATATAAAGCTAAAAAACCAGTATCTCCAAGTTACTGAGATAATTGAGTCACAATATAACTTATCTGTTAACAGCCTAATAAATATTGCTCATTCTGTATAGTCAAAAGTCAAAATTTGTTGTCCTTAGTAGTAAGATGCTTTTGTACAGAATACAATCCTCAGGTTGTAGCCTATTCTAACTTACTGAGGCTGACCCAGCTTAATAAATATTAGAGAAAACAGTGCTTTTTCTTCATTTATATAAATGCTTTTCCTTTGAAGTTCAAAGTGGTTTTGGGAATGACTGTGGGTCTTCTTATTTTTTAAGTCACCCTTTACCTACTTAATCCAGTTATTATAAGTTTTTCTTTCTACTTCACAGTGAGTGAGCTGGGGAAAGGCTTCCAACTGAGGCATTCTGAACTGGGTATTGAATGGGCTTGTGGGCAGAAGTGATGGAGTGAATCAAATAATTTGGCACAGATGTAGTTTACTGGGGAAAGCTTCATAAGCAAAGGGGTATCTTCAGCACAGATTTGAAGGTTAGGCATGGCTGGGGCTAGCACAGAGAGGCAAACTCAGGGCCTAAAGATTAAAGGAGGAGGGAAGAAGAAGTACAAAAATTTGCTTCATGAAAATTAAGAATTCAGGCATTGTTTTAGGGGGAGGTAAAGGTTTTGGAGTTAAGGGAGCTGAGGAAGGGACCCAGTTCATGGTCTGGAGGTCCAATCCAGAGAGTACTTACGAAGCAAGAAGCGGGTAGGAATCCCTTTATGTTTCTACCGGGATGGGGCCATGATTAAAACAACATTTTTGATCAGAAGTTCTTAACCTGCAATCCTTGAATAAATCAGACCATCCATGATTTTTTTGTTTAACATTTTGATAACTATTTCAGTGATGGTTTCCTTTGTAATCCAATATAGTTGATGCATTAAAAAATTATTCTGAGAAGTAGTCCGTTAGTTTCACCAGATTGCCAAAGGGAATGAAACAACAACCAAAATTGGTAAGAACCCTATGTGTCAGATAAGTTGAAGTGTTGAGAGACTGGAGTAATGTAGTAGAAAGAGCATTAAAACTGGAATTAGGAAACCTAAACTTGGAGATTTCGGCTCTGCTCCTGTGATCATGGGCAAGTCACTGGCCCTGCTGGACTGCTATTTGAGAGATCTAACATCTCTGTGGCCCCTTCCACTTCTCTGTTCTGTAAATCTTGGTATGTACCTTCTCTGTCTATTTAATAGGGTTTTGGGGAGCATCAGATAAGTTAAATATAAATGAGAAAAGACACTGCAAACTCTAAAGACAAACCAAATGTGAAAGGCATAAAAAGCTATGACAGGGAGAAGTAAACTGCAAACAGATTCAGGAAAATGCGAGACACTGATGCAATGATGACTTAATTTATCTTCCAGAGAAATGAAGTAAACTTGTATCTTCTTGTTTTTAAGAGGGGAAGAGATAATCAAGAGAAAAGTCTAAGGAAGGAAAAAACATTAGTCTTCTTAGGATGTATTAAACATTCATTTTGATTTTTATGCCGAAGCTACTACAATTCATGAAGCTTCACTGTCTGTCTTGGTTACCTATCTGTTCCCTATGCCATTTAGTTGCCAGTTAGCAACCCAAAAATTTGGGGAAAGAAATATTACTTTTTCTCATTCCAGTGCAGCTTTTGGTTCTGGCACTGCCAACTGTCGACTTCTTCCCACACCTAGACATTTCCACATTTGCGGGTGGTGTGAGACAGATGGCTACAAGTGTACGTAATGGAAGCCATAGCAGTAATGCTGTGGAATAACAAGGAAATGGACTGCCTTCAACTTCACACTTACAAAAATGCCTTAATTTCTTTGAAATGAGATGCTCAAATCAGGTTACAGTTCAAACTTAAGATGCTTGAATCTTGAAGGTTTTATGTGAACTGTCTCAAACCAGCCTGCATCGTCTGGAAGCAGAGCAAGACTACAGGGGACTTCCCCATGCTTGAATATTTAACCTTTTCTTCTTGAACTGGTTATATTTTCTACTGCAAGAAGGAAAAATTGATATGTAAAAGTAGTTGTCAATACAGGCAAAATGAGTCCAAATAATGAAATATTTCCTCCTATATTTTTAATCGAAAAGAGTGTCCGCATCGGTACCTGCTTTATAACGTTAAGCATCAACACCCAACCACATGAATAAGTCAAAAATGACTGAAATGCTTCTCCATTGCTCCATGTGATTGCAGGAACATCAGACCCAGAAATGGTTAAAGAAAGAATTTGTTATGTAGAAAAGGTAGATGAATTTTCACTAGATGAGAATGAAATTTTTATTCGAGTAACTTCAAATTGAAAACCTCAAAAAAACAAAACTCTTCATCTTTAATATGGTATAATAAAAATACCATACCAGGAGGAAGGTGGCCCAGTTTCTAGTACCAACTTTGTCACTATCTGAAGCAAGCCATTTGAACTATCTGGGTTTCTTCCCCATCTGTAAAATGGATGGGTAGGACTAAATTGCATAAATTCCATGAATTTATTTTTTAAGATATATTTTGAAATATGTATTTTAATATGATCACTTTCCTTTGTAAACTTAGGCATTTTATTTTATGCATTTAAAAACTTTATTCTAGAGAAGGGGTCTCTAGGCTTCTCCAGATTGCCAATGGGGCCCACGACACAAAAGTGGTTAAGCACCCCTGAACCAAATGGTCTCTGTGGTTCCCATGCTAAAATCTATAGTTATCATATGAATGCTATAAACAGTCATTTCTGGATTTGTTGTTCATGTAACTATGCAATTTAATATGTTTATAAATAACATGAAAGTGAGATTGAACAGTCCAGTATCTACTTTTCCAGATGAATGGCTAAGGTCTCTAGGGTAGTGAAATGTGACGTTAATGAGGATATACTGCAGGATGATCTCACCAGGTAATGTGAGTAGGCAAAGAGTAGATGAATTTCAGTATGGATAAATGTAATATGGTATGGAGGATTTGAAGGTAGATCTGAGATTGAACTCTGCTTCTGACACTATATCACACACGCAGAATTTGAGAGTTGAAAGAGATCTGAGAGCCCACTTAAGTCCAACCTATACCCAGAAGGAATCTCCACTATAGCATACCCAAGACTCTGCCAGAAGATCCCGCAGGAAAGAGAACCCATCACCTCTCATGACCATGGGTAGGTCACTAAGTCTCTGAGCTTCACCTCTTTGAGTTCAGTGAGTTGGACTAGGTGATCTCTGAAGAGGACCCTATGCCTAGCAAAAATGTTATGATCCTATGAGAATGAGGTAATGCATTTTTGAGGAAAAAATAAACCCCATTTGCAAGATGATGGGCTCTGGACGACCTTAGGAAACTAAAGAATCTAGGAATTACTGTAGGCTTCTGTAAGGACCTCAATTGGCCTAACATGCAACTATACCTGCCCCCCCTCAAAAAAAAAACCCAACAACCCAAAGTCAGAATTTGGACAACATCTTGGAAGGTAATGAAAAGGCAAGAGAAAAAGGGCATAAATTTTTCACAAAAATTCTAGTCCAAAGGCCTGTGATTTCATGGGTATTCCCACCACCAAAGTTGATAACACCCCATCTTCACCTCTTGCTCTCTGCCCTGCCTTCTATATTTATGTATTTGTCCAGTGATCCAGTGATCTGGGGGTTTTTGGGGTTGTTTTTTAACTTGGGCTAGTCCTGAAATGACAGATACACAGATCCTCATGAAGACTCTACTTGGAACTCTGAGCTTACATCAGAATCCAAGACTATTACTACTTGATGCTTGTCTCAGTGTAGAATTGGTGTGGGGGGTGCGGGGAAGAAGCATCCCAAGTAGAAATGGTCACTTTTAAGATAAAACTGCTGTTCTCTCCTTCTAGAAACATCACCACTTTGGCTACTTTAATTATTGCAATAAGGCTGCTACAATATATTCAAAAGGAGAGACAACATACTTCTAAATTGATCTATTAGATGGTGAAGAAAGGTCATAGAAAAGGTTCTTGGATCATTGAAGGAGAAAATGTTGCACTTTTTAAATGACTATAATCTCCATCTCTCCCTGAGCCATAATTAGGAATGCATTCACTTGGAATATAAAGTTTTTTGCTGTTTTTTTTTT
>CM053769.1:551903023-551926388 GCA_028658325.1 Potorous gilbertii
AAGGGAGCTTATCTGCTGGTGCTCAGGTGGGGGCAGGGCCGCCTCCCAGGCTCAGTTCCCTCAGGGGGTTTATGCACAGACCTTTTGTAATGGAGCTGCTGCCCAGCTCCTGCCTGCTCCAGGAGCCTCTGGTCGCCTGCTGCCTCTCCCGCTGCCTTTGCTGCTGCCTCTCAAGGGGCCCTGAGTCCCAGAGACACCCCGCTCCCCTCTCAGCCCGTCTCTCTCACTGACCTGCGAGTCCGTGGGTGGAGGGACCTTCGCGGGAGCTGGAGATTCCGTCCCTGATGCCTGTTCGGATCTGCTCTCTCTCAGTGCTGCCAGGCCAGGGCAGGGCAGGGGAGGGCTCTGCTCCCATTTGGGGCGCGATGGACCTTTGGGATCAGTTTTTCAGGGCTCTCTGGAACGGAAATCTCCTTCACTGTGTTGCTGTGCGGCTTCCACTGTTCCAGAATTTGTTGGGAGTTCTTTTCAGAGGAAATCCATGGGCTGTGGGTTTGGAGCTACCAAATGTGTATCTTTCTACTCCGCCATCTTGGCTCCGCCCCCTGCTGTTTTTTTTAAAAGGAAAGGGAGAAAGAAGATGGGAGGCAACGGTGACACAAATGAACCCAATCTTGGGTTCAGTAACATAGAGAGAGGGGGTCATCTGCCTGACCTTCATCTAAAAAGGAAGAAAAAGGAAAGTCCTTAGAAAAAGGACTTTTTCCATAGAAAAAGGAAGTCCATGGGCTGTAGTGACCCCTAGTGTGCCTCCTGGTGGAGAGAGGTCCACAGCATAGATTGTAAATAGGCTTCCAGATGTTGATGTCCTGGAGCACTGACTGATCCTCATGCCTAGAATGCATTTCCACCTCATCTCCATTTCTGAGAGTTCTTGTTTCTTTTAAAAGTGCTCAAGTGATAACCATCTTCATGAAGTCTTTCTTGAGTCCTTTCACCTCCCAGCTGCTAATGTTCTTTCCTTCAAAAAATTTAGTACTTACTTTTTAAATTTTATGTACACTTATATTCCTGGAGAGCAAGCATTGTTTCACTTTTGTCTTTGTATCCTCAACTCCTAGAATAGGGCTTTGCACACAATAGATGCTTAATAAATGCTGATAGCTGATTGGAACAAAGCTGTCAGACATCCTACATTATCTCCTAAATGGAAGCCTCACTGCATGGAAACCCTGTACAATCTCTGCTTGCCTGTGCTGGTTTTTTTTTTAATGATAAAACATTCAGATTTATTTGTTTTTTTTTTAATACTATCCTATTGGTCTCAAAATAGCAAAGATATCAGTACTTTTTAAAATAGCAAAACCTGAAAAGTAAAGGAACTTAGGTTAATTATATGTAACTATAATATGTAATTATATGTATATGTATTATATGTAAAATATGTAAATGTTTTTTCAAAAACAAGTGTTAGTATAATTAAGTTTTGTTAAATTATAGTAATATGAGCTTGCTTTAAGAAGTTTTTCTTTACTTTTTACTTTCATTATTCTGAGACTGTTTACATATCTTTATGATAAATTCCAGTGGATTATATATAAAGACTCTGGAAATTACTTTAGTTCATAAAAAGCAGCCCAGTAAATGGAAATTATGCCCAAGTAGAATATTTTAAGTTCCAGAGTTTGATTCCATAGGTAATATTTGACAAATATATTAATCATTCCATGGTTTTGAAGTCTAAAGAAGTTTATTTTTATACACTGTTAGGCACACTATAGGAAGGGGTGGAGAGCCACTGACTCAACATTCTGGATGTTCTGGCACGCAGATTAATTTCATTTTTTTAAAAGTTTTCTAAAATTAATTATCTACTGGCTGCCCCTGCTACTCCCCTTTTGAGATCAACAAGTATAGTCATGTAGTTTTGTCCTTGTACTAATCAATCCACACAAGCATTTATTAAGTATCTATATAGGTTTCTCATACTTTAGGCTCCCTGCCTCCTGTTTGACTTGTCTGAGTTATGGGCCTCTGCTCATCTTTGGCTGCCTACTGAATCTAGCCTGGATCCTACCTTTCAGTTCTGAGTCTTAATGTGGCTCCCTAAATCCTGATTTTCTTGCACGTCTCTGTGACCCATTGTTCCTAATAGTGTCAGAGCCTTTCTGTCTCCCTCTGACTATTTTGGTATTTTCTCCCTTTTTCCTTGTGTATAGGATAGATGTTTGAGAGATGGTTTGGCATCTTAAAATGGTGAAGCACTGGGTCCTGTAATCAAGACAAAGGTTCCAATACCACCTCTGACATTAACTGTGTCAAAGTCACCACACCCCTCTGAGCCTCAGGTTCCTCATCTGTAAAATTAAAAAAAATCTCAAAAGTTTGCTATGAGTTTCCTGGAGATAATGTATGTAAAGTACTTTGTAAAAGCAAAATAATACAAAAATGCCAGTCATCTGCTAATCGTTTATAGTACTGAAAGTGATTTTCCCCTTGGTTTGAAAATGACAAACTTTTGATGAGACTGACTTACTAGAATTGTAAACCCCTGAGATCATCATGATGGTGTCCAAAGTGAAAAGCATGGAAAAGATACCCAGAATCTAGATCTTGGTTAAATAGTTCATGTAAATGCTCAGATAAAAACATCAAAATTGTTTACTTATTCTAGGCTACTGTTTACCTGGTTTTGCACACCAATTTTTAAAAATAAAAGTAATATAATTCAAATATCCTTTTAAATGGAACAAACATGTTTTCCATTCTAAGGTCTGTGGCATCATGAAATGGTTTCTATTCATATTCTAATAATACCTGCAAATTTGGCTCTTAGAATCCAAAGTGGAAAACATTTTGCCCACATCACACTTAAATACATATGTATCATGTACTTGAGGAAGTATGGTATAGTTGATAAAGCCTTGGAGTCAAGGAGGCTTTCTTTCAAGACTTTCCTCTGAGACATACTTAACCCTGTGACCGAGCCTCACCTGAGCAGCTCCTTTAAGTGACAGACAATTTCTGAATCTTTATGAGTACAGAAGTATCTATACTGATGAAATCATAGGTTTATGCAGATCTCTTTGTGTTCTCAGATTTGGGGGGTTTGTTTTTCAGTCCAAACCGATATCCTCATTTGGAAATAACGTAACTTGCCAGCAAAAGCATCTTTTTCCATATTGTAAAGAATTGTAAGGAATGTACTTTTATTTCTTGTAAAGAATATCCCTTAATACACTCTTATATGTTCAGAATCTCTATGTGTCTCTCTTAGAGTAGTAGGCTCTCATTTTCTTCCTGCATGCCGTTCTGTGAGGATTTGTGAGAAAATGTGTGATGATTCCCCACAGCCCACTTAGAAGTTTCTGATAATGCCTTCAGATTGTTCCATCCCCTACTCTGAGAAATACTTCTTGGGAGTGAAAAAAAGATTACTAAGTGTGAATTCAGGTTCCTGGAAGTAAGTAAGCTAATGGGTCATGTGCATTGTCTCTCTTTGTAAATAAGGAATAAAAATGCTTTATTGACCATCAGCTATTTCAAGTGCCAGAGCTGAGTGTTTTAAAACGGTAATGCATAGAAATGTTTTTATTGAATTAAAATTTGAAAACACACTTTTCAAGTATGCCTTTGTGGTGCTTCCAACCCAAATATTGCAACATTGAGGGCATAAGAAACAAGTAGGAAGACAGACTAAACAGACTGGCCTCATTTTATGAGCCAAATTGAGTGACATGCAAAAGAGGAACGGGATAAAATTTATTTTAAACCTTGTTTTTGAACTGAAGTTCTATGTAAGACAGTGCGATGTTTATCCCAACAGGATCCCTTCTGTATATGGTATCTTTTCCTTTCTACTGCTGCGAATTATGTAACACAGCAGTCAAACCCCAGTCCGCCAGAAACCCTTGGGAAAATGAGTCATTTGGGAAGACTGAGTTTTCTAGATAGTTGAAGGCTTTTCTCTTTAAGCGACAAAGTATTATTTTTTTCCTTTCGTTGGGCCACAAGGAAAAAACCAGGATACTTTAGTTGGACCTTTTTTTGTTTCTTTCTAGTGACCACTCCATCACCTCTCTTCCATTTGCTTATTAGTTTTACAATCAGATTTCCCTTGTGAGTTTGTAAGCTTTCTCTCTACAGAGATCATTTTCCCTCTGGAAACATGTTTTTAATTATGAATAAAGTCCTTTCAAACACCTTTAAGTCTGTTTGTTTTTTAAGTTGGAGACGAGGGAGGTGGATAAAGAAATAGATTTTTCTTGGGTTATACTTTTATTTTCAAACAAATTATTCCAACCTCCCAAGTAGTTCACTTAATTCTCCTTTCCCTAGGAGTCTGCAAGGCATACATTTCTCTTGTTAGTGTTTGTATTATCTCATTTGTTCCCCACCCCAATCCTGTTAAGCAGGTGGTACTATCCTCGTGGTAGTGATGAGGAAACAGGTTCTGGGAGGCTGTGACTTGTCCAAAGTCACTTAGTAAGGGTATGAGGCAGGATTTTGGGAACCTTATAATTCCAACGTCAGCAGGCTGGAGCCACTATGTAGTGCCCCCAGGCTCTTCTGAGAGAAGCTTCCTCCATCTTCTCTGTTGCCTGATGTAAGCCTGGCCAAAATAATCTCCACTTATCTGTTTCAGCTAGCAAAGGAGCATTGTATGACTAGTTTAGAGATAACAGCTGTTCCACCAGTGAGAAGTACAGTTAAATAGTGCGATGTATTGGTGTACATCCTGACGCAGCTATTAACCTGCCCTTCTGTTCCTTTATCCCTTGCTACACAAGTTTTTTATTTGGCATTCCCCATACATACCTTGTGTTGTGCTCCCTCCCCATCTTTTTGTTTAGCTTTGCTTTTTTCAGCTTGGAGAGTAGCAGCGATTTCTCTCATTCTCTTGTAATTGGGTCAGCCCACAGTCGGATGCCTAGAGAAGAATATGATTGAATTAAGGCACGGGAAAGAAAATGACACCTGGCCCAGGATAGATTCTTAGTAAATGCCTGTTGACTCACTGATACTCAGAAATAAACAAAAACTTCCAAAGTATATATAGGAACAGAGGCTGTATTTGTGATTTCTTGGGTATAGTGAACTCACTTCCCCTATCAGTTTCTTTTCAACTTAGTCTTTTTTTAGAGAGTTGCTTCGGGCATGGAGAAATTAAGAAACTTGCCTAGTGGCCAAAGCCAAGATAATCAAGGGCAGAATTTAAACCTAGGCCTTCCTGGCTCTAAAGCCGGCTCCCTATCAACCTATCCACCCTGCCTCTTAGTAATGTAAACACACAATTACAATTGAAAAACCTTCACAACTTCTGGCAAAGAATCCCAGACTCAGTTTAAATCCTTACCGTGTTTATCCGGTCCACGTCGCAAGGGGACTCCTCAGCCAAACTCTAGGACTCGAGTTCATCCATATTGCAGCCCAGTTAGGAGCATTTGTTCCACTAGAGGGTGCTCAGTTCCTAGCTAATGGGGAGGCTGTGTGCCCTCGCGGAAGTGTGAGCAATTTGGAAAAGTTTCCAACTCAGCATATTTTAGCAAGCCCTTCATCGGTTATGTTTAGTTCCTACTTTGTGTCCATGGCACACGTACAATAGCAAGGAGTTCTACTGTCCTTGTCGATTTCATGGACTCAGTGCATGTGTCCTCCGGGCTTCCAATGAGAAGGACGAGGTGAAGGTAAAGGTATTTTAATAGTCTGTGCCCATCACAGCCAAGAAGCTGGATAAAAAGTTAGCCGCTAGGATTTTTGCTGTTTTGGATATTATATCACTGCTTAGAGCTCTAAAGTTTTACAGGCACAAGACAGATGTTAAAGGTAAAACTATCTATTAAACCTCTGTGCGGTACTTGAGTATGTTTTGATCTCTGGGTTTATTATTCCAGACTCTACCTTGCCCTGAATGAAGCAAAAGCTCTGAGTTTGTTTTGCAATATATTCCTCTCCCCCACCCTTCCCTCGCATGCTGGTTACGTTTGTAACGCCGCAGCATTTCCACCATAACACGCCCGGGGCTGCAATCCCTGCCTGCCTTTGGCACGACACCTGGCAGGAGAAATTGGGCAGGGAGTGACTTCCAACAAACGCGGGCTAGGAGGATTCTGACCAAGTCTCCTAGCCTAAGGTATCTTACTCAGCGCGCCATCACCTGCCCCTAGGGAAAGCAGGACCCCTGGACACTTTTTTCTAGCTCTTGGCGTGTTTGCCCCTGTAAGTGGCTGTGTAGTGCAAGGAGAGATACCTCGGTTATGGGAAGCCGTCGTAGGACACTAAGCTCCATCCTGGGGCAGTGGGCAACTGGAAGGTGGGGGGAGGTCTTCGGTGGGGGTGGGGCGCGTGCTCTAGTGCACTTGCTCCGGTGCTACAGGTGGCGGCGCGCGCGCTCTCCCGAGTCTGGCTCCCGCAAATGCTCCGCGCCGGGGCAGTCCCAGGAGTGGGGATAGGAGGGCGGGGGTTGGGGGGGGGGTGTGTGGAATGGAGAGGTGGGGCAGCCTCGGCTCCAGCACCATTTAACATCTTGGCGGCTGCGACGCCGCGGGCTGGAAGCCGACTTGCAGTAAGGTCATGCTTCTCTGGGCTCCGAATGAGAAGGCATCATTCCCAGTGCTGGTGACGGGATCGCAACTGCTGTCTTCGGAGCCTCGAGCCGAGTTGGAGCGTTCTTTGCGTGGAGGAGACAGAGTACAGGTCATCGGTGCAAGGTGGGTACACTGAAGACGGGGCACAAGGGAGCCTGCCCTGTTGGGGAGCGAAGGCTTCGGATTCTGATGGCACTAAGGCAGAGAAGCCAAAGCTCGCTGAGCGGCGGGCTAGAAGGAGCCAGGCGGAACAGAAGTTCTCATCCATTGGCAGCATGTTAGGGGACCGACACTGGCACTATCGGAGGGGGACAGCATGCCCCACTTATGACATGAGTCGAAGAGGGACGGACCCAGCCGAGCGATCCCGAGGGAGGGTATACAGAATTGTCACCCTGCGGGCTCCGCCGGCTTTCTGAAGAGGAAAGGGTGTGTGGGGGGGGTGGGGGATGCAGATTCGGAAAAACTGGGGCGCAGTTATGGGGATTGAGTGAATGTATGTGTGAAGGGGGATGGGGCATGGGTGACGAGCCACTTGCTGGGGCTGCAGGCCACCAGACAAGGGGAGGGCACGGAGGAAGGGGGAGCGCCCCGGGGCCTCTGCATCCCTTCGGCGGGGCGCTGGCGCAGAGAAGTCGCGACAGGTCGGAAGAAGCAGCACATTTGCGGATCGCATTAGGTCGGGTCCCGTTAATGCCTTCTCCAGATGAGCGCGAAGCCCTCCATCCACCCACGGACAGAGCGGCTCTGCATCGGCGGGGGCGCTGCACTTCCCAGCTCCACGAAACAGAAGTTAGGAAGGACCACGGGCCATTACTACACGCCACTTTCTCAACGTCATCCTTTGCCTATTTCCTGAAACGGAGAGGAAAATATGCAAAAAGACACCCACCCGTAAGAAGCCCACTCTCTTCTCCAACTCCCGGTTGTCTGAAATTCAGGGTCTCCTCGACCAGGCAAACTCCAGGGCCAAGGAAAAAGTTGGGATGGCTTTGGCTACCTCCCAGTTTCCGAGTACCTGTAGACGCGCGGGTCTCGGGGGAATCCTTAGGTTGGCACGAGCCGACGTACAGGTGCAGGACCTCGGGACGGGGGAGACAGGAGGGAGAGGTGCCTCTTCTTCTGGGACTCCCGGGTTTGCCAAGAATCCCGCGGCCGTAGCAACGGGCCGGACCCTGCGTCTGTTCCTGGGTAGCTCCAGGAGGACTGGCTTCTCTGGACTCCTCGCTCTGTTTCTGAACGGGTTCCACGTGGAACCTCCACCAAGAAGCCTTTGGGCGGGCACGTGCCAAGCCTTGGCGGGGGCGTCCCAAGATATCTGACCTCCGGCTTGCGCTCCGGGATTGTGGAGGATTGGAGCCTTGGAGCGGGTTGGGCTCCGGCGCTGTCTGAGGCTGGTCCCCCGGGCGAGGCGCCTCGCGGCCCCACCCAGCCGAATGGGGACGGGCGAGGTGGGGCGCTGGGGTGCGGCAGTTCTTCCCACATACACGCACGAGCGCACCTCCTCCCGTATTCATATGCACACGATACGTACTGCCCCTCCTTACTCGTTGGCGCTTTGGCCAGGTGCACTTCTTTTTCCTAATTGGAAATACCTCATCCCGAGCACTGATCGTGGCACGTTGTGCCCAAGTCAGCTTCTCCGCCAGCACAAAGCTTTCTCGTGTTTGGGTTGCCCCGAGTCCAATGCTTTATCCCTTGGCCAAGTTCGGCTGAGTCACTAAGCCTCCAGAGGGGTGAGGGACAGTAGAGTAGGAGCATTCATTTGAAACCGTTGCTCTCTCTGACAGGCGAAAGTCAAGCCCTCTGAGATCGCGAGCCATGGTCCTGCCGAAGACCTTCTGGTGGATGGGCATCTGGATTGCCATTCTCTTCTGTGCCCGCTTACAGGTAGGTGGCACCAGGCTGTGCTAAGGTAACTCGTAGTTCATGATTAAACAATAACGTCTCCAAACCTTCTGCATTGTTACTTATTTTAAAGAAAAGAGGAGCCCCTAATGATGCCAGCTAATATTTCTAGTCATAAAAACAGCAAACTTTTCCTTCTGAAAAAGTAGGCTTTAAACAGACCCTGTTTCAGTTTCCAGTTAGGATAGACTATGCTCTGGAGATAGAGTAGAAACCTGTTACTCATCCATGCAATTGGGAAACAGTGAATTGTGTAAGGTACTATGGTAGGTCTTAGAAAAACACTAAGGAGATAAACTTATAAATAACTAATTTGAAATAGAACCGACAAACTGGTGTTGTAGAAAGGAGAGAAATTTGTTAGTTGCTTAATCTTTAGCAAGTTATTTTAGTTTCTTGGACCTCATCTATAAAATGAGGGATTTGTATTAAACTATTTTGAAAGCTCATTTCAGCTGTAAATCTCCTCAACCCAGGAAATCTTCATGAAGATCTTAGAGCCTAAAAGTGTAAAATGGAAAGCATTCCAGGCGTAGATGTCTAAAGGTGAGAGTGGGGAAATTCAGGAGTGGACAGATGCCAAGTTGTATCATTGAAATAGAATACAATGGTATTCTGTGACTATATGTTGAGATGAAGGAGAGGGAATAGTTATAGTTGTCACCAAGGTAAAAATAGGGAAAGATGGTGTTTTAATTGACAAAGATGGGTAAATCAAGAAGGAAACAAGGTATTGACAGTGAGATGTTGCGTTATATTTTAAATATATTGGGCTTACAGTATCTATAGGAGACAGATGACAGATGGAAAACAGGCTGGAAAGAGACTGAGGCTAGGGAGAAAGATTTGGTAACTATCTATAATTCATCCTTCTCACGTTTGCCAAATGGATGCTCTTCAGGTCTGACCAGGTTTTCATTGGTGTTGTTCAGCTGTTTTCTGTCCTGTCAGACTCTTTGTAACTCCATTTGGGGTTTTCTTGGTAAAGATACTGGAGTGGTTTGCCATTTCCTTCTCCAGCTCAGGCCAGGTTTGACCTTGGCAAAAGAAGCTTTGGTGGCTCCTCGTTTCCTTAAAGAAGTCTAGATGTCTAGGCTGATTACACATCCACTTCATACACTCTTATTTTTCATCCAGATTGGCCTACTTGCCATTATTTTCACATGACATTCTAACTCTTTCCTTGATAACTTTGCAGAGGCTGTCTCAGAGACCTAGAATCATCTCCCTCCTCACCCTACTTCTTGTAACTCCTAACTACTTTTGAAGTTCAGCTCCTGTATCACTTGCTTTAAAAAATCCACTGTTAAAGCCCTCCCATCACTGTGTATCTAATTTTTATATATTCTGTAGCACTTTGCAAACCTGCATACACAGGCTAAATATTTTTATTATTGTGTAAGTTTCTCTAAGGCAGAGTCTGTTTAGTCTCTGTATCCTCAGTGTCCAGCATAATGTCTGATATTAAGTCAAGTGCTTAATATTTTTGGAGTAGTCTATTCACCTGAATATGATGGTCAAAATTTGGGAACTGATGTGATCACCCAGAAAGACAGTATATATGTGTATATATGCATATATGTATGTGTGTGTACATATATATGTGCATATTTGTATATGAAGGATTGAGGACAGGTCTTTAGGAAATTTCAATGATCAATTAAGGAGTGGAGAAAAGAGATGCCAGAGAATAAAAAGTTAGAAGGAAAGAAACAGTATTGCTACAGTTAAAGCAATCAGAATTTTGTAAGGTAATCCCTAGAGTCTGTTTACTGAAGAAATTGGATTATATAAGAAAAAACAAATTGGTGTGCTTTTCAAGAGGCTTATGTTCCAGTCTGAACTTTGCCACTTTGCCAGGCAAATTACTTAATTACGTGGATTTTAGTTTCTTTAACTGTAAAATCAAAGGTATGGATTATATACCATTTCTGAAGTCTCTTCTTGCTTTCCAGTTCTGTTGCGTTCTATTCTGTAAATTAGGGCCAACTCTGTAAGAAACTGCTGGGCCTTTTGGGAGATACAAGAGTAAATAAAGATAGGGCTTCTGTCCCTCAAGAAGTTTGTCTTGCAAGCTTCCTTGTCTAGTAAGGGAGATAAAACACATAAACAAAAATTGAATATTCATCGCAGTTAAATTCTGTAGAAAGTAGTGTGGTAGGGGCAAATGGAGGGGAGAAGTTGATTCACAGACAAAAATGGAAATGTCTTAACTTGACCTCCTACTACTGGGAGCATAGGTGTATATAGAGCATGGGCTAAGTTTCAAAATCAAAAAGGATTTGGCAGCTGGGTGAGTGGGAGGAGGTGAAGGAGAGGAAAGATTCAAGGACAGCTGAGGTTATGATTCTTGGTGGTGAGGAGAATGGTGACGTTATCAATAAAATAGGGAAGTTTGAAGAAGGTGCAGGTTTAGAGGTAAAAGATAATCAATGTTCACATTTAGACAAGTTGAGTTTGAGATAGGAATGGAGCATTCAAGAAATGATATTGACATTGTGTACAGAAGGTGAGCATGTAGGGATTGAAGTTCAGGGAAATGATGAGAAATAGACATATATGTACACAACACAATATACATATATCCACATACATTTGTGTGCATATATATACATATATGCATACTTACACATATAGATATATAGACATGCATATGTATGTATATGTATATATGTTTATATCTATATGGAGAGAGTTGGAGAATTATGCAGAGAGATGATTCAAGCCATGAAAGCTATCAAGATCACCATGGAATAAAATTTAGAGTGAGAAGAGATTCTGAGGACAGGGCCATGGAGTACATGCAGACTTAGGTGAGTAAGCAATCCAGTAACTAAAAAATAATTATACAGTAAAGAAGACAGTATCTGTAAATGCAGAATAGACTTTAGAGGAATATGAGAAACACAGTGTGAGTCCAGGTAGGAGAGATTATTCTCAAATGGCAGGAGGGAAGGCAAGGAGAAGGAAATGAAAAAGCTTTACTAAGGAGATAGACTTCAAATTATGAGGAGAATTTCGAAAGGCAGAAATTCATTTCTGTTCAATAGACCTTGATTAAGCTTTTACTCTGTGGAGAGAAAACTGTGTGATAAATTGAATAGAGACCCATACTTTTATGTATGATACAATTTTTGCTGTCATAGAACTTATAATCCAGTGAAAATAGGGAAGTCATGCTAGTTATAGGTAACTGTGAGCAAAGGCTCGGGGGTGGGAGTATTCTAGATTGGTACTAGGGACAGTGAATGTAGTCTAGTTTGGTTGAAACAAACATTACAAGTTTGGTAAGACTGGAGATGTAAAGGGACAGCAGGTTGTGTGGGGACCTTAAATGCCATAGAGTTTGGGCTTTATTTTGGTGGGTAGTGGAAAGCCTTTGTAGACGTTTGAGCAGAAGAATGACAGGAATATATCTGTATAGAAAGAATATGAACCTGGCAGTTATAAGAAGCATGGTTTATGGGGAGGATAGATTAAAGATGAGCGACTACAGTTTGCATTACATGAGAATATACATTTAAAGTAACCCTAGACAGTATAAAATAGCTAAGAATACACCTGTCAAAACAAATCCAGAAACTATATGAGCAAAAATCATAAAAAACTTTTTACAAATAAAATTAGATTTAAATAAATGGAGAAATATTAATTGTTCATGGATAGGAAGGGCCAATATGACAAAATGACAACTTTACCCAAACTAATTTATATAGTCAATACCATCCCAATTAAATGGTTGTTAGAAAAAATAATAACAATTAATTTGGAAAAATCAAAGCTCAAGGATATCAAAGGAAGTAGTAAAAATGTAAATGAAGGAGATTTAGGAATACTCGATCTTAAACTATATTATATGGCAGTAATTATCAAAACTATCTGCTACTAGCTAAAAAATAGGTAGATCAGAGGAACAGAGTAGACATACAACTTATAGCAGCAAATGACTATAGTAACTTTGTGTTTGACAAGTGTAAAAACTTAAGTTTTTTGAATAAGAATTCATTATTTGGTGAAAATCATTGGGAAAACTGAAAAACAGTCTGGCGGAAATTGGTGGTAGACAAATATCTTACACCATTTACTAAGATGAGGTCAGAATGGCTACATGACCTCGATACAGAGATATTACAAGAAAATCTGAAGAACATGGAACATACTGTCTATCAGACTTAATGATAGGTGAACAGTTTATAAATAAATGAGAGAGCAGTGTGAGGTATAAAAGATAATTTTGATTGTATTATATTAAAAAGATTTTATACAAATAGAACAAATGTAGACAAGATGAGGAGGAAAATAGAAAGTTGGGAAAAAGATTTTATAGACAGTTTTTCAGATGAAAGTCTCCTATCTCAAACATATAAATAACTGCTAAATCTGTAAGAGCATGAGACATTCTCCAATTGATAAATGAACAAGCAGTTTTAAAGAAATCAAGACAATTTATAGGCACATGAAAAATACTCTAACTCATTATTGATTAGAGAAATGCAAATTAAAACATTCTTGAGATATTTTATATCTTTCAGATTGGCTAAAATGACTGAAGGGGAAATCAAAAAATGTGGGAGGGAGTGTGAAAAATTGGGACACTCATTCGTTGCTGATGGAATTGTGAACTGATCCAAACGTTTTGGAGGGCAATCTGAAGTTATGCCCAGAGTTATTGAACTGCCTGTACCCTTTAACCCATCAACAGACTACAAGGTCTGTTTTCAGAGATGATTAGGGAAAAAGGAAAATAACTTATATGTTCTAAAATATTTATAGCAGTTCTCTTTATGGTGGCAAAGAACTGGAAATTGAGAAATAGCTAAATAAGTTGTGGTACAGGATCGTGATAGAATACTGTGCTATAGGAAATGATGAGCTTGATCTTAGAAAACGTGGATAGACTTGCATGAAATAATGAAGTGTGAAATGAGCAGAACAAAGAGCATGTTGTATAGAATAACAGCAATATTGTTTAAGAAGAGCTATGAGTGAATAAGTCATTTTGACTCTTGTAAATACCTGAATTAACTACCAAGGACCTATGAAGGAAGATGCTATCTGCATTCAGAGAAATAGTTTGTATAAAATGATTTTACATATATAGGTGTGTGAATATATGTGTAGACACATATTTGTGTCTAATGCTAGCCATTTCTAGGGAGGGGGAGGGGAGAAAAAAATGGAAAAAAGTCACATGGTAACTTTTACATATTTAAAAGAAATAGCAAGTTGTATAGGATTGATTTGCAGTTTTATGTGCAAAAAAGAAAAAGAGAGATAATTTGTATCACTGATGGGGATAGAAAATGGAAGTGCTCCCCACCCTGCTAGAAATCTCTCGTGCCTAGTAATAGATTTGTAGCTTCATGTGCAATCACCTTTTAAAAATTATACTATGTTATGGAAATGCTTATTTCATTCTAAAAAGTAAAAATGAAATAAATTTTAAAAAAGAAAGAAAACAGTCTCTGGTGCCTTGGAGAGGCTGGTGTGAGGGCAGCTTTCAGTCTTGGAGATCAGCTTGGTAAAGCTT
This sequence comes from Potorous gilbertii, assembly GCA_028658325.1. NCBI lineage: Eukaryota > Metazoa > Chordata > Mammalia > Diprotodontia > Potoroidae > Potorous > Potorous gilbertii. The sequence goes on from CM053769.1 coordinate 551,916,989, forward strand.
CAAGATCTACCAGTAGATGACAGTCCTGTTGACTGTGGAAGCACTAAAGGTTTTTGCTTGGTACCGTGACACTGATAGAAGCAGTGTTTTAGGAAGATTAATCTGATGTGAAGTGGACAGCTCATTGTACTTGGAGGCAGAAAGATAGGGGTTTGAATCTTGCCTCAGACAAATATGTCACTCTGGGCAAATCATTTAACTTCTCTGTATCTCAGTTTCCTCATTGGTAAAATGAGAGGGGTAGACTTTAATGACCCCTTTAGGATATTTCTCCCTTTGACTCCCTAATTCTGTGACGATAGGATAGAGGACTTCGAAAAGTAAAGGGTCAGATTAGCTGGTGATGGACTTGGTTGGTCAAAATAGGAATTCACAGGAAGAAGAGATAGATGCAAATAACTTTAGAATATTACATTATTTACAGCATTACTTTAAATGTCATTCTGGTGCCTATGTGTGAGATTGGAGTAGACACATGTTCTGGGGAATGCGCTTGTCACTTTTATGCACCCTTCTTGTGAAAGAGGTAAAAAACCAGTGTGTTTGGTTCTCATAGAATCTGGGGTTGGCGTTATGCCCTGCTCTCCACATAGGATTCGATCTTGTTCTCTTTATGGGATGTTTCTATTTTTTAACACAGACAGGTTGAAGTAATCAACTAGTCATTGTGAGGAGATTGCTGAAATTTTTACAATATGCCACATTTGGGGCCCTCAAAACTTGACTTTCAAATTTTTTTTATTCTTATGCCATATAAAGCCTTATTGTCTTGACCTTAACTACATGGGAGGTCTGTGTACTTTCTTTATTGATTTTTGTGTAGTTTTAGATGAGTCATATTATCTGTAATGTGATTTGATTGCAGTATTTTTGCATTCCTGGAATCATTGTATCTTTTGTTTAGCTGGTTGGCGAGATAACCTCTTTATCCCTAGTATATATACTGTAGGTTGTCTAACTTTCTGTTGCACTGGATTCAGTTCAATTAAATAATTTTTGAGAGGCTATATATTAGTGTGATAGGTGTTAGAGATATAAATATAAAGTCAAAAAATAAGTCTTTGCCCTCAAGGAATTTGCATCATAGTGGGAAGAAACAGTACGCAGATAAGCAATACAAACTTTATGTGTATGTAATACAAAGAGGGAGGGAGGAAGGGAGGGAAAGAGGTACTTTGAGCTGTTGTGCTTTGGGGAAATCTAGGTTTTTCAGATGCCTGGACCGTTTACTGAACAGCATTTGGAAATAGTATTGTAAGGCAGTGGCACGTCCCTTAGGAAGAATGGATTCATTTTACTCAGAGAGAATACCACAGGAAGGAGGAACCCTGCAGTATGGAATACATTAAGAAAAGCAAGCTGTTACTTAGAAAATTCATAAGTTATTATTATTTTTTGCAATTGAAACAATTCTCTCCAACTGTTTCTGAAAATTGGATGTTTGTATAACCTGATAGCATTTGATTCTGATTCTTAAAAGATTTCATTACCAAATTTCAGTTTGAATTTGAAATCAGATGAGTAAGATATTTAAAGGATGGGCTTTTATGTCAGGGGGCATCTTGGGATTATTGAAAGTGCTGTACTATTTCCTAAATGCAGTCTGGTCTGTTCTCTCCTCAGTATGTGGCCTCACTTAGTGTCCAGCAACAGTAGCTGTTCACAATATGTAAGATAGCTGGGTAGTATCATGGACAGAGTGCTTGGCATGGGAACAGGAAGACTTGAGTTCAGATCCTGCCTCGGACAGTTCTTAACTGTTAACCCATCTGCCTCAATTGTAGTACCTACCTCCCAGGGCTGTGAGGCTAAAATGAAGTAAAAATTGTAAAGCATTTTTACAAACGCTAAAGACTAGCTATTGTTCTGAGACTTATTGTTCTTTATGTACTGATTGATGAACTCAGTGAACTGCTCATCCAGCTACATGTTATGAGCAATAGACATTCCTCTGTCATTTATTTTTGCTTTTGTGGCTTATTAAACTGAGCTCTTTTGAATGGCCATGGTTCTCATTGAGAAGATTCTGTAGTATTCCAGATCTTGATATAATTAACACATCAGCCACAAACTGAAGCATCTGGAGAATATAACCATCTGTAGGGAATTCTTTGGCTAGCATCTATCACGTATTTTATGCTTCAATTGATAACCAGAGAATCCTTGAATAAATTTCCTCTCTTTAGGATCAATATCTTCTCTGATACCAGGACAGCAGAAAGACGCCAGGTGGGTATAAGTAGGCAGCAACACAACGCCGGTAATGACAACTTTCACACAAGAAGTGGTGTCTGGGATAACATCAAGGACATGTCTGATCAGAAAAGGAGGTGGGCTGCTTTAGTGAGGAATAACAGACAGACTTTCTGAGTGTTACACTGATATACAATGTTAAAAAGTCCTAAGGGAAGACCCTCAGCACCTTCGTTAGACCTTCTAAGGTGGAGTTCTGGGGGCAGGTTTACAGATGAGAACTGAACTGGATGAGGTCATATTAGGATTGTCATCTGCACTATTGGTAGGGGAGAGGAGTGCATACCCACATTAGCTGAGATCACCAAACCATCCAGCTATTGAAGTTGAAGGCCATAAATATTGCTTTAATGATCCTCTATTTTTAACCCACAAAGAATGTCAGTTAGCTTCAGTTAGAAAGAAGCTGATGAAAAATTAGGCTTAAGACTTATAGTTTCAGCTTTTGCTCCCATTCACTTTAATCTAGAGAGTGGATAGAAAGCTACATTTGGAGTCAGGAAAACAAAGATTGAATTCCTGCCTCTGACTTGTACTAATTGATTTTGGACAGGTCGTTTACTATCTCTGCCTTTGACAGCTCCTTATGACTACAAGTCACAGAGGCGTAACCTCTCTGCATCAGTGGGTGGATTTCCCCACACTGATGAAATCCCAGGTTGGACTTAGAAACAAAACAAAACGGATCAATTGATGGAGCACTTTGTAAACTTTACAGCCCTATATAACTATGAGCTATTATTAATAGCACTGAATTCATGAGGCAATTATATATATTTACATGTATATATATTGAAATGAAATAACTCATATAGCAACTGAAGATAGTACCATTCCTGCCCAAAGCAACTCCTCCTGTTTTTCTTGTCTGTTACAGGCACCATCATTCTCCTTATTATCTGAACTCAACACTTGGGGGTTATCTTATACTCTTCCTGTCTCCCTCCTGTAACCATTCAGACTTTAAATCCTGGCAGTTTTACCTCCCTCATCCTCCTGGATTCCATCCCCTTGTTTCCCTTCCTCATCACTACGCTTGAATTACTATCACATTAACCTGCTCAGAGTTCTCCCCACTGTTAGTTTCTGGTCTTCTCTGTGTATATTGCTGTCAGATTCATCTTCCCAAAGTTCTGCTCAGATCATACTGTTTGCCTCTTTCACACCTTCACTCTCTATACAATTAAATCCAAACTACCTATAGTTTTTTCTTCTTTATTCTCTAGTTTTCCTCTGCATTTCCATCCATATCTTCTACCAGTTTCCTGCACTACTCTGCAGTTCAGACAACCTGAATTAATTACTCGCTATTTCTCAAACATGTCGGATAATTGTCCTCTTCTCCACCCTCACTCCTCCGTACTCCACTTTGTTCAAGTGAATTCTTGTGCCTGGAAAAACCTACTCCTACCTTTGCTTGTCAGACTTCTAACAATTCTTCTGTATTGCTAGTTTAAGTATTAGCTCTTTCATGAGCTAATGTTCTTGAGCACCCTAATCAGGAGGTAGTCATACAATAGAAAGACTACTGACTCTAGAACTATGGTTTTAGATTTTATCCCAGTTACTATTTTTCCAAAAAAAATTGAACTTTTTAAAAGTTTTTTTCATTAACTTCATTTCAGAATGGATCCTTACACTCTACCCTATCCATTAAGCTATCCCTGGTAACCAAAAATCCAAAAGGAAAGAGAGACCCAAAAACAGTTTAGCAAAGCAAACCAACTTCCCAATCCAGCTTGACAGTGGACACAATGTTCTCCATATTTATCCTTTCTCATGGCACAGTAATGTATATCTTTCATTACATTCATGCACTTCAGTTTGGCTAGCTACTCTCTAAATGATGAGAATTTACTTTGATATTACTTCTGAGCTATCAGAAAAGTATTGCTATTATGAATATTTTGATGTGGGTTTTTCTCTCTGTTTTTGACTTCCTTGGGGCATACACCTATCAGTGGGTCAAATGAATCAGCTCTTTAAAAGCATACTTCCAAGTTGCTTTTCAGAGTGGTTGTACAGCTCTGCCAATAATATATTAATATGCCTGTTTTTCTATAGCCTCTCCAACACTGAGTTCCCATCCTTTGTCATCTCTGCCTATTTTCTGGATGCCAGATAATAACCTAGACTTGTTTTAATTTGCATTTCTTTTATTATATAATGATTTGGGACAGGCTTTCGTATGGTTAATAATAGCTTGCAGCTCTTTTGACAGCTGTTGGTTCATAATCTTTAACCAGTTTTTCCAATGGAGAATGGCTCTTTGGTTATATATTTTTGTTAAATTCTCTGTGTATCTTGGATGGCAGACCCTTATTAGAGATACTTATGGCAGAGATTTTGGTTATTATATAATAATTAAATAATAACCAGCATGTTGATGCAAAAGCTTTTCAATTTCATGTCATTGAAATTTTCTATTTTAGCTTTTGTTATTCTCTGTTTTTCTTTTTTGTTTAGTTAAGAACAGGCTCCGCTATCCAAAGATGTGAAAGTAAGTGATCTGGTTTTCTTCTCTTTTAAAATTTTTTTTTAAAATTGGTATGACCCATGATATTCACATTATGTATTTATTTTGACCTTCTATGGTTCATAAACTAGGTTGCTGGTCTAAAAAAACCCATTTCTGCCAAAAAATACTTGCTAGTTTTCTATTCTTCTCAAATGTAAAGTTCTTTCCCAAATAATTTGTCTGCTGAGGTTTATTGAGTACTGGGTTATTGGGTTGATACCTTTCTGATTATTTCTTATCTAGTTTCTTCCACTGACCTACTTTTCTATTTTTAGAAATGAAATCTAAACAGTTTTGATGATTTTTGCTTTTTAGTACAATAGGAGGTCTGTTGCAACTTACTCTTCTAAAAATGAAATTCTGTAAGTCAGTGGGGCTTTCTGTTTTGAATTCTTTTCTTAATACATTTTGCAATTTTGCTTCGAGATTCAATAAACAAACACACGTTTTGAGAAGGAAAGTAGGAGTAATTTGTTCCTTAAGCAGTTTGACAGTGGTAACTGACAACATACATTTACTGAGGTTGCTCAGCACAGACTCATACCAGAGATTGATTGCATAAAATAATTTGTGAAGAGATTGCTTCATGTTTCCATGTTATTTATGATACTGAACATTTTTAGGAAAAGTAAACAATCACAATTACCATCTTTGAAATGTGGTTTCCAGGAAAGGCTAACTTGTAATGCTTTGAGTTTCATTAAGAATTGTGTCCAACAGTGTCCACTTTAATTTTGTCTTGACATGAAAAAAATTACATGCAACATAATCAGTCTTGTACACAAATGTTGAGGGCAGCTAGATGGCACAGTGGGAATAGAGTGTCTGACCTGGAGTCAGAAAGACCTGAATTCAAATGCAATCTCAGATACTTACTAGCTATGTGTCTCTGGACAAGTCACTTAACCCTGTTTACCTCAGTTTCTTCATTTGTAAAATGAGCTGGAGAAGGAAATGGCAAACCACTTTAGTATCTTTGCCCAAAAAAACCCCAGATGGGACCATGAAGAATCAGACAGGACTGAAAAATGACCAAATGGTGAATACAAAGGTTGGAGATGCCTCAAGACTGGGCTTCTAGTCTTGGCTTTCTCAGTTAGTGATTGTGCAATTTGGGGCATGTCACTATACCTTTCTGAGTCTCAGTTTCCTTCTCTGTATAAAAAAGGAATAGTAAAAATCTTACCATTCTTTTCAGAGGATTGTAGTGAAGGAAAATCTTTGTAAACCTTATAATACTATATCAATGTGAGTTTCCATTTTTCTCTTTTCTCTTTGTCATCTTAATTGATATAATAGTAATTGGGATAATTGATAGGAGTTATTTAGTCATTGTCATTTTTTTCAAGTGTGATATATTTGGAGAATTAAAAATGCAAAGTAATCTATCAGTATGATGAAACAATGGATTATTTGCCCCAGATCATGTGGCACTTATGTTCCAAGTCTATAATAGAACAATTAGATTGGTTCCTTGGGCAGGGCAATTATATGGTAAGGAAGAAATTTAGACTGTGATTAGCAACCAAAAAAATGCCATCATTTTTTGAGAAGGCAGGGAAGCGAGGTTGATGCCAGTCTTGTTAGGGTTCTAGGTCAGAACTCCGACCTTGGTCATTGCCTCCATTGGGGAGAGTTAGAACAGTTTCCAAGTCAGAATTAAAAATACCCTCTATAAATTTGGCAGCCACCATTGTTGTGCTGGGGGAGGAAAAGTTTGAACTCTGTCTAGAACACACAACTGAAGTGTTCTAAGAATCAGAATGATTGCTGTGTGCTGAAAAGAGAGGTATTTGCTAGCTACCTTATAGTCTGTGTTTGATGTGGTATGGACCTTAAAATATATAACTGCCCTTCTTTTTCAGTTTCTTTAGATGGCACAGAATGAACTTGAAAAGCCAGTCTTTTCAGGTTGATTATATATGATTTCCTCTCACATATTCTGGAGCAGTTTGGTGATACATCTGACAGAGCCCTGGTCCTGGAGGCAGAAAGATCCACATTCAGATGTCATCTCAAATACTTACTATGAACCAGGGCAAGTCATTTAACCTCTGCCTGTCTCTGTTTTCTCATTTGTAAAAGAGGATCCTGATAGCTAGCTCCCAGGATTATTGTTGAGATAAAGTAAGATAATATTGGTAAAGCGCTTTGCAAACTTTAAAGCACTCTATTAATGCTAGTTTTTATTTGTTGGTTGTTGTCTATAGTCCTGCCAGTCTAACCTATTTGTTATTCCATCTACATAAGTTTCTATCTTGTACCTCATTCTTCTGCATAGGCTGTCCCCTCCCCTGGGATGCTTTCCTTCCCTCATTTCACCTTCATTTAGCTCAAATGCTTAGCACCTTTAACTTCTATAGGTATTTCCTAATTCCCCCACCCCACCCTCTTTAATGCTCTCTCCTTACTTCATCTTCACTTTTAGTAACCTTGCCCTTGGGCTACTTCACAAAATTCCCTGGGAACTGGTAGATCGCGGCTCTAGAAGGATGTTGATTACTTTCTCTTTCAGGTTCTTTCCTTAGGTAATTCTGAAGGATTGGTGTTTCTAACAGTGTACTCAGGAGAAGCTATTTTGTGTGTTCCCTAGTATTTATTAACCAGTTGATAACAAGTGGCTTTTATAAAGGGATTTTTGCTGAGAAGGTATTACAGGGATCGATCCCCTAAAATGAATGTTTATGCAGACAAATCCATAGGGAGAGTGGGCTTATAGATCTCGGTATTAAATATAAGCTCAGAGAAGTAGAATGTCTTTCAGGACAGGGATGCTTTCTTTTTCTTTTGAGAGGGGAGTGGTATTTCTAGCACCTAGCATAGAGCCTGGCACATAGTAGGTGTTGAATAAATTCTTGTTGAATTGAATTGATTAGGAAAGAAGAGGGTCATTAGATTTCTAAAGAAACTGGTTTAGTAAAGCAAAAACTAGCCATACAGGTTTCTGTTAAAGACGATTGGCTACTGGTGAACATTACTCAAGAAGTTAAGGCCTTAAATTGCTGCTCTATGAGATATCTGTTTCCTTTCCTGGTATATACAGGGAAGTTGGTATCCTGAGACACAAGTGACTGACCTTAGATCACACCACCGGAGTGATCCAAGTGGCTGTTAACTATGTGGTAAAGACAGATACATTTCTGAAGAACACTTCGGCAATGAAAACCGAGCTCTAGTGTTTAGTCTCTTAACCAAGGTGTCAGGAGAAAAGAGAAAGAACTTGAGTACCTTGAACTCCCAGAAAAGTAGGTTCAAATGCCCTTATTTTTCCTGGACCTACTCCCTCCACACTGGGAGTCATAAATTAAAGACATAGTACATTCTGCTCAGATATGATTCATCTGCCAACCGGTAAGCATTTATATAATGTCTGTTATGTGCCAGGTGCTTTACAAATATCATCTCATTTGATTTTCACAACAGAGGTAGGCGCTGTTAATTATCCCAAGTTTTACTTTTGAGTAAACTGAAGCAAACAGATGCTAAGTGACTTGCCTAGAGTCACACGGCTAGTATTTTATTATGGTCAGATTTGAACTTAAGTCTTCAAGACTATAGGCCCAGCGTTCTATCCACTACACCATCTACCTGCACTAAAATTAATTCCTCCTGCAGTCAAAACTAGATTCATGTATTCTTTGGATCCCTAATGGGAATAGGTCTCTCTGGCCTCAAGGAGAAGTATTGTATGTTCCTGGGAGTTTCTGCAAGAGATGATCAGTGTTGCTGAAGAGGTAGCTATGGCTAGATTAGTGTATTCAGACCCCAAGTATGTTCCCAGAGTTATTGCCTTGATTGAAATAAGTTTTAATCTCTTTGGAGCATTTTATGTGAATGTTAGAATGAACCTTCTGTGCTGATATATACAATAATAATATCTAGCATTTATAGAAGCACCTACTATGTGCTAGTCAGTGTGTTAAGTACTTTACAGATATCTCTTACAACAACCCTGGGAGGTAGGTGCTTTTATTCTCCCCATTTTACACGTGAGGAAACTGAGTTAAACAGAAATAGAGATTAAGCAACTAGCTCAAAGTCATACTGATAGTAAGTGTGTGAGACTGAACTTGAACTTGAACTCAAGTGTTCCTGACTTCACACCCAGCAGGCCATGCTCTACACCCTTTAGTTACCTCATAATAGCTAGCATTCATATGGTGCCTCAAGGTTTGCAGAGCACTTTATAAATATTATCTCAAGTGAGCCTCATAACAACAACCCTGAAAGGTAGGTACTGCTATTATCTCCATTTTCCACATGGGAAACTGAAGCAGGCAGCAGTTAAATGACTTGTCCAAGGTCAGACAGCTAGGAAGTATCTAAGGCTGAATTTGAACTCAGTTCTTTCTGACTCCAGGTCCAGTGCTCTACCCATTGTGCCACTTGGCCACTCTATAAGATACATAAAAAAAATAAAGTGCATCAGAAAGTAAATGCAAAGCTATGTCCTGAAACATTTATCTTTGGGATTTCCAGAGTACTTAACAAAAATAAAATCAATTAATAAAAATGCCCCCAAACTCGGTACTTAGAGAAGGGGTGTTTTCTGTGAATGGAATATAGGAAGAGGAAAATAAGCCAGGCACTGTATACAGCTTCATGATCCTTGACTCCATACAAAACGGC
>CM053769.1:551926888-551976335 GCA_028658325.1 Potorous gilbertii
CATCTCTGTGGTTAGTCCTGCTTTGGATCTGCCCATGATTTCATACTTATAGTCTTAAGCACATGACAGGGAGTAGCCTCTTGAGACAGATCCTTGTAAGTAGCTCTTCCAGTTGGAACAGGAGACCTTTCTCCATGCCATGTAGCTTGAAAGGAATGTTTAGTGTATCAGTAGGAGAAGTAGAGAATAGTAAGGAGTTAGGGGAAAGGGAGAGATTAAATAAGTGGGAAAAAGATGGGAGTAAGTGTGGTTAGGGGCAACTAGGTGGCACGGTACACAGAGTGCCAGGCCTGAAGTCAGGAATGCCTAAATTTAAATCTAGCCTCAGACACTTACTAGCTATGTGACCCTGGGCTAGTCGCTTAACCCTGTTGGCCTCAGTTTCCTCATCTGTAATATGAGCTGGAGAAGGAAATGGCAGACCATTCCAGTATCTTTGCCAAGAAAACCCCAAATGGGCTCACAAAGAGACAGGCATGACTGAAACTACTGAACAACAAATGTGGTTAACCAAAGGAGAAATAGAATCCAAAATTAAGGTCAAGCCAGGAAGATTAACAGTGGGGATCAGAAAGCACAAAGAGACCAAGGTTGAACCACAAGTAGATGGCAACCTATTTATTCCCCTCCCCCTGCCCCACTTTGATCTTTCTTCTAGTTTTGTTTCTGGAGAATACTGGTCTCTGCTTTATGTTCCTGTGGGCAGAAGCACTGGATTTGGAGTGAGAAGATCAGCCTTCAAACCCTACTCTACTACTTATAGACTTTGAGGAAGTCACTTTACCTCTCTGGAACTCAGTTTCCTCATATAAAATAAAAGTGGTTTGACCTAGGGCAGGGGTTCTTAAACCAAGGTCTGTCAATTGTTAAAAATATTCATTTAACTATATTTTATTATATTTATTTAATAACACTATTCCAAGCTGGGAGGCATAGCTTCCATTGGTTTGCCAGAGGTTTCTATGAAACACAAGAGAATTAAGAACCCTCAGTTTAAGAGATCTCTTAAGTCCCTCCTAGTTCAAAATCTTAAGATTCCTCATGAAGTGTATCCCCTTTTCTTCCATAGGTAAGTTATCTAAGCCATTAAGGTTGAATCCTTAAAGGAGTTCTTGTTTGATTTCCACAATTTTTCTTTACGTGATACCTTTGCACCTCTTCCTGGTTAGCGATGGACAGATTGAGCTGCAAATGGCAAAGTCCAAGTGTGCAGAATGCTGGTGTATCTCAGTGTGGAACTCTTTTTGGTAAAGAGGAAATCTAGAAGCTTTGATTTAAATAGAGAAAGGGCCATGACAGGTAAGGTGTACTATGTAGTTGGCAGCTGAAAAATAGCTTGGTGACCATCTTCTCAATTTTCCTCTTGTTTTATAAATATCTCATCCTCAAAATCCTCTTTTCTGTAAATAGGAAAATTGAGACCTAGCAGAGTGAAGCAAGTTTGCCATGCTTGGGCAGGGGTCACACAGTTAATCTTTGCCAGGGATGAGGGAAAACTAAAGCCTATGATTACTACAACAGTAGCAAAAAGAACTGACAATTATATAGTGCTTTAAAGTTTGCAAAGTACTTGGTATGTCATCTCATTTGGTCCTTAACTCTCTGAGAAAGCTGCTATTTCCCCCATTTTATAGGTAAGGAAATCGAGTCTGAAAGAGATTAAGTGTCTTGTTCAGGGTCACACAGTAGTATTATCCTAATCAAGGAGGCAGAGCAATAGATATGTGGGACACTAAGACAACAACCATTTCTAATAGCCCTTACATGGGACCAACCTTTCTCCCACATTGAGGCTATCCATTAGCACCATTAGCAGCAAATACAGAGTGGGGAACAGAGGCCTCTGCACTAGTATTTAATCTGGATCTTTATAATGTGGGGGTAAAGCTGTGGAGTTTTGTATTTCAGAAGGAGATAAAAAGGTCAGATGTATTCCTTTGGGAGAGAGTGGATACTTCTGGGATGTTTGGTTACTTCCATGGTTTCCACTGTCTTTTTTTTTTTTTTTACTCTCTGTAGAAGTCTTTTACGTGTTATTCCTTGGGCTGTGCTATAAGTCACCTGGGGTATTAGGTGCAGAAAACATCAAAGGCATTTGTGACAAAGATGGTTCTTTGTCACAAGGTCAGTGACAGCTACATTTTTCAAAAAGAACTCTCAGGTGTTCCATTCTCAGTGTCCATGGAGTGGGAACCCACTCTTCGTGGGTACCTGTAGTTAGCAGTCATAGGATACTGACAGCCATATATATTCACCAAATCTGGCAAAGTAAATTTTAATGTTAAATCAACATGAAGTAATATAAATTGCTGTTAAAAGCAACACCATCCCAACTAAAGGAAATTAGTTTTAAATTCAGTATGAATATCAAATTAAGACTGTGTTTCAAAACCAAAACCATAAGGACATTTTAAGTTAAGAATCTCATTTCACACTTTGCAGGTCCATCTTGGAATGAAGAATTATAATTTTCTTTCTAAAATGTAATAATTTCTTCACATTGTGCTTTTAAATGCACATATTATTACAAGTTGGACTTGTTTTGACATTGTTTTAGTAGTTTGTTTAATTGATTAAACACTTTTAAAGTTCCCATCATGTGCATTGGCTTATTCTTGCTAAACAGGTATAACTTTAACTTCTTTATAAATGACAATGCCAAAAATCATAACGATGACCCATATTTTTTTTACAGCGTTTTAAGGTTTTTAAGGATGTTACCTTTTGTATCTGAAGAATCTTTAGTGTTGGGTGATAGACATGAGGACATTTTTGATTCTGTGCAGCACAGAGAAGTTTCCATTAGCTGTCTTCAATATATGAAAAATAATACTCTAACTCTAAATGAGTATCTTCCAGTCTTACTTGTTGAGGCACTCTAAAATGGATGAACTTCAAAACTGCAAGTTTGGCATAGACTAAAACTTGTTCTTACTGAAGATTTCCTGCTTTGCTAAGCTTAGAAAAACAAACTAGCTTATGATTAATATAACTGTTGGAATGTGAAGATGTTTTTCAGAGCCTGTGTAAGCAGAATATTTCTTTTTCTTATCCTTGCAGATCACATATTTAAAATCTACACAATTCCTTTCACACAAATTAATTCTGTCCTGAAAGAAATAAGGTCATGCATGAGAAAGAATCTAAACAGAAGTGAATATGCTTATCAGAATGACACTGCACTTTTGCCTGGCTCCTCATTCTCTCTTGGCATTGTGTTCCACTGCTAAATCTGGGAAGGATTGTACATTTTCCATTGCTGATGGAAGATAAGTTTGAATTAGAAAGCATCAGTTTAGTAGCTACTTAGTATATCCATTTGATCTAATTATGCACTTAGCAATTCTGTTTCATGATAACAGAAAATCCTTTCAGCTGTACCTATTTAATCACATATTTAGGTATAAAGCATTGTTCTAGGTATTGTGGGAAACATAAAGAAGAATAAATAAGGCATGGCTTCTGCCCTTAAGGAGCTTATAATCAGTTATTACAAGGGATGGGCAGCCACAAATCAGGGTTGACTAGGAGGAACCAGGATTTGGGGTATAGATGGCACATGCAAGGCAAACAAAGAGAAAGATGGATGTGCTGTGAGTTTAAACAGGTGGGATCTAGATTCCAGGAAGTTAGAATAAAGCAACATTACCATGCGTAGTTAATGACTTCTGATCTCAGGGCACATTTGTTGGCTTTCTGCCTTGCAGAAAATAGAAAGAGGAAAGGATTTGAGTTCAAATGCCACCTCTGATACCTCCTACCTGTGTCACCTTGAGCAAGTCACTTAAACTCCCTAAACCTCACTATCTTCAACTGTAAAATAAGAGGGTTGTAATGTACTAAATCCATCTATAGATCTATGATCCCACCTTTTATATAGAGTATAGATGGTGAAGTATGGGATACACTGGTCTCACAGATGTTAATTGCAACCAGAAAGAGCTAAGAAGACTTTAGATGAACTCTCATTCTCATTGAGTCTTAGCTGGGATCCTCATAAATTCTCATTCAGTCTACTTTGGAAGATAATACAATACAAGGTGAAAAGGATCTGTGAGGATCTGGTGGTCTGGTGGAAAGATCACTGAACCAGAAGAAGACTTGAAATCCTAGGTTTAAATCTAAGCTCTATCATTTTGCTAGTTTGGACAAGTTGCTTAACCCCTGTGCATCTCAGGAGTACATATGTAAAAGAGGAAGTTGGACCCTTCCTGTTAAATAAAACAGTGACTCGGTGAATGTGTATGCTGTGAAAGAGCAGAGTAGGGAAGAGAGATGATGGTGGATCTGATTGGTTGGAGAAGACATCGTAGATATGGGGAGGGGTCACTGAAGTGTGGCTTTAGCAGAATTTTTGGCAGCAGATGTAGGGAGGAAGCAATGTATTTTGGTATGTTAAAAAGACAAAGATAAAATCAATGTGCTTGACCTTAAGAATGTCTGAAATTATAAGAAGTAATTTTTGAAAGAATGTAAGCTCTTTGAGGGCAGAGACTGTCTCATTTTTATCTTTCTATCCCCAGAAACCTCACGGTTTGAGTGCCAACATGAATAGAGAGCCAGCCTTGAAGTCAGAAAGATCTGGATTCAAGACTTGCCCTCCACACAAACTGTTGTGTAACATTGGACAAGTCATTTAAACTTGAATCGATCTAGGTTAGAGGAGTCAAGCACTTAGCTCACATGCCTGAGGATGGCCTGAACCAGATAAAATATAATTGGGAAATATTTAACAGAATAAATAAAAACAGAGTAAAACATAGATGGCAGCTAGGTGGCTGAGTGGATAGTGCACTGGACTTGGAATCAGGAAGACACATCTTCATGAGTAAACCTCTTTTTTTGCCATCTGCTCAATAACCTGCAAGTACTTTGTTTTGTCCTAACATCAAACTTGAACAAAGAGAGTGCTGTCTTTATAGTGACCTCCATTACTCTCTCTGGTACTTAGTTTCCTCATCTATAAAATAAGGCTTCTTGGTTAGATAATCTCTAAGGTCACTCTCATCTTGGGTGATTCTTATCCATATTTTCCCATGAATCCTGTAGATCCATTTAATGTGCTGGAATGCTTCCTGTAGTTCATTTCCTACTTGAAATCTGTTAATCATTTGTCAAATGTGTTATACTGGGGATTCCTTCTTTAGTTAGAGACTGATGAAAGAATCCTTCTAGCTCAGTCGTTTTTGTAACCCAGTTCTAATGAGTTTGGTGAGTCAGAAAAACACTTGGGTTCAATTATCCTTCACTTTCCTTAATTTTCTTAAAGGCTCATCTCAAGTATACCTCCCACATGAAGCCTTCCTGATTCCTATACACTCTTATATGTAAATGCTCTTCCTATCTAGAAGTTACATTTTACTTGTAAGTATGTTTATATTTACTAATCTGTGTACATATTGTATTCCCACCAAACTCTGTAGAATGTAAGATTCTTGAAGGCAGCTGGGTGGTACAGTGGTTAGAATACTGTCCTGGAGCCAGGAAGACTCACTTTCCTGAGTTCAAATATAGCTTCAAACCTTCCTGTCTGTGTGACCCTAAGCAAGTCACTTAATAACCCTGTTTGCCTCAGTTTCTCATCTCTAAATGAGCAAACCACTCCAGTATCTTTGCCAAGAATATTCCCAAAAAGGGGTTATAGAGAATTGGACAGAACTGAAATGACTGAACATCAGCAACAACAAGAAAACATAGATAACATTACATTTAAAAACTCAGCCAATATGTAGACTGCAGGGATCATTATGTACAGTGTGGTGGTTCCTGTTTTTGTTTGAGTTTGATAATGCTGATCTGGGCAGCCTTCTATGACTACAAAATGGAAAGTGATACCTGAATGCAGAGGAGTTTCCTTATCTGTGAATTCCCTATACCAAGAAACCATTGGTCCAATCCCTATCCCTAGCAACCACATAGTGCCTGAAGCATAGTAGGCACTTCATGCTTACTGCTTAGTTGGTAAGTTAGGACTGAATTGTAGTTTTTATATATTGTGCTTCAAGTGATGGCAAGTAGAATTGCCTAGCAGGTATTCATAGATACATGAGATAGAAAGGCAGAGTGAGAAGTCAAGGTGAGGGATACTCATTTGGGAGTTGTCATCTGCATGGAGGTGATGGCTGAAGCCATTAGAGTAGATGGAGTCTCCAAGGGAAACAGACAGGATTGAGAGAGAATTGACACGGTGTCATTATGGTAACAACTTCCATGGGCCTTACTTTCCTCATCTATAAAATGAGAAGGTTGGTCTGGATGGCTCCTCTGATTCCTTCCATCTCTAGATTTATGATCCAATGATAGAGGATGGCTAAACCTTGAAGTTAAAGGGATAATAGGATGAAAAGGAGACTTTGACCAAGATTTTGATTTCAAATTTTCAGTATTTATGTATTAACTTTCCAAATAAAATCCAAAAATCTTTGCCTAACTTTCCAGACTTTTCACTTTTCTGACTGAATCTCATATTGTCTCCCTTCACTTCACACAGACTTCAGCTAACCAATATTAGTTGCTGTCCCCAGAACATTCTTCACACATTTCTTCCCTCTGCTTTTCTTCTTGCTACCTGGAATACCCTGCATGCCACTCCCTCAAGATCTGCCCAATGCCTGCCAAGTCCTTCAGATCCCAGTTCAAATGGTTCTCCTTACTAATGGTGATAATGGTATCTTTTATTTTCTAAGGCATTTTATAGTTTACAATTACTTTTTTTGCAGTAACTCTGTGATGCATGCAGTGAAAAAATCTCTTGTTTTACAGATAGGGAAACTGAGGCTTATGACTTGTGTATCATCATGGATGTAGTGAGTGGTGAAACTGTCTTTGGCTGACATTGTCAGATTCTAGATCTTAAAAGCTACATTTGATTCCACAATCTGAAGCAACCTCTCCTCTGTACTTCAGTGTTTTGTACCTTTTATTGAATTTTCAATTTCAATTTTGTATTATAGTTTTGAGTAGTTCACTTATTTATCCTATTTACTAGATAGCAAGTACCATGAAGGGATTATGGCTTCATTCTCTTTAAATTTCCGTTAAACTCAGCACAATGCTTTATTCATAATGGTCCTCACTGTATATTTGTAGAATTTTTGTTGTTTGAGGTCTAAGAAGAATTGATTAGAAGGCTAAGAAGAGATTAAATATAGTGTAGCAGTCTGAAGGAAGCACCTATTTCAAGAAGAAAGGGATGACTAACAAGTTCACATTCCACAGAGAAGTTAAAAATTAAAGCTAAGGAAGGCAAGTAAGAGATGAAATTGATGACATTCCAGAATGTGCTTCAGTAGAGTCCTTTTAATGGAAAGTGGATAGTGTTAAAAAGTAAACAGGTGGTGAGGAAATGAATGGAGTAGGTGTAGCTCACTCATTTTGGGAGTTTGATTATGAAAGGAAGGAGAGAGATAGTACAATAGCTTGAGATGCCATCATGATAAAGCAGATAGGAAAGATACAGGTTCCTGTGAAGGTAGAAAATAAACCAGTACAGATGTGTGTGTGTGTGTGTGTGTGTGTGTGTGTGTGTGTGTGTGTGTGTGTGTGTGTGTATGAGAGAGAGAGAGAGAGATGTTGGATATTGGGCAGAGTCATTTCTTGAAGATACAAGCATCAGAAAAGGTTCAGCTTTCAAATAAGTTTTCCTCTGAGACTGGCAGAAAGTGCTACCAAAGAAACAATTTATATTAACCTTATGATATTGCCTTTTTGGTGTTCTCTATGCTCCAATCCTCAGTGGTGGGGCCAAAATGCACATTTTCCCTGGGGACAAATATAATAAAGGGAAAACTAATGTAGACTCAGGTAAATCATGTAGGAATATTCAGCCTTTATAGGTGTACTGTGCTATGGTGATGAGGGCCTCTGTCTCATTCTAATTTTCAGGGAGTTCAATGCTTGGGTAAGGTTTACCATCATCTGTTCAAAGGTATTAATTGTATTTGCCGTTCTTTCCTTCCTTGCTGTAATTTCCTTTAACATTAAATTTTGTACCTTTTGTTTCATTTCTAGATGGTTTTGTAGTTCTTCTGACTAGGACATCCATGGGGGTTTTTTTTTGAGGCTTTACTTGGAGTTTTTGTAGGTTCACCTTCTTTTTTGGATTCATTTCTTGGGCTTTTCTCAGTCCATAGTATTTCTTTATGGTGTTCAGCATTTTCTTCTGTTTACTCATGTCTCTAGTCTCAGTTTCTGGATTGAGGGTTTGTGCTGACTCAAGGGTCAGACTCTGCTATTTCCCACACTCTTGAATGGTGTGGCAGCAGACGCTGGTCCTTCTTGGTCCTGGATGCAGTGGCTGTGTAATAAGGGTCCACTTGACCAACTCTCATTCTTTCCCCTCTAAGGAAAAACTCTGCCCTGTCTGTATCATGACTATCCTTCAATCATAAGGAGAAAAGCCTTGTTTCTTTCATCTGTTGTTTATTGACTATAGAAAGCCTTAGTGTGGGTGATTGGTTAATACTTTCCTCATCCCCACTGGCAGAACTTGCTGAATTCGTAAAATCTCAGCTCAATTGTTGTGATGCAGGGAGTAGAACAAGTTCAGGAGACTACCACTACTTTACTTTTTTAGACGTAGGGAGGGTCTTCCCCTCCTAGTTTTTATTTTTATTTTTTTAATTAAAGGGGCCAACCCTTGACCCACTTCTTAAAGAGGCCTATTCACTGAATGGGTTCCACCTTACTCGAGGTGAGAACCTGAAAAGGCCTTAGCTGTGTAAGAGCCAAGGTCTCTCATTCCATCCTGAACCATCTCTAGTTATCCTGATGATTTATTTTAGCCACCCAGATGGCTCTGGAGGAGAAAGTGAGGCTGGTGACCTTGCACAGCCTTCCCTCAATCAAATTAAAGTCAACTGCAAGTCACGTCATCATTTCCCTGATGTCTCAGTCCTTTTTGAAATAAAGGACAAGCACAGCACAATATCAACCCAACTCCTCCCCCTCCCCCCACCCACTTCCCTCTCCATCCCCAAATGCAGGGAGAAAGCCAGAGGCAGAGTAGGAAATGTGTTAGAGATTAACAGACCTGTGTTTTAGCCAGGGTGTAATTGGAAGGGCCCTTAAGTAAGTCAATAAGCTGACATGGTTGTTAAGTATGTAAACAAGCCAGCTGGGATAAAGTGGGTTCATACACAGCCAGGGAAAGCCAGAGAGTTCATGGAGAAAACTTTAAGGTGGGCACAAAGTTCAAAGTCTGAAAGGCCAAAAAACCAGGTACCAAAGCCAGAGGCTAAGTAGGAACACACTTTCAAAAGTTGGAAAGCAATGGGTCAGGAGTTAGGGGCACCAAAACTAGAGCAACAACAGGAAACAACACAGGAGGCAGGTGTTGAGGACAATTTGCCTCACTCAGAGAAACAGCCCAAGGCAGTAGACATTTTTTAATGGTAGGCAGCTGAAGGAAATTCAGATGTAGGCTTGGCTAGGTTGGTGCTTCACAACCATGTTCTCAGATACCAGTCTACCCAGACCTGCCTGAGAATAATTCTTATCACCAAGCCCCCAAGTCAATTAAAAAAAAACAACAACCAATGATTAAACTCCTACCATGTGTAAGACACTGTGGTGATGGTGATGCAGATTGGTGATGCAGATACACAAAATAAAGAAAAAAACCACCTAGTTTCTGCTCTCAAAGGGCTTCCATTTTTTTTGGGAAGTGGGGGCAAGTTATTGTATGCATATAGAGAAGAAAAAGGAGACATCCAGACAAAAAGTGTTGTAGGAACATTTTAGGAGGGAAAGATCACTTTCAGAAGTTTGCATCAGGGAAGACTATAGTGGACCATGTAGCATTTGAGCTGAGCCTTAGGGGAAGAGGATTCTGAAAGGTAGACTTTATGAGGGGTTTTGTTCCAGCAAGGGGAGATGGCATAGAGAGGGAGATAGCCTGTCAAGTTCAAGCATTGGTTAGTAGCATAGTTTGGCTGCAACTGAGTGAATGGAAGGGAGAAATATGAAATAAGGCTGGAAAGGTAGATTGGAGCCAGATTTTGAAGGGCCTTAAATGTCAGTTTAAGGAGCAATCAGCCGTAGGGCCTCTGAAGGCTGTTTGTGTTTTTTGGACCAGACCTGAGATCATACTGTTATAGGAAATACCTTGGGAGGAAACGCCCTCTGCTAATGGTCTGCAACTTAATCTTAAAGAGTTATTTGGAACACTGAGAAGGGAAGTGATTCACCCAGGGTCATACAGCCAGTCTTCTGGAGGTGTAGGGTGGTGCCCTGGGCATGCCTGTGTTTTATGGAGGATTGTTTTTGGCAGCTCTCCGAAAAATTTTCGAAGAGGCAGAGTAGAGGCAAGCATGGAGGCATGATCATCAGTAATTTGACAAGCTCTGAACTTGCTCCTAATCCTGCCTCCCCTTGCACAGAAACAGATAACCAGTATTTGACCATTCTGTCCTGGCTACTGCCGGTGTCCTAAGAACCAATGCCTAGCACACTGGCTTGTAAGAAATTACCTAAGCTCACCACTGAGGTTGTGCTCCACAAGGAAGACAGGCTGGACCCTGAATGTTGCAGGGATGAAATTCTGCCGCAGAAAATGCAAAAGAAGTTTGTGGATGCTATTTCACCAAGAGGTTATTTGCCCACAACCTAGAGAAGACTCTGGAGCTGAACTTTATAGCTTCTGCCTAGAAGCTTCTGGGTAGAAGGGATGACTCCCATAGGAGCATATTGTGAGTACCAGTGGTCTGTATTTCGAGGTCTGAGGCTATGTACATGGACTCATGAGTCTCTTCACCTGTTGAACGGAGATCAGCAGCTCAGAACCATTGTAATAATCTCATGAAGGCTAGTAGATTCAAGGAATGTGGGGTAGTGATCAGCATGATAAATTTTCAAGTGCCTCCTGTAAGCCACATGTCAGGAGAACAGTTTTTCTGCAGTACTTTGCTTGGATCTCTCTTTTGGTCACATACTTTTCTCCCTCTGTGTTGTTGTTCAGTCATCTCAGTTGTGTCTGACTCTGTGGCCCCATTTGTGGTTTCTTCATGAAGGTATTGAAGTGGTTGGCCATGTCCTTCTTTAGTTCATTTTACAGATGAGGAACTGAGGCAAACAGGATGAAGTGTCTGAGACTGGGTTTTGAATTCAGATCTTCCTGACTCCAGACCTATCCTCTGCACCACTTCACTGCCCTTATGTTTGACTTAGTTATCCATTTTATCCCTACTAGTAGGTTTGAAGTTCTTTAGAGTAAGGACTATGCCACTTATTTTCCTCTTTGTAGGTCTTGCACCATGTACATTTTTGTTATTGTTTAATAAATTAATTTTGAATGAATGTCTCTGTATTTAAGACTTAAATTCTTGAATAACTTCATACAACCCAATAATTTTCTACCTCACCAAGGCCATTACAGATTTTCTTTGCTAATGACAAAATAACCCGTTTCACTTCATGTAAACAATACTGCTGGAAAGGTCCCATCACCCTCATGAATAAAATTGTGTTCATTGATTATGGTGTGATTTGGCTGTGGAAGAGCCTGTTTTCTACTTCAGAACTGTGTGCTCACCCTCATGAATAAAATTGTGTTCATTGATTATGGTGTGATTTGGCTGTGGAAGAGCCTGTTTTCTACTTCAGAACTGTGTGCTATAGAGGCGTCATTTCATAGTGGTTAGTCATGGACTTGGTGCCAGCAAAATCCAAGTTCAGATGACATCTGACAATTACTAATTGTATAATCCTAGGGGAGTTGTCTAATCATTCTGAGCCTTAGTTTTCTCTTTTGTTAAAATGGGGTCAGTAATGTCTGATTTTGAGGTTTTATTTGGAGACTTGAATGAGATAGTTCATGTAAAAGTGCTTTGTAGGCTTTAAAAGATTGTCTCCCTCCCTCCTCCCTTCCCTCCCTCCCTCCTTCTCTCCCTCCTCCTCTCCCTCCTTCCCTTCCTTGCTTCCTTCCTTCCTTGCTTCCTTCTTTTTTTCTTCCTTCCCTTTTTTCCCTGTCACTCAATGATTTCTAAAAGAATTAACATGCTTAACTGCCTTCAAGGAGTCAGATATTGAAACTGGAGAAACAATTCTGGAGGGGGTGGGGGGGTCTGTTTAAAGTTTTCTTGTTTGTAAAGAAGATGAACTGTCAAAAAAAAAAACCTAACAAAAACAACTCCAAATATTTTCTCACAGTATTCCACATGTCCATGTTGTTCTCTCATTACCTAATTTAAAAACTCAAGTTATTCATGAAGTCCCTCTTTTTTTTTTCTTCAGTTTCCCTTTAAGGTATTTTAAGAGAAGTTTTTATCTCTGTGGCATTTTACAAATTGAGACTCTTTCCAATGGGAGAATTTTATTTCAGGATCTACCAAAAAATGAAATCTTACATAAAATTGTTAGGGAGAAGGCTCAAGGGGGAAAATAGCTAAATTGTATATATTGGCAGGGTAAGTCTGCCTTTCCTCCATCCATACAGAGTAATAGTCTTGTTTTTAAATAATCCATTGTGAAATGCCAACATTTTATTCAAAATTACAGCCAAAACATTTTGGTCTTCCTGTTGGAGGGTAACATATTCACATGTCACTCATGTCAAGCTGCATGTAGAAGGCGGTGCCTACTTCCCTTAGGTGGTGCCTAAAGAAAGGTCTTGTTGGATGTGATTTAATTCCTCCAGTTGTCTTTTTTTTCCTCCTTTGAATTACAAGATGAGTTCTCTCCTCTGGCTACTGGCTTTTCACTGGAGAAGTTTAATCAATGTTTTCCATCTTGGCTCTACCTGCTCATGCAAGTTTAAAATGTGTGTTGGGGGGTGATGTTTCCAAGGCAAAGACATAAATAAGCTAAAAATTCCTCTTTGTTAAAAATTGCTATTGAATGTGACAAGTTTGCATTTTAGTAAAGACTTTTAAAAACAAACAACTCATTTCCAGGGTGTTGAAAAAAAGGAACAACTTATGGAGAAAAATGTAAGGCTCATATTTTTTTTGGAAATTTGCATCAGAACTAACATGAATTTTCTAAAAAAAAAACCAAACTCCTTTATATTTTGGCTTTGCTGTTATAGAGGTCTTTCAGTGAAATGTTAAATGTTTTAGCCAAACTATATAAGAGAAAATACAATTAGTTGTTGATAAATATCCAAAATCTTAATCACTGGGATAAGTTTTTAAAAGTTCAGAAAAATTTTAAGACTCATTTAATCTTCTGCCCACAGTACCAGCCCTGCCAAAGAAAATGTATTTTATATTTATCAGGAATATATGTATTTTTATATATAGCTTTTTTAAAAAATCCTTCAGAGGGACGATGGTGCACTTGAAAAAAGTGAACTGGAATGTTACTTTTTAAAGCTAGGTTTCAGGTTTAAGAAATAAAGCCTATGTTATGTCTTTTGGAGGAGAAAAAGTGTTAAGTAGCCTGGTTAAAAACATAATAAATGACTAGATTTTCCTTAGTGGATCCAGGTGGGTGCTAGCAACAAACTCTCTTGGGATTGATTAGGGCAGCGGCTTTCTTAGGACCCTTGCTTATTTTAAGGCCAGATCCAGAAAAGGCTATATATGCCTACTGCAGAATATCCCTAATCCAGTACTGAACTTTGGCTGGAGACTGTGGACAGAACATGATGAGCATGATAGCATAGGTGCTTTTTCACCTTGAACATACCCTGGACCATGGTCCCTTTGCTGTGAGGGACCTATGGTACCTAGGAGGAAATGCAATCTGGCCTGCTAACCTCACAAATCTGTGTCTCTCATGTGATGACAGATGTTATAGCCCTTGTAGACAGCATAGAGTTTGGATCTGGAAGGGGCTTTAGAGATCATCTTGTCCAGCTTCCTAATTTCACACATGAGACCCAGAAAGGTTATGTCACTTACCCAGAGTCACTTGGTGATAGAGCTGAGACCTCAAACACAGTGTTTCTGCTATTACTACATGAATTACAATATTACCTCTTGATCCAAAGACACAGCTCAAGTGTCTGCCTGTGCACTTTAAGGTGCTGAGAAAAATAGAGCTAGTTATAGGTTCTACAGAGTTGCAGGGGATTTTAGGGGCCTCTCACCTTATGCAGGAATTCCCTCTACAATATTCCAACAGAGAATTATCCAGCCTGAGCTTCAACACTTCCAGTGACTCCTTGGCTCACTATTTATGTGAAGTTGCTTATTCCCTTTTTGGATCCAGAATTGCAGAGTTGGAAGGGACCTTGGAAGCCATGGAGTCCAAACCCTATTTGAATAGGACCCAGCTAAAGCTCTACCTGAACAGGAACTGATTAGAACAGACATTTCTAGCTTAGAAAATTTTAACGTCTATTGAGTCAAAATCTGCTTCATTAGAATTTCACCCCATTATTCTTGGTTCCGTACTCTGAAGCTATATAGGACAAGATTACTTCCATACCACATCAGTCTTTCAAACATTTGAAGACATAGAACATGACCCTACTAGGTTTTCTTTTTTGTATGTAAAACATTAACAATTCTCCCAACTGTATATAGTATCTTTCTGAATTCTAATTGAGAATCTGTCAATGTCTTTTCATCTGAAGATGAAGGGAGACCCCACAAGGACTTGATGACCTTGAGCAGAAATAATGCTGAAGAGGGCTACAGATTTGGTTTTTTGAAATTTGCTAAGAGCTTTTAGTTCTCATATTTGACACATATATGGAGAAGAAAGAGTATATTCCTTTTTTCTTTTACAAATTTTATCAATATCTTCTGTTTCTTTTTACATCATCGTCATTTTCCACTGTATTCCTTCCCCTCTCACAGCATCAACCCATACAACAAATAGTATTTTTTCGAAGAAAAAAAAGAAAATGAAGAGGAAAAATAATCAACATAATCAACACAATGAAAACTTTTGAAAACCTGTGCCATGTGCAACACCTGTGGACCTGCCCTCTCTACTGAGGGCTGGATTGGGGGTTTTCTCTCGTATTTTTTCATGTTCCTTTTTTTTTTGTTAACAAAAAAGGCAATTCCCTTTATTTCCCCTGCTTTCTAGGAAATGAAATGAAACTGTTAGCAAGGAACATCAAGTATTTATCTGATCCTTTCATTGTAATAGAATGAGATACCCATCAGATATAAAGATAATTGAAGTTACCTATTATTATTAATCTGCTTTATATTAATTATTTTTTCAGTTTTATGAAAGCATCATCTATATTCTCTTTTTGATTGAGTGGTCTATAGCAGTGGTCTTAAACTCAAATTGAAATGAAGGCTACTAGTCCATATATAAGGATACTTTAGTTTTAAAATATGTTTATCTATGATTTTGGCAGTGAGATGGTACAGTGCATAGAGTGCCAGGCTTGAAGCCAGAAAGATGAATCTTCCTGAGTTCAAATCTGGCCTTAGACACTTATTAACTGCGTGACCCTGGGGCAGTCACTGAGTCCTGTTTGCCACAGTTCCTCATTTGTAAAATGAGCTGGAGAAGGAAATGGCCAACCATTCCAGTATCTTTGTCAAGAATATCCCAAATGGTATCACAAAGAGTTGGCTGTGACTGAAATGACTAGACAATAAGAACAGTTATCCGTATATCATTTCATTATTATACATTTTGTTAAATATTTCCCAATAATATTTTAATCTAGTTTGAGTCATACTCAGGAGTGTTGTAGGTCACGTGTGTAATATATTCCCACAAAGGTATCAGTTTTGTTTCTCCTTTTACCTTCACTTAAACTCTACCATGCCTATGTCCTCAGACTTGTTTGTGTCTAGTTTCTTACATATTGGTTAATCAACAAGTATTTATTAAGTGCTTGCTATGTGCCAGCAGCCCTCCCTCACTCAAAACAAAGTCAAGTGCAAGTCATGGTCTTCTTTGAAAATGAAGGACGAACACAACGACAGCTATGTGTCAGGCACTGGGGATGTAGTGGAACCACATCATTCCTTCATCTAGATTTATTTCTTTTGAATAAAGCACATCCATGAATGATATATTGAATCCAATATCTTGAGTACAATTCCACTTGTATGTATATTGGTGCAATATATTTACCTCCTTTACAAGTTAACTTCTTGTGATAATCACATTTGTAATAATTTTATGTAAATAAGCTTTACAGGTTACCTCCTTGTCATCACATTTCAACTTTTCACTCTTTGTTAACTTATTGTTTATCCTGTGTGCATTGACATCTAGATCCATAACCTTCCTCCTTATCTATCTCCCAATGGAGCGATGTCAACTCCTTGCTCTTCAAGATTGGGGAGAAAAAGTAGACAAACATAAAGTTAAGCTGAATGAGTGCAGAGTTGTTTTTGTTCAGCAGATATTTGTATGCTCCAATGGTAGTAAAGGATCTGCCAAAATTAAATGTGTTCACAAGCATCCTTTCTGGGAGTGGTTCACAAACTCTCCAACTGGGGAACATTGTGTGTTCAGCCAACAGTTATCACCGCTATGTTAGGGTGGTGTTTGTTCTGGTTTCAAAACAGAGTGAGAACTGGGAAACAGCTGGCATTGAAATGCTAGAGATTTATGGGATGTGAGAGGTCATCTCCTTCACCCTTCCACCAGCACATGAATCCATTTGAGAGAACGCTGTACAAATGATCTCAAACAATGGAATGTTATAGAGGAAGTCTCTAATGGTTATTTGCTTAAATTTAGGAGTTAGCGTGGTGAAGTATCACTGAAGAAGGAATAAGTATAGGTAGTATGTGATCATGGTCTAGAAAGGACAGTTGAAGAATTGAGGACTCCAACCTTACATGATATAACTCATATGTTGCTACTCTTAGTGAGTACTTATACTTTATTCCACATTAAATAAGAGTACCTGGTTTAAAAATAGCCATTTTGTGGTAGAGCATAGAAAGGCACACAGAGACACAGTCATATTACTAGGAGACAGATTTCAGCTCCTTTAAGAAAGAGCTTTCTAAAAATCAGAGCTGCCCAATAGTGAAATGGGCTATTTTGTGAAGTGGTGAGCTCCCTGTCACTGGAATTGGTAAAAACAGGCTGGATGACCATCTTTCACAGATGAGGTAGGGCAATCTGTGGCTTGCAGTACTTTTGAGTATAACCTAACCAGTTTAAAATGTAATTGGGAGATATTTAAGAGAATAAATAAAAATACAATTTTATGTAGAACATAAATAATATTAATATATGGTTTCCTAAGCTAATATGTATCCCACAGGCATCTTTATACGTGGTTTAATGATCCTCCTTTCTATTTGAATTTGGCACCACTGATATAGAAGATATTCCTGAATTAGGAAGAACATTGACCTCTATATAATTTTTAAAGTCCCTTTCATCTTTTAATGGGTCCAAAGTCTCAACTTTGATTCCATTACTGTATGTACTTGAAATTAAGAACAATGGATTTGGATCTAGCTAACTTGGACCTGAGGATCATACAGTAAGTGACTGAGGTCACATTTGAACTTGGGTCTTTTTGTCTCCAGGCCCAGAAACTCTGTCTAATCTACCACCTAACTGCCCCAATGAATTGATAGTGTTGGACTAGAAGACCTCTAAGGTCCCTTCCAGGTCTAAATGCATGATCTTATGTGGGTACATTTAGCACCTGAATATTTGTGAATTTTGAGAGGATCCTAATTAGAGGATAATTTAGACTTGAGTATCTTCATTTCTGTTTTTACTGTTTGGAATTAGACAATCTAGCAAAATTAGCATCTTAAGGACCAGTAACTGAATGCCTCAGTTCCTAAACAGAGGAGGCAGGATTTCTGTGCATATGGATTTTAGAGAAATCAGATTATCATCCATGGAGGTACTCCAAATACAGATTTAAGCTTATTGCAGAGATAGCACCAAACTGTGCCTTGAAGATTAAGGACCAGGGGTGCTCCAGTAGCCAGTCAGAGCAGTAGTGTGATCAGTCTAGGCTACAGTCTTTGCCAGGGTGGTCAGCCTGGAGTATAGGGAGGGAGTTGCCGGCAAAGGTCCCAAGAGGGAGTAGATTGAGTTGTTCATCAGAAGACTCATTCTGGGATTCAGGAGCTTTGGGGAAGTTAGCAGTTTGTTGGGACTAAGTTTTATGAAAATTTGCAAAAGGCAACTGTTCTGTTTTTGTTTTCACTTTGAACCCACTGTGGGTTACTCATCCTCCGCCTACACCAGGCTGTACTTGTCTAATAAACCCTGGGCCAGTAGTTAGACATAGAAGGTGATGAGAGCATGGAGTGGAGAGGAAGTTCTAGAAGGAATTCATTATTTCACAAACAGTACCAGGTTTAGTGAGATCAAATGTGAAGAAAGTCAAATCTGTTTAATAGAGGGGGTTCAGAAATAGATGCAGCTGCCTTACTACAGAAATGGGTTTTAATTACTCAGAGGATCCATGATGAAACAGAAAGAAACCAGATGTAGTACACCTGGGATCTAGTCCTGCCTTGGCAGTTATGACTTCCTTGGGGATTTTAGCTTTTTTTTATCTGTAAAGTGAGGCTAGATTAAGTGACCTCTCAGTTGTGACCCATCTATAAAATTCAGAGAATCTGCACATGATGTTACTTCCTTCATAATTCTTGTACATGTCCTCTGAAAGTACGGTGCTAGATTTAAAATTGTGTGATCTTGGCTTTCAGGTTCACCCCTGCCATTTATTACATGGATTAATATGAGCAAACTGCTCATCTCTCTGGGCTTCTGTTTCCTGATCTGTAAAATTAAGTGATTGGTCTCTTCTATCCCTAAATCCATGATCCCATGGTCCTATTCTTTCTTATTTGCCTACTTCCATTTTCCGTCTTGTTTCCTTGTTAACCTGACTCTTTGTGGTTAAGGTTAGCTTTCCCAGAATATTTCTACTACTGCATACTTCTTATGACCTGTATTCTCTGTAGAACATAGACTTATTAACAAAATAGGAAATGTATTGAATGTGAAGTATGTATTCCAGTCAGAAGATACAGTCTCTTGAATTGAATATATAATAAACAGTGATCAGATTTAATAAACCAATGGTCATTTTCAAGGCAGCAATGGGATTTTCTTATCTTAACATTACATACCAGACAAAATATATTCTTCCTCTCTCATACTTTTGAAGAAGAAATTCAAGTACCCTGTCATATTTATTTTGCATATTTTCCACCTAAATATTTCATCCACTCCAAGTTTTGAGAATTAAAAAAAATACTCTCTACTTATTTAAAAAATTAATTCCTTTCTTACTTGCCTACCTGGCAAGGTTGTTATTCATAACACCACCTAGTCAGGATCTTTGACTTTTGATAATTAAAATTGAATGGGATAAAGTTGGAAACGTGAGGAGGAAGGAGAACTGGGCTCTAGTTCAGTGTCACTAATTAGCTGTGTGAATCATTTAAGGTTCTATGCGTCAGTTTCCATATCCGTCATATCAATCATCAAGCATTAAGTGTTTGCTAAGTAGGAGGCAGCATGCCAGCTGCTGGGGATATAAAGACAAAAGCAAAACATGCTTTTCCTCAAAAAGCTTACCTTCTACCATGGGAAACTATGTACAATATAAGCATGTGCAAAATGGATACAAGGTAATTTGGAACAGGAAGGTGCCAGTAGCTGGGAGTAGGTAAGAAACAGGTCAGGAAAGATTTCATGTAGAAGGTATTTTTTGAGTTGAAGTGTCAAATTTTAAAGAAACTATGAATTTTAAGGGTGCAGAGGAGGTGGAAGGGCATTCTAGGTACTGGTTATGATCGTGCAAAAGCCATGGGGAATAACGATGCTATGGGTGAGGAAGAGTTAAAAGGACATATTGACTGGACCATAGAATATCTAAAGGGGAGAAATGAGTAAATAAGATTGGAAAGGTAGACTGAGGTCAGGTTGTAAAGGACTTTAAATGCCAAATAGAACAATTTAGATTTGTTCTTAGTGATATTATAGAAACACTGGAATTTATTGAATAGAGCAGTGACTAGGCAAATTACTATGGCAGCTTTGTGCAGGAAGGGAGATGAATTAGAAGACTATTGTAATCTAAGTAAAGGATGATGAGGGCTTGAACCAGGGCGGTGGCTGTGTAAGGTTGTGAGAGGTGTTACAAAGTTAGAAATAATGAAGTTAGGCAGTTGAGTGGATGTATGGGGTGAGGGAGAGGGAGAAGGAGATGGAGAAGTTAAAGGCTCAAACCAAGGTGATAAGTCTGGCTTACTGGAAGAATGGTGGTACCCTTGATGGTAATAGAAAGGGGGTAAGTTTTGAGAGAAACATACTAAGCTCTATTTTGGACATGTTAGGTTTGAGATGCTTAGGGGGCATCCACTTTGAGGTGCCCAAGATCCAAGATCAGATAATCTGGATTAAAATTCTGTTTCTATCATATTTTATTTCCACCTGTGTGACCTTTAACTTACACATTTAACTTTTCTTGGCCTCAGTTTCCTCATTTGTAAAATGAAAGAAACAGAGGAGAGACAGAGACCAAATGCATCTCTTAAAAACCTTGCCCTCTGAGGTCCTGGCTTGTCAGTTTGCTACACTTTTTGAAGTGTTTCTAGGTTGCAGGAGGATCATGACTTAAGCTTTGGAGCCCAAATCTCTCTTCTTCCACCCTATAAAATAAGGTTAGGAAGGTAGGATCATAGGACTTAGACTTGGAATGCATCTCCAAAATCATTTGCAAACCTGATCATTTTACAGATGAGGAAACTGAAGCTCTGAGAGGTGGTAAAGTGACTTTCTTTAAGTCAGAAAGGGAACAAATAGGAGAGCCAGGGAATTGAACACAGATCTTTCTCATTCCCAAATAAGGGCTCTTCTCAAAACATCACAGTTGCCTCCTTATGATTGGTTACCAGTTAGTTCGCAAAAGCAAAAAAAAGAATCATAAAACCATAAGACCAGGGCTCTGTTTAGGATCTGAGTGTTTTATAGGCTAATTTGTCTAGAATATAAAATGGAAAATAAAAAGAACAAGATGAGCATTGCAAAGTTTAAACAAAGTTAGAGATCACCTTTTCAGAATTTAGCACAAATTCATGGAATGCTGGAAATGACATTTTATTGATACTACACAAGAGAGCACAGATGGTTAACCATAAAGATGAGTGAGAATGTCTTATGTAAATATAAAAGTATCTTTCTGAAGGAAGACTTGAGTGTTGTTGCATAGGGTAGTTATCTCTGGTATTTGAAGGAATCACTGCTTATGTTATTTCCAGGATAAAAGACATAACTCCATAACAATATTGATGGCAGGGATTGGGGCGTATAAAAACCACCCTCAGTGTATTACTTTATAAATTATAAAGTAGATAGTACAGTGTGTAGGAGAAGGGTCCTTGTAAGAAGCAAGACTCTCTGGTCTTCGTTCTGCTTCAGTTAGAAGTATGCCTTTCTGGGCCTCATTCATTCATTCTAGTATTTATGTCTGTAGAGTTAAAAGGTTGCATTTATTAAATGGTCTTTAAGGTTTTTCAAAGTAAAGTTCTTTGATACAATGAAAAAACTAGTCTCTAACTAGTTACAGTTAAGCAATTGCTAACGTTTTAGCTGTTCTCAGTCGTCAAACTTCAAAATGTTCGTTAGGAGATAGAGAGGAAAAAACGGTATGTGCCGTTGTAGTCTACAATAAATACTCTCTTTTTCCTCCCCTAACTAGAGGAGCAAACAGAAAAAGAAAACCTATTATGAGATTACTGAGGAGGAGAGAGGAGAGTGCTGATTGCTGATCAGCCTGACCCCAACCTGGGCAGTGCATGGATCCCTGTTATTTTTCTGACTTTGGATATCTAGAGGCTCTCTTCTATTGGACAACTTTGGGGTCCATGACCCCATAGGAATATGCCATCTGCCTCTCTTCCAGGCAGCTGCGATGGGGATGCAAAGATGTGACTGTAAGGCAGAAATGAGACTTGTCTTCCATTCTTAAAAAATTGATTTAATGTACCTGCTTTTGAGGTGAGAGTGGGGAGTGTTTAGGCTTCTTTGCCCTGACTACTGTGTTTCATTCCACCATTCAGGAATTCCATTTGACAATCTCACAGCTACAGAGAACCCTAAGGACAATGTGATTCATAATTCCCCCATCAGAGGACCTCGGTTCATGTCCTACTGCCAATGCTTGCTATCTAAATCAATCAGTAAACACTTATTAAGCTCTTACTATGTGCCAGGAACTGTTCTAAAAACTAGGGATGTAAAAAGGAGGCAAAAAATAGACCCATATGGGGGAAACAACATGCAAACATACAAATATATAAAGCAAGCTACATACAGGATAGAGAAGAAATAGTTAACTGAAGAAAGACACTGGAATTAAGAGGTGTTGGGGAAGGTTTCCAATAAAAGAAGAGATTCTAGTTGGGACTTAAAGGGAGCTGAAGAAGGAGAGCATTCTAAGAATGAGGGACAGCCAGAGAAAACGCCTAAAGCTGAGAGCTAGAGTGTCTTGTTCATGGAACAACCAGGAGGTCAGTGTCATAAATAAGGTGTAGGAAGTCTAGAAAGGTAGATGGGGGCTAGGTTATTAAGGACTCTGAATGTTGATTCCAGAGGCAATAGGGAGTCACTGCAGTTTATTAGAATAACATGATTGGACCCATATTTTAGGAAAATCACTTTACTGGCAGAATGGAAGATGGATCGGAATGAGAAGAGATTTGAGGCAGGCTGATGTGTCAGCAGGCTAATGCAGTAATTCAGGCATGGGGTGATGAGGACGTGTACCAGAGAGTATCAGAGAAGGAAAGAGGGTGGTGTATTCCAGAGATGTTGCAAAGGTAAAATCAGGAGGTATATTAATGAACGTTAAAGATCTTCCCCATCCATTAATGGTGGGAAGCTTGATCAGGGGAGCCTTGTTTTGTAGGAAGACCCACACCTTTTGTTAATTGTTAATGAGGCACTGGAACATGAGGGTAGTGCCCTCCTGCTCTGAAAGTGTAGATATACTCTGAGGTGAGTTTTGCTTTGGGGCTTATTCTTTGGAAGAAGGTTTGTGTGCCAAATGAGACTCTGGTTAGCTGTTAAGGAGTCCTCCCCACCTCCACTTTGAAAACCCAGGTGTAGGTGCTTCTCTATCTGGTAACTATGTATTTATGTAATGGTCAGACAGTTGGATCTCTCTGTTGAGCTGTGATGTACGTATTGCTTATGGTCAGACAGAAGCCCATTGTAGGTCTTTATTTCTCTACTTGTATTTTCTCCACTGGTATATGTGATTAGAGAAGATTGTTCACCCCTCGAAAGTTGCTTCCCTTTTAGAAAAGCAGATTTAAGAACATGTGCTAGCAACCATCCCGGACGTGTTTGCTGCTACAGGAGGCATTGGCAGCAGATTGGATATGGAGAGTAAGAGAGAGTGAGGAGTCCAGGACGGCTTCTAGGTTGTGAGTCTGAGGTACTGGAGAGGATGGTGTAAACTTCGACAGTAATAGGGAACATAGGAAGGAGGGAGGGTTAATGGGAAAGATAACGAGAGCAGTTTTGGTCCTGCTGAATTGATGTCTACTGAACATCCAGTTTGAGTTGTCCAAAAGGCAGTTGGAGATGCCCGATTAGTGGGGCA
This sequence comes from Potorous gilbertii, assembly GCA_028658325.1. Taxonomy (NCBI): domain Eukaryota; kingdom Metazoa; phylum Chordata; class Mammalia; order Diprotodontia; family Potoroidae; genus Potorous; species Potorous gilbertii. Next base: position 551,950,359 of record CM053769.1, read on the forward strand.
GGATAGATAGACTTAGGAATCATCAGCAAAGATACTCATGGTGGTAACCTCTTGGGCTAGTTACACCCTCTCTATTTATGTTTCCTATCTGCAAAGTGAGGGATTTGGAGTACATTGCTTCTGAAGTTTTTCCAGCTTTAGATCATTTATCCAGTCACCTCCCTTCTTTCTTCCCATTCCTTTCCCCTTATTCTTTCTCTCAAGTTGCAGCAACACAGTTAAATGTCTTTCCCATTCCTCTTAGTTTCAAGATCAGTGTTAATCATGAAAAAGATGGGTATAGGAGCCAGGGTGGTAGAGCTTAAAGAATAAATATTAGATGACCTGGGTTTAAATGCTCTCTCCTCCATTTACAAGGTGGTGTGATCTTAACCCTTCTGTTTATTGAAAATATTGTTAATAAATTTTTGTGGATCTGTGATATGTCTGGATGATTGTGGGGAAAAGGGCCTTGTTTACTGTCTCAGGAAAATGTATGCATAACCTAACTTCAAGTTTAATCTGCATTATTAATGCCTTCTTAAGTCTAGACAATCAACAAAGGAGTATATCAAGCCCAATTTGTAGCTAATTTCCTAGGTGTAAATGTTAACACTGAAAATTTGAGAGCCTGCTCTCCAGAGCAGATTAGAGCTGGCTCCAGCACGTCCCTGATTGTCACTATTGTTCTTAATTGACTAGACTTGTTTTATCACTATAGGGAGCTCTCCCTCCTCATCTCTGCCTATTGGCTTCTTGGCTTCCTTTAAGTCCCAACTAAAATCCGCTTTTCCCTAGAAAGTCTCTCCTAACCCCTCTTAATTCTATTACCTTTCCTCTTTTAATTATTTCCTGTTTATCTTAGAGACAGCTTATTTATACATATTTGTTTGCATGTCGTCTCTTCCATTTCATTGTGAACTCCTTGAAGGCAGGGATTTCTTTTACCTCTTTTTGTATTCTGAACCCTTTGCACATTGCTTAACGATAGTAGGTGCACAATAAATGTTTATCGACTGACTGGACTGCTTAGAGGAAACAATGGAGGAGGTAAGATTTTTGCTGAATCTAGAAGGATGGATGTTGAAAATCATATTCTGAAAAGCTTTCAATGCCAGCTCATATGGTTGGACTACACTGTTCTCTATAAGCTAAAATATAAAGGTCTTTATACGGGGAAGTATGGGGGTGAAAGTGTTGTTTTAATAAATTTATAATAGCCAAATAGACTAAAGATGGGGAACCTGAAGATGGAGAGATCATTTAGAAACTAATGTAATGGTTTAGATAAGAAGCAGAGTGTCTAGACTATGGTAGTGCCAGTAAAAATGGAATGGATGAGAGAAAACATGAGAAGGAAAAATTGGCAGGATATGGGGAGTGATTAGATGATGGGATAACGGAGAGGAAAGAGTCAGAGATAACCAAGATTTTGAGTTTGAGTCACTGGCAAGACGATAGCATGATTTTTGACTAGCCAATGAGTTTCTGCTTAGTGCTGCTACAGGTAAATATCTACAATCTTGTAAACCTATTTCATCCAACATACGGAACATCTAGAGATTATAATGAAATCAGCAGCAAAAAAACCTAACGTTAGACAACAGTGCAGAATTCATTCGAGTGGTGGGGCAGTGAGGGAGGGGAGGGAAGAAGAATACTTCTCTGTTCTGCTCATGAAATCAGGAGTTTGGAATGGAGGGTCACTCAGGCACCTTTGAGTTCTGACAGTCTGTGAACTTCTAAGTGTGCTCAAAAGACAGTATGTTATTGGAAAAGGGAGTATAGTAGAGTGCAGTAATGTCAGACTCAAATGGATCCCTGCCTGCTGTGTTTTTACATAGAAAGCTATAACTTTTTACATTAACATTAGCTATATTGTATTGTATTTTTTTTCTGTTAAACATTTCTGGTAGGGAAGGGAGGGGAGTTTAGGAGATACCTTTGATATAGAATACTGAACTCAGAACCTTCTGAACCCAGGAACACCTAAATTTCTATTATACTTTGACCTTGATGAGTCAGGTGACTTCTCTGTCTTAGTTTATTCATCTGCTAAATTAAGCTATTGGACACAATGGTCTCGCTAAGGTCCCTACTCCCTTTGAATCTGTGATCTTGGGATCCAAGTGAAAATGACTAAGTACTATGAGATCAGAGGAGGAAGGTATGTTGGGGGGCAGCAGTGGTGACAGAAATATTCATGAAACTGATAAACTGGATCATGACAGATAGGTAATAATTCTAATTGATATGTATTATATGTGCTAATGCTTGCAGAATGCTTCTAATACATTTTCTCATGTGCTTTTCACAACCCTGTGAAATAAGTACTATAGCTATTATCCCCCCATTTTACAGAGGAGGAAACTGAGGTTCAGAGATGAAGTGATTGTAATGTTAATTAGAGTTAAAGATCTTCCCTGCCCATTAATAGACCTCAGATGAAACTCATTAAGGGAAGCTAGATTAATGGAGGTTTGTTTTGTAGGAAGGCCCACACCTTTTGTTAATTGTTAATGAGGCACTAGATCATAAAGGTAGTGCTCTAAAAGTGTATATATACTCTGAGGTGAGGTTTTGCTTTGGGGGAGAAGATTTATGTGTCAGATAAGGCTCTGGGTAGCTGTTGAGGAGCCCCAGCCCCTTTGAAAACCCAGATGCTGGTGCTTCTCTCTGGTAACTATGTACATATGTAATGGTTAGACCTTTGGATCTGTCTCTTGATCTGTGATGAATGTCTTGCTTATGGTCAGACAGAAGCCCTGTCTGTTGGTCTTCATTTCTGTGCTTGTATTTGCTCTGTTGGTGAATGTGATTCTCAAGATTGTTGACCCTTCAAAAGTTGCTTTCCCTTTAGATAAGCAGATCTAAGAGCCTGTGCTCCAGGCCCTCCTGTCAGGGTGCTTGGTGCTACAGTGATTTGTCCATGGTCACACAACTAGTAAGTTACAAGTTGAACGTAGGTCTTCTTAACTAAATGTGACTCTGTTGCACCTTTTTATAATGTTCTCAGTAGCATTAGAATTGATGGCCTAATGACTGATTCAGGAACAAATGTCCTCCCTGCTTATCTTCCTGCACTTGGATCAGAACTGTTCAGACTGACATCAATTCATTCCTGGCCAAATTTCCTACTACTCCTCTCTTTTGTTCTCAAACTTGACCCCTATTAGTTATACAACATTCAGGTCCCCTTTCCCCTCCCATGACTCCAGGCTACTGCTTGCTAAACATCCCTTCCTGCCCACTACTATCTTGTCTCCCTTCTCCACCCCACTAGTTTTCCTAACCTTACTCTGCTCCTTGTTCATAAGAGAAAGCCATTTCTCCCTCATCCCTTCCCTGCCTGTTCAGACATATGGTGCCTCTCTTCCTCTCAGCAAGTGACTGTCAGGGAAGGACTGGGGTTTGTTGGATAAACAAGTGACTGGAGTTGGGGGAGGGCTTGAGTTTCTTCGGTGTTAAGTAGGAGGACCAGCGTGGGAAATGAGACTATGTCAGCGGGGAAGCAGAGTAAGGGGAACATAAAAATTTTAGGACATAGGAAATTAGAAATTTGGAAGGGACCTAAGGGGCCATCCAGTTCAACCTCCTGATTTTAGAGACAAAGAAACTGAGGCCCCTCAGAGTTCAATAACTGACCCAAGATCATCCAGCTAGTTAGTGGCCGTCAGGACTAGACTTTGTCAGGCCGTCAGTGATCATGACATATGGATCATCACGTAATCATCTAGTGTTTTGCAAAGATATAGTTTATTGTACAGCAGTTAGCACAATGCCTTATCTATAGACATTCAGGAAATACTTGTTTTATGTATGTACGCATGCATGATTGAAAGATGCTTCGGACTCTTGTGGAGTTGGGGAGAAACGGAGTAACCTTATGTATGGATCATTCAATTCTTTGTCAGAATTACAGCTCCATGGCTTATAATAATCATGACAAATCATTTTCAGGTTTATAAAGTACTTTCTATATAATAATCTTGTGAAGGAGTTATTCTTTTTAATTCCCATTTTATTGATGAAGAAACAAACCCAGAGAGAAGTGATTTACTTATTATCTTTATCTGGGTCTGATGGGAGTTGGCTTGATATGAGTATCTACCTTCTCCCTTCTGAGGAATAAGACTTTGTATTTCCTTAGATGTAAAGTGTGTTTTAATCTCTCATAGAATTTAAGATACTTAAGGGCAGAGAATTTTTCTTTTTCTTTTTTTTTGTTATCCAAAGCATCTATCACATATACTTAGCAGGTGCTTATTGAACTAAGTTAAGTTGAATGAAGTTAACCCTGTGACATTAGAGCAGAGCTGGACCACTCAGATACATAACCTTTATTTTGCATTCAGACCCAAACCAAAGGTTTTTAAAGCCTCACAGACTGTTGTTGCTACAGAAGTGAGAAAACAGGGCATTGGAAAATAACTATCAAAAGGCAAGAAATTGGATCCTGCTGGAAAAAAAACATTTCAGGTCGCTGAGTTTGGAAGATCACTATAATATAGGCAACGAGTAGTTTTCATTTTTCTAGGCTCTATAATGTTTAATTTCTTGGAGATCATTTGCCAGACAAATGCTATGCTTGCTTTAACCGGGAATCTCATTACTGACATCTTGTGGCTGGCAATGAAAATTTTCTCTCGTGTTCCCATAGAGCCTTTCCACTTAAAGGCATCATCTATACATGTTGCATTTTGTAATGTCTTTTCCCCATGTTTCCATCATCATTTATATGGATGATGTGATCCCCGAAGCCTGAATGTGACTGAGGTGATCTTTTCCTTTAGGTAAGAGCAGAGAAGTCTCCAGGAGCTTATTTCCTGCCTGAGTTTGCCCTTTCTCCTCAAGGAAGCTTCCTTGAAGATACAACGGGGGAGCAGTTCCTCACTTACCGTTATGATGACCAGGTAAGTAAAAAATATAATGATAATTGGACCTGGGTTGATTATGCAGTAATTTTAATTAAAAATAAAATCTCCTACAATAAATCCTACTTTTCTGCTTTCTACTTTCTGGGATAGTAAGTACCCTGCCTGATACATTACCTCAATCATGGAGAAATGAAAGGTCATTTGTTGTTGAAATATTGCACAAACTTACATTCAGATATGAAAATAACATGTGAAAGGTCATTGAAAAATATTTTTATTTGGGACTGGGGGAGGGAGAAAGAATATTTTTATAAACAGATTAAGTAACCCAGTTCACATTTTTAAAATGTGTCTGCCTGAATAGGGTGCAGTGGTTTGTTACACAGCCGGGAACCTTTCACCATGTTGGAATTTTACTGGTGTTACAATTTATAGCTCTAGTTAATCCAGAAATCAGTGATCCTACACGTTTTAATATGAGAACTTCAGAGAAACTAATTGAGAAGGGGAGGGCAAGGTATAAAATTGGGTGTCTGGAAAATAACAAGTCATGCATCTTATAATTAAAGCGTGGTAATGACTTCTCCAGGACTCTGCAGATACATTATATTTAGCATAACAACAATATAAAAAGATTTCTTTAAAATGAGAAAGAAACCCCATTAATCCAGGGGAAAGGGCTAATACAGAGCTGGAAAGTGTGTGGCATATAGTAAAAGTTGACTCAAAGCACATTGTTTTCCAGAAGCCCTATTGAACACCATGTGTGATCTACTAGCATGACATTTCATAGGTCCTTAAAATATGTTTCTTTTAATTAAACCAAAGGAATAGGGTAAGACTCTTATGGAACCAATGAGTAAGAGCTACAGTCCCAAACTTCAAAGAAAATATTTAAAAGATCATTTTGCCCAACCAGGTAGATCCCATGTATGTGAAAATCAGCTGTTAAGGTACATTTTTTTTTTGGTGGAAGCATTTCTAAGCAGATTCCGGGAGAAAAGAAAGGTACATATTTGGGGTTGAAAATTTTACATCTTGGGAATCTTTGCCCTTTTGTTATAGGTACCCCAAATTTCTTTTCTCTTACTTCTCCATTTATCACAGAAAACTAAAAATCCAAAATTCATGGTAACTCCTGGATGCTACTCACAGTTTTTTCGGAGAAGCTGGAGAGCATTGCCACATACTACAAACAATGACATTTTGCCTTCTCATTATCATATGATGGAATTGCCACAGCACAATGTTCAATCCTTGTCAGATGCTGTAATGGAGGAGAAAAGGGTATATAGCCTGTATGATCTTACAAGTGAGTGGGGCATATTCAGGTGATGCTTTTATGTTAAAATGCCAGTTATATTTTCCAAATTCAAATACTCAGGAAAATATACTGAGATGTGAGTACCAGTGACTCTGTTGGGCCTAAGACAAAATGGACACGAGCACCATCAGATTCTTTAGCTCTGTCCCCTTATTTTATTGATAAGAAAACTGAGGCTTAGAGTGATAAGATTCCTTGAGGTTTTGAGGGGATTTTCAGGTGGATTCCCCTACAACTGAACCATGGACATCAGGAATACACAAAGGAGCTGTGATTTCATATGTAGGACCTCCCCTTATAAATGCATGTCTGTAGCCTGTGACTTGCTAGATAAGCTCAAAGGTGGTACTGGGGTAAGACAGAGGTAAAATAGTTTGCTTAGGGCTTCAAAGCTATCAAGAATCAGAGGCAGAATTTGAACTTGACTCTCTCTGACTCTAAGTGGTTTTAACATGCTGCTAATTGGTGAAGCCCATGGAAGAGACCTCTTAATGAGCCCTCATGTATTCCAAAATGAGATAAAAACAACATGGGACCATAACAAGTGCTGTTTAAGATGGTAACTTGTTTACATAAACACATGTCTGACAAAGAGTATTAGTGTAGGTGCTATCTCTGAGTTAACTTGGAGCTTTTTCATAGGATGAAAACTTGGTAGTGGTTCCAAAGGAAAAATTCAAAGAACTATCCCCTGAAGAAGCTTTAGAAAACAGGAAACCACTCTATAGGAGTACTAGACTGACACCATTAGGGGTCGGTTTGAAGTGCGAATATCTTAGGTAGGGCCATGTGGTTGGCCAACAAAGATTCAAGCTTACAGAGATAGTGTGGCTTGATGGGATAGATTGGATTTGTCAGGAGACTCACCTTTGTAGTGCAGATAATTGATAGTTCTGTGGTTACCAACAAGTTCCTAAACTCTCAGAGCCTTGGTTTCCTCATCTGTAAAAAAGGGCATAGTACTGCTTTATTACCTTGCCTACAGGATTGGCAAAATCTGAAGGCACCACATGAATGGGAGCTGTTATGGTATAATGGGGAAAACATAGGATTTGGTAAGGGAACTCATTTGAATGTCAACCCTGACACTTAGCTATGTGACAAGAAGCAATTATTTGACTTCTGTGAGCCTTCTCCACATCTTTAAAATAGATGTGATATATTCCATCTCTATCTATCTCCTAGAATTGCTGTGAAAAAGTGGTTTGTGAGTCTAAAGGGCTATATAACTCTCTGTCGTAGAACAGTAGAGCTGGAACCTGTGAGACAATCTGGTCCAGTTTCCTCATTTTGTTGATAGGGAGACAGGCTTAAGTGTTAACACTAGGGAAACCTAGTGTTTAAGTGGAAAGTGCTGAACTTGGAGTCACACGACCTGAGTTTGAATCCAGTCAGTAAGTATTAAACCCCTACTATGTACCAGGCACTGTGCTGAACGCTGCTGATACAAAAAGAGGCAAAAGTCCGTCCTTGCTGCCGAGGACCTTACAATCCAATGGAGGAACCAATAAGCAGAACAAGCTATAGATAGGAAAAATAGGGCATAATTTAAAAGGAAGTGGAGGCCCCTAGAATAGGATTCTTATAGATGATGAGATTTTCATTTGGACCTAAAGGAGACCAGACCAGGTCACCTACTAACCTGTGTGATTAGAGATACATGGTACAGCGGAAAGGACATCAGGTTTGGAGTCAAAGGATCAGGATTCCGATCTCATCTCTGCTATTTACTAACTGTGTGACTGTGGGCAATTTGCAGACTTTCTGACTTTCTCAACCTCTCTCATGTAGGTACCCTTCTTTCTACCCTCCCAGGTAGGGCAGCTAGGTGGTACAGTGGATAGAGCACCAGTGCAGGAGTGAGGAGGACTTGAGTTCATATTTCACCTCAGACACTTGACACTCACTAGCTGTGTGACCTTGGGGAAGTTACTTAACTCCAGTTGCCTCATCCTGGGTCATCTCATCATCCTGATGAATATCTGGTCACTGGATTCAGATGACTGGAGGAGAAGTGAGGCTGGTGACCTGCACAGCCCTCCCTCACTCAAAACAAAGTCAAGTGCAACTTATGTCATTATTTCTCTGATGGCATGGTCTTCTTCAGTAATGAAGGACACACACACACACACACACACACACACACACACACAGGTACAATCCCAGTTCTAGTTCTCTTCACCTCTTGCCTGGACCATTACGCTAGCCTCTGAATTGGTCTCTCTGCTTCAGAACTCTCCGTGCTCCAGTCTGTCCTCCGCACAAATAGCTGCCAAAGGTCTGACAATGTCATTCCCCAACTTAATTAACTCCAGAGGTTCCCTGTTACCTGTAGGGTCAAATATAAACTATTGTATCATTTAAAACCTTTAAAACCTGACTTAGTCCGTCACCTAACATTTATTAAGCACCTACTACATGTCACGGACTATGTTAAGTTCTGAGCAAATAAAGAAAAGAAGAAGCAGTCAGTCCCTGCTTTCAAGGCGCTCACCATCTAAAGAGGAGAAAACATATGGGTAACTTTATACCAACAAGATCTGTGTGGGCTAAATTGGAGTTAATTTCAGAGGGAAGGGAAAGTCCATTGAAAATGATCAAATACTCTGTATATGTTGGTTATTACCATCACGTTGTTCCCTTCTACTTACTAAACAATCTAACCAGACTGACCTTTATGTCATTCCTCAAACGTGGCCCTTTACTCTTCATCTCCCACCTCCATGCCTTTGCACCAGATATCCCCCTTACTTAGAATTCAGTCTCTCCTTATTTCCACACTGTAGAATTAATTTCCTTCAAGACTCAGCTCCTGTATTGCCTGATCTTTTCTTCTATGGATGCCTTCCTTCGGGAAATTAATTGCCTTGTATTGATTTTATATATGCCTATATACATGTACATGTTGTCTCCCTAACAGAATGTAATCCCCTTATAGCAACGACTGTTTTGCTTTTTTATTTGTATGCCTAGAACCTAACTAAGTGGCTGGTACATAAGAGGCACTTAATAAATACTTATTGATTGACTGACTGACTGACTACAAAATGCAAGGGTTGGATGAAATGACCTCTAAGATCCCATCCTGCCCTGAATTCAATTACCTTGTGATTCACTGAAGTCACTTTGCTTTTCAGAGAGTCCTCAGTTTCCTCAGCAATAAGATGAGGGATTGTACTTAGATGACTGCCCAAATTCTTTCCAGCTCTACTTCTGTGACCTGAAGTCACTTGTCTAGGGTCACACAAGTGAGTTAGTGACAGAGCTGGGAAAAAAAACCTAATCATGTCCTACTAAATGAGAAGATTTTCATAGCTGTTCCTTTTGAATACAAGAAACTTTCTTAACTAGCATATGGAAACTGCTCAGGTTGTAAAGGTGTGTGTCTGGCTGTTAGAAGAAGAATAAATTCATTGGGAGATTTAGCTACCAACTTTAAAACAGAAGGAGGACTTCTTAAAAATCTTCCCAGCTCCAGAATTGTTATTTGTTGAAAAGAAAAACAATTAGAAAGCGTATTGATATCCTTCTTATGCATATCTTTTAAAGAGTTTTTAAGTAAGTGTTTTTTCACAAATGCATTAGTGAGAAGATATTCAGTTCATCTCAGGATGTCTCCTAGATTAAACATCTGGAAAACTAATAACGTAAGAAATAGTAAAACACAGCTGCAATGTGGGCTACATTTAACAAGACCTATAAAAAAAGCCCAATACAGATTATGCTTGGGGGTGAAGCAGTTTCTGTTGAAGGAAGCATTTGCTGAACCGAATTGAATAAATCTAAGCAGAATATTCTTCATTACAGAGTATTAATTGGATGATTCTTCTTCACTAGGATGACCTCACTGTGTTCCGGCTCATCCGTATAATAAAATACTTGGAGAGTAAGTGAATTTCAGTTCTGGAGAAAACCTTAACAGTAACCAAGTCCAGCCCTCTGCTTTTCAAACATGTGGAAACTGTATCCCAGAGAGTTTGTTTCTTGCCTAAAATGACCCATCTAATTAGTGGTAGAGGTGGAATGATAAGTCAGGATTGCAGACTTTGTTATACTTCTTTCCTGCATAAATAAATTGAAGCCCCAAATTTTCTTTTGCATAAAATGAATGCTGTGGTTCGTATTGTCTAACAAGGATTTGAAGATTGAGGAATAGTAGACTGCTTTATTGGGTTACTCTCAGCTCATATCAAGAATTAGGAATCATGTCAGAGATGTTCTGAAAATTATCCAGATAGGTTAACTCTTTCCACTGTAATTCCCATTTTTAAAATGTCAGAATATTAAAATTCAATATTAATTATGAAAGTACTTACTTTCCATCAAATGAACATATACTTTGAAAATTTAATCCATTGAGTACCTAGTAAAAACCATTTCAGTGAAGGACTTATAAATTTCTTCCTTGACTGGTGCAGAATTGAAATGACATCTGGGTAAAACAGTGGTTTGGCACAGAATCAAAAAATTGTTGAAATTGCTATTAGATTGAGATTGTTTTTTCCATTAAGGCTGCATTTATAAATAAACAGCTGAATGTTGGTAAACTTAAAAACTGAAAGTCTCAAGTTTAGAATTTTATTTTGTTTTACTGCAAATTAGAAAATATTGTTATGATTAAACTTTCTAGTAGTTCAATCTCCATTTTTGTGAACTGAGATCAGTGGGGGGTTTTCTCCAACTAAGATGATCTATTTAAGGCCTAAATTCAGTTTGAAAGGAATAAATGTAAAGTCTTATACCTGGGTTTAAACAATCAATTTCACATCTACAAGGTGAAGGAGGCTTTGTCAGAGAACAGTTTCTGGGGAAAAAATGCCTTCAGATTTTAGTGGACTGCAATCTCAACATAATAATGGTTAATAGACACTCATTCTACATTAATTGAAGCCCCGTGTCCAAAATGAAGTATAGACTAACTCTGTCCTGGATAGATCACATTTGGAAAATTGTCTTCAGTTCTAGGTGTCACATTCTAGAAGCCGCATTTTAAATAGCACATTAACAGTAAACTGGAGGTAGTTCACAGTAGGGAAGTAGGATTTTGAGAAAACTAAAAACTCTGTCATACAGGGATCTGCTGAAAAAAAAAAACTGGGGATGTTTAGGCTGGCAAAGAGAAAGCGTGGGGGGACAGGGAGAGCGAATGACATGATTGTTTTAAGTATTTGAAGGGCTGTCATATGGAAGAGGGATTAGATTTGTTTGGTTTGGCCCCAGAGGGCAGAAATAGGAGTAATGGTTGGAAGTTTCAGAGAGACAGATTTTGGCTCAATATTAGGAAATCTTCCTGAAAAATTAGAGCTATTCAAAGATAGAATGGACTGCCTCAGGAGGTAGCAGGTTCCATATCACTGGAAGACTATGAATACAGTCTGGATGATGACTTGTCAGGGAAGTCATAGATAGGATTCATAGTTTTTTCCAGGACCTCTGAGTTCTCTTTCAACTCTGAGATTCTGTCATTATGCTCTGTTTCTTTTTCCTCCCTCTGCGGTACCTAGACCAAGCTTGGGGCAGTTGAGTGCTTAGGCAGTCTTTGTTAATTGATTGGGAGTAGAGCGAAGGGAACATTATTAAGATGTGGAGTTGGAGGACCAGGGATCAAGCTCCTGGCTCTGATAATTACTGCGTATTTGACCACAGATAACGTGCTATATTTCTTTAGTTTCAGGTTCCTCTTTAAAGTGAGGATGATAGTGCTTATACTGCCTGTGCCACAGGATAATAGCTGAGAACCATCAGTTTGTTAGCCATGACACATCATACAAATACGTCACCTTTTTATTTTGATTTTAAAGCCTTTCTTGATCCCTTTGTTATTTCACGTTCCCCTTCAAAATTACCTTGTATAGTTTACCTCTTTGTTTGAATGTAAGCCCTTTGAGGGAAAGAATTTTTTTTCTTTGTATTCTCAGTTCCTAGTAGAGTGCTGTGTATATAGTAGACACTTATTAAATTCTTGTTAAGTTGAATTATAGAACAGTTTCAGATGTTTTACTTTTTGGCAGTGTTCCTTTATTCCTTTTGATTTGCTGAAACTATCTTTTCCTTTCATTATTGGATACCTCTTCTCTTATGGCTATTTATTACTTATAAAGTTTCACTTATCCATATCATAGGGATGATAGGATTTACAAATAGAAGAGACGTTGAAGGTTGTTTAGAAACTGAGGCTCCAAGAGGTGACATGACTTACCCAAGGTCACACTGGTAGAACCAGGATTTGAACTCAAATCCTCTACCAATCCATTGTGCTTTCCATAGTACTCTGCAGCCTCTTAATTCTGTATCTACAGTCCTAACTTCTGTTCCATTCTCTATTCCCACTTTCTCCTTGTGCTGTAAGTGGTACCAGTTCTCCCTCCTTCCCATCTCCTGCTTACCTAAAATCTGCTTACCTTTTCTCCTAACATTCATTCTCTTCTTTCATAACACTACCATTAGCACTACCATACTACCATCCTTTGAATGCTCCACCATTGGATCCATGGAGACAAGTTTTCTGAAGCAATAGTTTTGCTTTCACTGTCCTCTGCTCTTTTGTCTAGGTCTGGTCTTTGTCCTCAAATGCTGCCTGTGCTACTCTGACACGTTGTATGGCAAGTACTAAACAGAGTTCAGCACAATGTAAGTTCTTAAGCAGTTGACTGACTCTATATAACATTACACTTTTCTCTGCATTTCCCAAATCTGACTTCTCATCCAGGTTGTTCTCTCCTTTCTTTTAGACTATTGGCATATGTTCTTTGTAGTCTACTTTCTTCCCATCTATTTATCCTGTGGTACATCCTAAATTTGGTGTCAAAAGAATCTAAAATGCTGCTTTGACTTCATGACTTCCTTTGTGATTTACCCCTACTATAAAATCAGAGAGTTGGACAGGACTAGAGTGGTCATTAGTTCAACCCATTTCTGAATAAGAATTCCGTATAAATTTTTATCCAACAAGTAATCATCCAACCTTTGTTGGGTACTTCTAATGAGGGTGCCAAGGAAGCCCATGTCTCTCTTGGATAGTTTTAATTATACGAGGTTCCGCCCGCCTCTGCCCGCTTACTTCTAGATTACACTTGTGTCTTTGCAACTTCTACCCATTACTTCTACTTCTGCCTCTGATCTAACAAAAATTATGTCATCATTCTTCCAAGTGAACTCCATTGATCTCTCCCTAGGTCAACTCTGAATACAAAATCAAGAAACTCATCCTTGACTTCAAGGAGTTTTACCAGCCAGTAACAGCCCGCTTCAGAGACCATGGTTATGGTACCGTGGAAAGACCAATGACTCTCTAAGTGAGAGCCTGGGTTCAAAATTCACTTCTGGCATTTCATACCTATGTGACCTTGGGCAAATAATTTAACCTCCTTGGGTCTCAGCTATCACATAAGGAGGTTGAACTCTGACTTTCCTTCCATTCTAACTAGTTGCAACTTTGTTAAAAGAATCACTTTTTAAAACTTTGTTCATATTCTTTACTAGATCTAGTAAAAGAAGTACCCAGGTTTCTCCAGTGAAACTTTTAAAGGCCAGTTCTATTTTTAACTACAAATCTTTTCAACATTGATAATTAGAATGCTTGCCAGACTGAACCCCACTGAATAAACAGATGATTTGACTGAAAAAAGAAAAGTAAAGAAAGATTTAATGAGGAATAATAAGTGCATGAACTTTCAGGGAAATTTCTAGCACAGTACGTAACCTAAAAAATCAAAAATTTAAAATGTAATCTTTGAGTACAGAACATTATGAAATACAAAATTGGATAACTTTGATTACATCAAATTGAAAAGTTTTTGCATAAACAAAGCCAATGCAAGCAAGATTAGGAGGGAATCAGAAAGCTGGGAAAGAATTTTTATAACTAGTGTCTGTGATAAAGGCCTCATTTCTAAAATATATATCGAGAACTGAGTCAAATTTACAAGAATACAAGCCGTTCCCCAATTGATAAATGGCCAAAGGATATGAACAGGCAGTTTTCACAGGAAGAAATTAAAGCTATATGGAAAAAATGCTCTTACTTCTGAGCTACCACATCACACCTATCAGATTGACTAACATGACAAAACAGAAAAATTATAAATGTTGAAGATGTGGGAGCGTTGGAACACTAATTCATTGTTAGTGGAACTGTGAGCTGATTCAACCATTGTGTAGAGCAATTTGGAACTATGTCCAATGGGCTATAAAAATGTGTATACCCTTTGACCCAGCAATACCGCTTCTAGGACTGTATCCCAAAAAAGATCATAAAAATGAGAAAAAGACCCATATGTACAAAAATATTTATAGCAGCTCTCTTTGTGGTGTCTAAGAACTGGAAACTGAGGAGATGCGCATCAATTGGGGAATGGCTGAACAAGTTGTGGTATATGAATGTAATGGAATACTATTGTACTATAAAAAATGACAAACAAGTGGACTTCAGAAAAACATGGAAAGACTTATATGAACTGATGCTAAGTGAAGCGAGCAGAGCCAGGAGAACATTATACACAGTAACAGCTACAATGCGCGAGGACTGTTCTTGATAGGCTTAGCCCTTCACAACAATATAAGGACCTAAAACATTTCCAAAGGACTCATAAAAGCAAAATGCCATCCACATGCAGAGGAAGAGCTATGGAGTCACAACACAGAGTGAAACAGACTATTTTCTTCTTTGTTATGTTTTGTTTTTCTCATGGTTTCTTAATTTTAATTTATTTTAATTCTTTTATACAGCATGATTAATTTGAAAATGTGTTTAATAGGAATGCATGTATAGAGCCAATATAAGACTGCATACCATCTTGGGGAGGAGGATGGAGGGAAGGGGAACAATTTGGAACTTATGGAAGTGATTGTTGAAAACTGAAAACAAATAAATTAATGAATTTTGGGGGGAAATGTAATCCTTAACAGTAACCTTAAAGATAGAAGACACACAAACTTCCCCATAAATAGGACAGCATTTGATTATCTCTCCTAGGACCAGTGGGATTTCAGTTGATATGAGGCCACATGAACTTCCCCATTCTAAACCAAGCCAAAAGTGTTGAGGGATAGGAGGGTAGATGGGTTGGAGAGAGAGCCAGAAAGCAAGAGAAACTTGGTTTTGAGTTCTCCTCTGCCCTAAGAGAAACAATCCTGCCTAATCAGTTGACAAACATGTATTTAGCATCTATTATGTGTAACACAATGGCAATACAAAACCAGTATACAATAATTCCTTCTCTTGGGTAACTTCCATTCTTTTGGGCAGATAATGTATTAAGACATAAGTATATCTTCATGACTGCATAGGGAGAGAAGGCATAATGAGATCAAGAAAGACATCACATAGCCAGCAGGTTTTCTAAGCTCTTCTAGGGCAGCTAGGTGGCTCAGTGGCTAGGGTACCAAGTCTGGAGTCAGTAAGACTCATCTTTCTGAGTTCAAATCTGACCTCTGATACTTATGAGCTGTATGCCCTTGAGCAACTAAATTAACCCCATTTTCCTCAGTTCCTCATCTGTAAAGTGACCTAGAGAAGAAAGTGGCAAAGAACTTCAGTATCATTGCCATAAGAAAGCCCCAAATGGGGTCATGAAGAGTCAGACGTGACGGAAAACACAACTGAATAACACAGAAAGCTCTCCTGCTAGTTACTTCTAGTCTAGTAGAGCCATGTGTAAATTATCTTCCTTCTTTCTAGAACCTGC
The DNA here is from genome assembly GCA_028658325.1 of Potorous gilbertii. NCBI lineage: Eukaryota > Metazoa > Chordata > Mammalia > Diprotodontia > Potoroidae > Potorous > Potorous gilbertii. The sequence continues at coordinate 551,966,225 of CM053769.1, forward strand.
TTCTCAGAACCTCCTGAGAGCTCAAGGAAACATCACTGAGGGTCAGTGAAGACCCTCAGGAATTACTGTTTCCATTTATGAACATTACACTTTAAGAGGAACTTTTAAAAGTCTTTGAAGCCAGAGGAGGATGCTTAAGACTTTGAGCCCGGAGGGCATCTCATAAGATCAACAGTTGAGGAAGCTGATATTTAGCTTGGAAATCTTAGGGAGACATGATTGATATCTTCAACTATTTGAAGGGCTGGCATTGGAAAAGATGTTAGATTTCTTCTACATGGGTCTGGTGAAACAGAAGTAGAAATAACGAATAATTTACTGCCTGTTTGAGGAAGAACTTTGTAATAATCAGAATTGCTTAGTGAAGTATTAAACTTTCCATTGCTGCTATGATTTGATAAATGCATTAAATTGAATTTAATTAATTTATTAAATGAATACTTGCTGATTTTTAGTGATCATTGTTGCTAGTGTGACTGGACAGATATGTTATAGAGAGATTTCTGCTTTGTATGGGAAATTGAACTCATAGTATGGTTTGGTAGGGATAGGGGTAGGAATTCTGTGGCCTCAAGGGCATATGTGGCCCTCTATGTCCTTGAGTGTGGCCTTTTGACAGAGTCCAAGTTTTAAAGAACAAATTCTTTTATTAAGGGGATTTGCTCTTTGAAGTTTGGATTCGGTCAGAGGACCACACTTGAAGACCTGGAGGGTCATAATGTAGCTTCAAGTTTGCAGGTTTCCTACCCTTGGTTTAGTAGATAGAATCGTAGACTTGGAATGAGTAAGGTATTAGTTTGAATACTTTTTCAGACATTTTCTTTCTGTGTGACAAGTCATCCTAACATCTCAAGTCTCTAGTCTCATCTTTAAAAATGACTATGAATCACTACAGTGACTATAATGCAATTAAAATTGTGCCTCTTCCATGAAACCTTTTTGAACCATTAGAAATTGATTCCACAAATCATTTAATACTTCTATCCTTTAACAAACCATTTATATTCTTCCTCATATGTCTGTCTACATTTTTGTATCTGTGTATGCATGTCTTTATTCACATACTTAATAGCTAGCATTTATATAGTGCTTTAAGCACTTTACAAATGTTATTCCATTTTATCTTACCAACAACCTTGGGATATAAGCACTGCTATTATACTCATTTTACAGATGAAGAAACTGAGTCAGACAGAGGTCAAGTAACTTACCCAGGGTCACAAAGCTAGTAAGTGTCTGAAGCCAGATTTTAACCCTTTCTTTCTTACTCCATTTATCACTTTCTATCTACTCTTTTATAAAGATTGTTTTGAATTCCCTACTTAGAATGTAAAGTTTTGAAGTAAAAACTGTCTTTTTTCTTTTTTTTCTTTTCATTTTGAATTCTCACTTCCCCAAAGCCAGAACCATTCTTGAATAGGTATCTTGATACTAATGATATTTTTTTCTAATATCTTGCAACATGAGTAACAGATGAGAAATTGCATATTCAAATTAGATAGGAGGAATATTGCACTTCCTAAGATTAGTAAATGCCAGAGCAAGAAGTCAGAGATCTTTCAATCTAGAAGAGACTGAAGTCTGAAAACGTTTAAATGTTGCACTGCCTGAAGGCAGATATCTAGTATTGAACTAGACAAACTTTTCTGTGTGTTCTATGGCTTTGTGAGTTGTGTACTCACTCTTTGTTCTTGATCTTAATTTAAATGTTTTGATCAAAGGGGGATTTTAAATTTTGATGATGATATTCAGTGATGTCTTACACATATCTTATACATAACTGGATCCATGGTTTCATTGAAATTTGCCTCAGTTTCCTCATCTGTAAAATGGGGGTAACTAGCACCTATTTTCAGGGTTGTTGTCAAGATAAAATGAGATAATATTTGTAAATTTCAATGACTACCTTAAAATACAAAGTTATTATCAGTATCACCATCATCATTATACATGGGCACTCTTTCCATCAAAGCAGATTGCATGCTATTCATAGCCTTCCTTTTCTGTGTCTCTTGCCTGTGTTTTCCTGTGACTCCTTCATGGGGGGTGGGAGGGGTGATCTGAGACACTGGAGGCTTCTTGCCACCTCTCTTGAGCATTGCATTGGTACCACTGGGGAGAATATGTGGTCCATTATTTTGACTAGATTCATTCATTCAACCAAATTTATGGAGCATTTATAATGGACAAAGCACTGAAAATACATAGACAAATAAGATACCGAAAAGCTACAGGAGAGAAAATAATTATCCAAGGAAGAATACCACAAAATCTAATAGAGAATGCATGCCATATTTTAACTTGATCAGATCAAGGTTCAACCATTAATATTATTTTCCTAATTTTTACTTACTATTTTTCTTAGAACTTTTTTCTTAGACTATTCATGATGAATTCAAGTTTTTATTTTTAATGATTGATTTATAAAAGGAATAAATATGAATACATTATTTTGCAAGGTAACTTTCTTAGAACTTTTCATGAGTATCTTGGCCAGAATGTGCAGTTTGGGCTAAATTGTTGGCAGACATCAAATTATTGCATGAGTCTTCCAAGTTATCTGTGCGATAGTTTATGGCTTGCCTTGCATATGCTTGCTTCTGACTTTTACATTACAGGAAGCTATATGCAGCCATACATTCTCCAATGTGCTGTCATCTTCATCACCATCTAAACTTAGCTTCTTTACATATCCCATACATAGAAATGTCTCAGTGTTGTTTTTGGCTGATGCCTATGATAGTTTCAAGCAGCGAGCCACTTGAATCTGGCCCATTCATTCCTTTGTTAGTGAGTAATCTTGCTCAAACCAAGTTATGCTTTTTAAATATTCGAGAGCCTTAGACATCTAAAAAGACAAGCTCAGAATCTGACAGGAGAGACAAGTAAATAGTAATTGCAACAAATTGATTTCTGCTCCTAGCCCAGGCACACGCATTCATATTGTATATATCATACATTTTTTTTCTTAGCATGTTCCATAGAAGGATTCACTGAATATCATTCCCATTAAACTTATTCTATATATAATTGTGTCTTGAGCCCAGATGAGACACACTAAACTCTGTTATCAGAGACCAGTTACCTAGTTGTTTTTTTTTTAAACCTCAAGACCATTTGCTGCTTTTTCATTCATTAGTTATTTTTTTGGTGGGGGACTTTCAGACTTATAATTTCCTATGCCAGAGGGGAAATATTAGGGGGAGACATGCAGTGACAATTACAGTAACAAGGTTAGCAGAACTTAAATGAATGCATCGAGCTATTTGCCACTTTTCCAAGTAGTTTAATAAGAGAAGGGGGATGGAAGCTGTTAGAAAAATGAACTCTGGGGTTATTTTGGTTTTCATATATTCATACTTTGGGGAACATCCCATTTGTGTTGAAATACCCTTATGAGAGTGAAGAGATCCTTCTGGAAACCTTACAGTCAAAGACTAAATTTTGTCTGATGTCAAGATTAATTAGAAAATGCTCTAACCACTGAGGAGAAATAATACTTAGAATGGTAGTTTTCTACTTTACTACCCCTAAATCAACTCATGAAAAAACAATTATTTTCCCTTCAGAGATTTGAGTAAGTTCAATTCATTCCACAAATATCAATAAACATTTATTTAAATGCCTACTATGTGCCAGGCACTGTGGCAGGAAAGGCAAAAGACAGTTCCCACCCTCAAGAACTTTATTTCAAATAGGGGGAGATAGCACAACTAAAAAGTGGGGGATGGTCAGGGAGATTGAGAGGGATCCCCAGTAGGGAGCAGGATAGAGACATCCAGAGGAGTGCAGCTGGGTGGAAACGAGGCCATCATTCTACATTAGTCAGGCAATATCAACTTTACCTAGAGTTTGCATTTTAGCTGTAACAGTAACTTGCCAATAAGCAATTTATCATTGCTAAAAGGTAGGAGTGATGGCATGGAGAATCTAAACTACAGCATAATAACATGCCATAAACACTATTTATCCTTGATTTTGGAATTTGTTATCTAAATGTTTTTGTATGATATTCTAATTAGGTTTGGTCTTAGTTCCTTTAAAAAAATTACAGTACATTCTCTGAGTATGTACCAAGTTCTGCTAGAAGAATGTTGCCCTAAGAAGTAAAGGAAAGGCAGCCTGGAAAAATAATTTGCTTTGGGTAATCTACACACAGATAATTAAGAGTTGACTGTATATCACTCAATTGGAATTTTTAATGCAGTAGTTTGTAATTTTACAAGGAATTTTTAAAAAAGCAACTGTATATCTAGTGAATTTTTTCATGGGTAGTTGCACAGTTATTTTTTTCCCCCCAGAATTCTTCTGTGTTCTCAATCTGGAGAAATTTAAAGTCTGTCAAAGGAGACAGAATTGAAGCATTTAAAAGTTAGTTAGACCCAGGGTTAAGTGAAGTGTTTCACAGAAGGGGTGGTTTAACTAAATTGCGGCACCTATATGTTATATAAAGTTACACCGTAGTTATCCAGATGTCAGATTTCCAGCAACCCCAAGTCCCTGGAATGGTGCCGAGCACTTGGAGGAAGGGGAAAAAAAGGAATGAAAGTTTCTTAAGCAGCAAAGAGGTGGCTCCTCAGCATCCAGTACCAACAGAAAATAGGCAGGAAGAGACTCACCCTCAGAGATGATGCTTGATATGCAAAGATTGTCCAGTCTGTTGACCAGAAAGAATCACCCTCACTGGTTCACTGTGACTGTAAAAGCCAATCATTAGGTAAGGTAAGTCGAAGTAGGTGAGAAATAACAACTGAAAGGGAGAAAAGAGGAGAATAAAAAGAAAGGGGATTATAAGAAAGAAGCAGCCAGAGTGGTTAGGAGTGGCAGTAGGGATGATGACATTTTGACAATGAAAAGGAAAAAGCCAGCTTTGCCCAGATCACAGGAAGTCAGTAACATCATACTCTGCCCTGCTAGTATCACATCTCTTCTATTGTCTTCAGTTCTGGGCATCACTTGTTAAGAGAATGGTTCATGTCTGTAGAAAACTTGTGACTTCTTCCTTTGGACCAGTGACATCAGAGGGTGATATCTTGACTGACAACTGGAATGGTGAGAAGTGTGGAAAACATGACAAGAGGGGAATAGTTCAGGGAACTAGAAATGTTTACCATGATGTAGAGAAGTCCTAAGGAGTAATAGAAGTCTTATATCCATCAATAGAATTCTTCTCTATTTATAAAACTAACTACTTAGTTCAGGCCCTCACTATCATTTCCCTTGCTATCCTCATTGGCTTCTTTGCCTTATCTTACCCCACTCCAGTTCTTCTCCTGCACGGCTCTTGATGGGATTTTCCTTAAGTGCATATTGGACAAAGGTCACTCTCCTACTCAATAAACTCCTGTGACTTCCTATTGTGTCTAGGATTAAATATAAGGTCATCTGTTTAGCTTTTATAATCTTTTACAACTTGGCCTCAATCTCGTTTCCAATTTTATTATTCATGAATCCCCTTTCTGCTTTTTCGGGTACAGCTCAACTGGCTTTTTCACCGTGGTTCACACATAACCCTTTATCTCCCATCTGCGTGCCTTTGAACTGTCTTCTGTGCTTACCTCCATCCTTTACAATTGCTTGTTTCCTTCAAAACTCTGTGTAAACAACACCCTCTACATGAAGGTTTTCCTATTACCTTTCATTGCTCCTTTCAGCCTGCTAGAGCCCCCTATGCGTTACAAAAACAAAGCAAAACATACATTTATTTTGTACGTATTTTATTCTACATATTTATTTATTAATGAAAGTTATGTAGAAGATGGATCGGATAGTTGAGGTAGGGAAGCCAGTTAGGATACTGTGGCAAAATAAGGTAGTGAAGGCCTGTGCAAATATTAGGGCAGCTAGATGGTGCAGTGGATAGCCCCTGGGCCTGGAGTCAGGAAGACCTGAGTTCAGATTTGACCTCAGGAAATTACTGTGTGTGACCTTGGACAGTCTTTTCACATCAGTTAGCTCAGCTATAAAATAAAGATCATAATAGCTACTTCCCTTTTAGGGTTGGAGGATCAAATGAGATTTCTATAAAATGCTTATTAGCACAATGCTTGGCATATAATATGCGCTGTGTCAACGCTATTGTTATTAATGATTCGGTGCCTTGCTCAGGGTCACATAGCCAGCACGTACCAGGTCTTCTACACTTTATAGGATTATTCTCTTCTAGCACTAACATAGGCATTTTAGTTTGGAGGTTCAAAGGCATGAGTACCATTCCTCCTCCTTGGGTTCTAGAGGTAACCTTGAAGAGCGTAGACTTCTGATAGTACCTCTTACAAGCCCCTCTCTGGTGTACCACCCTCCAATATCAGTTGGAATTACACTGACCAGTTACACTGTTGGTTTCTAGAAAGGGTATTTACTAGGAAGGTATAGCAAGAATAGTAGATATAAAATATTCCCCCAACCTGGAGTTATTTCCCCTCTTGCAGATTCCCTGGGGTGAGTGGGCTCAAATTTAAATTGCAAAGGGAGTGAGTCACACTCATAAAGAACACATGTGGCCAAGGGGTACCTTGTGAATCCTATATTCAGAAATCCTGTTTTTCCCTTTGTGAAATCCTCACAAGGTTCCCCTTAGGTGTAGTTCTCTGTTGTGCTCCTGTGATCAGTACCTACCTAGAGTTCATAGACATTCTTGTCGGGACAGATCACAATCCCTGAGGCTACTGCCCTTCTCAGGAGACAGGCTTTCTCCCTAGTCTGCAGGCCCTTCCTCTCTTAATGACCACTATCTCTCAGGTGGACTCAGCTACCTACCGACTAGGGTGTACTAGTGGTGACACTTCTCTGATGACTCTTATGTATTTCCTAAACTCTCTGGTGGCCTGAACACCCTATCCCCATCTTCTTGGGTACTCATTCATGTACTCTAGTAAAAAAAAAATAAATGTATAAAAACAAACAGAAGATACATTGACTTGAGGGAAAAGGGAAATGTCCTGCTTCCCCAAACTCTACAGATCAGAGCAATCTTCACTCAACTGCCCTCAAGAAAGAGCCTGAGACATCTTCCTGACCCTTTTGGATGCATACTTCCTCCACCTTAGCTTTTTCTGGGTCCTCAGTCTATTTTTAGCTCTTCCACCAACCAACCAGAAGTCCCTTCATCATCATAGAATATTAGCATTAATTCCTCATGTCTAGAAGCAGACTCAGCAAATCTCTATGCAAGGAACTGGAATTGGAGGATTGGAGGCAAGGGAATATTTGTGTACACTGTAGGAAGGCCAAACCCAAGCATGTTCCCAGGGCTAGTTCCTCATTAGCTAGTCTCTCCATTATATAGGTTGAGGTGTAGATGGGTCCTTAGAGTCATCAAGTCAAATCTACTCACTTTACAGATGGAAAAACTGAGCCACAAAAAGTTTAAGTTACTTTCTCAGGGTCATATAGATTAGTAAACATCTGAGGTGGAATTTTAAATCCAGTCTTCCGCACTTCAATTTCAGGGTCTTCTCCGTTATACCACACTTTCTGACATCGCATTCTGTGATGTGATATCACATTGTAAGGTAAATACATACAAAGTGTTCCATAAATTGTGCAGTTTTCTAGCACTAAAAATACATTCATTTGTTAAAAGTGATATTAAAAAGTTTCTTTTTGTATACCTTGGTATGTCATCCTGTACTATAAGCGATGACATTTCCGGATCTTGAAAATCTTACCAGAGTATATATAGGACATTGTCTTATGATCTCGATTACAAATCTCAAGTGAATATGCCAGAGGTTGTCTTCTCTTCCTTGCTTTCCCTTGGTCCCGTCTCTGCTCTGGGAACATTGTTTATTTTGGTAAAACTGTACTGGATGTACAGTAGAGTGGTTTGGTGGGATGATCCACTCACTGCCCAGGAGTACCAAGTTAAGTCTTAATATAATAGGCTGTTATAGAGTTTATATAAGCAGCAGAAAAGAGACAGGTGTATCACAGAAACCATCCTTCCTAGGCAGTATTTGCTCTTTCTAGTCCCTGGGCCCTAAGGAATTGAATAAGTGATATAGAATTAATGATTTAAAGCATAAAAGCAGATAAGCCAAAGGCATTAAGACCCACCTTTTGATGAATTCTGCATATGTAAATATTGATAAGAAGGTGTTTTTTAAAGACCTTCCTAACATAACACCTAAAATAACACAGATGCTTCCTGTATTATGGACTTTTTATTCTTGCAAATGTTCAGTTGTGACCAATGTAGGGGTATCCCCTTGGGTGGAGACCTGGAAAGACACAATTCTCAATGTAGATCATTGCCAAATATTTGTTTGTTATAATAAAAGAGACTTTGGATATTTTTTTTCTCATGGATTTGACCTTTTCATATATTGATCCTGTACTTGGGACAAGGGTTTATACCTGGCCAAAGACACTGTCTTATCATTTGGTGTACAGACCTTGTCAGATGGACAGATAAAAGATTACCTCCTCCTCTGGCCCAGTTGTTGCTGAGAAATCAGAGTCATATGATGATTGACTGCAGTTAGTTGACTAACTGCAGGAAAGGGACTTGGGCATTTGAAAATGAGATATAGAATTAGAATTCTTGATATAGTTGGAGGTCAAGTAGCAGATGTTCATTAAGTGCCTACTATGTGCAAAGGACCTTACTGGATTGGGGAGGTGATAGAGAAAAATATTTATGGTACATAATGTCCCTCTCTCTAGGATTGTTAATGGTGGATTATTGTAGATCATTGTGAATAAAATGTGGATTATTAATGGTGAATAAAACTGCAGAATGATTTCGTATCTTTTTTGGAGCATAGTCCTCCTCTTTACTGATATATGACCTAGGACATGGCCAGCATTCTGAGAAATGAAATACTGAACCATGTATTCTTTGAACAAATTGATAGGGTGGATGAAATGGTTTTATTTTGGCAAAGCATAATTCACTTTTGTTCAGTACTTGCTGATGAATCAGGCCCCTCCAGGGATCCAAGCAGAGTAAGGATAGCCCAACTGTCCTCACATGTCCTAATGCTGTAGGCTTCCATAAAATACAACTCGAAATTGGCAATTATCATCAATCAAGAACTTTAAAAGAAGCAATACTGTTGCTTACAAAGCACAAAGTAGTACATGGATAGATGGCTCTTGGAGGCAATTTGATTTAGTGGAAAGAGGTTTGAATCACAGCCAGGAGACTTCGACCTTGATTTTGGCTCTGAGGCAAGGCAGTTAAACCTAAGACCTCAGTTTCTTCATCTGTCAAATGCAATACTTGGATTGTTGGACCATTAAAGTTCTTTCCAGTTCTAAGTCAACAATCCAAAAGACTCTTTTTCTCCTAGTTCAATCATCATTTGTACATTCAATGAAACATTTCAGAACTTAGGCTTATTTTAAACACAGAAAAAGTATTTCGTTATTACACAGCTTTAGAGCTATGAAGAAATGTTATTAAGAATTTGGAAATATTTTTAATCATATTCCTACATTCTAGTGTCATTTCATTGATTAAATATAGACAATATTGATTAAATATGGACAATATTCAGAGTAAGAAATGTTATTATAAAAGATTTCATAAATTAAAATTTAAAAATTTTACAAGTATTTAGTATATTCTCACCATGTACCAGGCGCTGTGTTCAGCACTTTTACAGGTATTTCATTTGATACCTGCAGTAACCCTAAAAGGTAGGTGCTGTTATTCTTATTTTACAGATAAGGGAACTGAGGTAGATAGCAGTTGAGTGACTTGCTTAGGGTAACACAACTAATAAGTGTCTAACGCTATCCAACGTCAGTTCTCAGAACAATGATCTTGCCTTAGAGGATCATGCAACTTCCTCTCCTTCTTTGCAACTGTCTCCCAGTCATCCTGATAAATATCTGGTCACTAGATTCAGATGGCTCTGGAGGAGAAGGGAGGCTGGTGACCTGCACAGCCCTCCCTCATTCAACACAAAGTCAAGTGCAAGTCATGTCATTATTTCTCTGATGGCATGGTCTTCTTTGGCAACGAAGGACGAACACATTGAGGGAGATGCCAGAATAATATGACTTTAGTGATTTACTTAACAAGGTGAGTTCCAGTGTATCTCCTGGAGTCATTCTCCGTTTTTCCCTTTTGTCTACAATGACACTTCCTTAGTAGAATAAC
>CM053769.1:551976835-552016512 GCA_028658325.1 Potorous gilbertii
TTTTGTTGCTGTTGGTCCTGTCTAACTCTTCTCTAAGAGAAGGAAAATATGTTTTATAATTTGCCCTCCATGATGAAATTTACTGCAGTGATTCAGTATTGTTTTTATTTATATTATTGTAGTCATTGTATACATGTAGACATATACACATGTATATGTATATACCTGTATACATTGTATACATATATTGCTTACTTTACTATGCATATTTTAATAAAGGTTTTCTCATACTTCTCTGAATTTATCATATTTCTCAATTCCATTACATTCACCATCCATAAATGTTTGAGTCATTCTTAGTATATCTAGATGATCATGCCTTTGAAAAAGATTTTTAGTGGATTTTCTTAGTGGATTTTCAGCAAAAAAAAAAAGCAACACTATGATATAGCAGTGAAACAAGCTATTGTAAGCCTCGACTACATTAAAGGAGACATAATATCTAGAAAAATGGACATGGTAGGCCTCTTGTCATCTGTCCTGATTAGGCCATATCTGGAGCATAGTGTTCACTCCTGAGTGCCACATTTTCCAAAGAGCATTAATAAAGTTGGAGAGTTTCCAGATGAGAATAACATAGTGGAGAGTGCAGGGTCAAGGAAACAGGAGCACTAACCCTAATTCAGAAATTTGCTGGTTATGACCCTTGGCAAGTCAAATCAACAAATTCCAGGCACCGTTGTAAGTACTGGGATACAAAGAAAGGGGAAAATAGACCCTGCCCTCAAAGAGATTATTTTCTAAAGGGGGGGTGGGACAATTATGGACATGCATGTAAGATTTGCACAAATTAAACTGGAGATTATCTCAGAGGAAAGACACTAGAATGGAGAACCAGGAAAGGATTTTTGTAGCGTTTGGGATTTTCTGTCAGACTTGAAGAAAGCCAGATCATCTAACCTTTGGATGCCTTAGTTTCCTTCTCTGTAAAATGAGAAATTTGGACTCTGAGGTCCTTTCTAGCTCTATTCAATTCAATTCAAGAAACATTTAGTAAGGCCTGAATATGTGCTAGGCATTGTGCTAAATGCTGAAGAAAAAAAATCCTTTCAGCGTCTGCCTTCAAGGAATTTACAATCTAACGGGGAAGACAACATGCAAACAAATATATAAGAGGCAAGGTGTATACAGGATAATCAGGAAATAATGACAAATTAAAAGAAAGCACTAGAATTAAGAGGGCTTAGGGAAGGCTATCTGTAGAAGGTAGGATTTTAACTGGGACTTAAAGGAAACCAGGGAGTATAGAAGTTGGAATGGAGGAAGGGGTGTGTTCTAGGTATGGGGAATGGCCAGAGAAAATGCTTGGAGCTGAGAGATGGAGTATTTTGTTTGTGGAATATCCAGGGGGCCAATATCACTGCCTCAAAGAGTATGTGTTGGGGAATATAGTGTAAGAAGACTGGAAAGGTAGGCGGGGGCAAGAGTATGAAGGGTTTGAAATGCCAAACAGAGCATTTTGTATTTGCTTCTGGAGGTAATAGAGAGCAGCTGGGGTTTACTGAGTGACATGATCAGACCTGCCTTTTAAGGAAAATCACTTTAGTGGATGAGTGGAGGATGGATTGGAGTGGGGAGAAATTTGAGGCAGGCAGAGCCACACCAGAAAGTAACTGGGGCAGTGTCAGAGGAGGGAAAGAAGAGTATAAAGGTGCAATGGACAGGCCTTAATGGGGAGATGAGAGATAGTGAGGAATCCAGGATGATTCCTAGGTTGTGTGAACCTGAGGGACTAGGAGGAGGATGTTTTCTGCTACAGTTATAGGGAGGATAGGAGAGGTTAGAGTTTAGGGGGAAAGATAGATAGCAAGTTCTGTTTTGGATATAATGAGTTTAAGATGTAAAGACATTGGAGATGGCAAGATTAAAGTCAAAAGAGAAACTGGGGCAGGAAAGGTAGATTTGAGAATCATTGGCATAGAGAGGGTAATTAAATCCATGGGAGTGGGTGAGATCACCAAATGAAGTAGTGCAGAAGGAGAAGAAAGAGGACCCAGAGCAGAACCCTTATGACATTTAGAGGGCATCAGGTGGAGGAGGAATCAACAAATGAGACAGAGAAGGAGCGGTCAGAGAGGTAGGAAAACCAGGAAAGACTCATGTCCTGAAAATCTAGACGAAAGGGAGTATCAGGGAGAAGTGTCAAAGGCTGTAGAGAGGTAAGGAGAAGGAGGATTGTGAAAAGGCCTTTGGATTTGGCAATTATGAGGTCATTGGTAACTTTGGATAGAGGTGGAATGATAAGATCAGAAGCCAGATTGAAAGAGATTAAGAGAATGAGAAGAAAGTGGAGGCACCAACAGTAGGTGCCCTTTTTGAGGAGTAATGCATAAAGAGCAGAAGAGATGACTAGGATGGTGAAAGATATATATATATATATATATATATATATATATATATATATATGTATATATATACATATGTATGTATATGAATGAAATAAAACAAACATTTCTATAACATGGTATATAATAGATATATATTTAAAATATACACATCTTTTCCCCCTTTTTTTCCTTCCCCCCTCCCTTGCCCCAGAGATGGCTATCATTAGATACACCCAAATGTGTGTGTATATATGTGAATGTATGTAAAATCATTCTGTACATGCTTCTGTTCATAACTTTTTTCTCTGGATGCAGATAGTGTCTTCCTTCATAGGTCCTTTGTAGTTAATTTGGGCATTTGTAATAGACAAAATAACTTATTGACTCAAAGCCATTCTTAAAACAATGTTGCTGTTACTGTATACAATGTTCTCTTGGTTCTGTTAATTTCACTCTTCATTGTTTTGTGAAAGTCTTCCTGTGTTTTTTTTAAATCATTGAGCTCATCATTTCTTATGGTACAGTGAGATTCCATCACAGTCATATATCACAACTTATTCAGCCATTTCCCAGTTGATGGACATCCCTGCAATTTCCAGTTCTTTGCCCCCACAAAGAGGGCTGCTACAAATATTTTAGAACATATAGGTTCCTTTTCTTTTTTCCCTAATCATCTTTGGAAATAGAATTAGATCTTGAGATGAACCTATTGAGAATCAGTTTGAAACATTTATCCTAAGAATCTAAGACTGAGGAGGGAATGTGAGTACTTTTCAAGTACTTGGAGGGCTGTCATGCAGATGAGGGATTAAATCTACATTTGAATACTTTGAAGAAAAAATCATTAGCCCCAAATCAATCAGTCAACAGCAAGTTTTTTCATTAAGTGCTGGCTACATGTTAGGCAGCGTGCTAAGTGCCAAAGCAACACAATTAAGAAGAAAATTATGTTTTTCTTGTTCCCCTTACAATGTATGCTTGTGAGGGGTAGGGCCATGGTCATGTATGATTTGTTCTACTTCTTTGTCATGTTATGTTAGCACATGTTAAGATTCACCATATTTTAATTGTTGTTAAGAAATGATTTGAAAGCTACATTTTAGAGAAGAAATTTTTTTAAAATAATATTTATTTTCCCCAATTACATGTAAAATATTTTTTAACTTTTTTTTTTAAAGTTTTGAGTTCCAAGTTCTAGCATTCTCTCCCTCCTATTCACCCTCCCTGAGAGCGTAAGCAATCTGATAGAGTTTATGCATGTACAATCATGTAAAACATAATTCAATATTCGTCATTTTGTGGGAAGAAAACTAGAACCTAAAAAAAAGTCAAAAAAGGAAATAAAGTGAAAAATAGTATGTTTTGGTCTGTATTCAGAAACCATCAAGTCTTGAGGTGGATATCATTTGTCATCATGAGTCCTTTGTGATTGTCTTAGATCATTGTCTTGCTGAGAATAGCTGTGCCATTCACAGTTCCTCATTGTACAGTATTGCTGTTACTGTGTACAGTGTTTTCCTGGGACTGCTCACTTCACTCTGTATCAGTTCATGTAAGCCTTTCCAGGTTTTTCTGGAATCATCCTGCTCATCATTTCTTACAGCACAATAATATTCCATTACAAATGTATGCCACAGTTTGTTCAGTCATTCCTCAGTTGATGGATGTCCCCTTAGGAAGAAATTTCTTAATACTTAATAGTAGCTGGCACTTATATAATGCATTAAGGTTTACATAGTGCTTTATAAATATTATTTTATCACAACAACCCTGGGTAATAATATTATTTTCCTTTTACAAATGAGAAAACTGGGACAGACAGACAAGTTCCTGTTGGTTAACACAGTGCATGATATATAGTAGGTGCTTAATAAATGCTTATTGACTGACTGATTTGCCCAGACTCTACATCCTGAGGTTTCTACAAGGAAACCTCTTGTCATTAAATTAATCGCACAGCTTAAGAGATGGACAGAACCTAGGAAGGGATAGGATCACAGATTTAGAACTGCAAGGAATTTCGGAGGTCAGTGGTCCACCCTGTGTGTTTACAGGTGAGGAAACTTGAACCTATATAGATTAAATGACTTGCCTAGGGTCACACAGCTATTAAGTGTACAAGATCCAAACTGATGTCTTTCTTATGTGAGGTCCAGCACTATATCATTATACCCCCCAAGTTAGGTCATCTAGTCTTAATCCGTACCTGGCAGACTTCTTTATTTTTATGTACTCTATTAAGTAGCCTTCAGGAGGGAGAAGGAACCACTTCCTTTCAATTCTTGAGTCTGCTATATCTCCCAATCTTTGGGGGTGGGGTTCTAGAGTTCCTGAGATCTTCTAGCCTTGATCTTAACATGCCAGCAAAGGTGAACTTAGTAAAATAATTTCACAATTTTGCTCTCGAAAGGTATTTAATGGAAATCATCAGCATATATGTTATAGGGAAATTCTTAGCTCAGTAACGAACATATACATCTACTCAGAGTTCACAAAACGTTTTATACAAATCATCTGTTTGCTCTCCAAGCACGCAGACCATCCATTGAATCAGCAACATACACAGTTATCATTAAAGACTTCTATTTAACAAAAATAGAATCTTAAATCCTCAGAATATAATACATATAAAGGAGGTTACCATAGATTATAATTGATACGTGTCTTAGCCTAGCAGCAACTGTGTGGATATGGAAGCATCTGGACGTATCAGTTCAGAGATGAGAAAAAGGGGGCAGAGAGGAAAAAGCATAGGCAAAAGTTGTACAGTTAGGCTTCTGCCTAGTCCCTCATGGCCTCTTGGAAGTAAAAAGAGGCTGTTGATTTCATCCACAGCCAGAAGAGGGTTAGAGAAATAACTTTTGTGGGGCAGAGGGGCAATGGACATAAGTAAGTATGAACTAGAGAAAAGGTAAGACTGAAAACGGAAACCCTGTCTAGAAAGCTGCCCCCTCTGTTCCGTGTCTAATTGAAGAAGATTTCTGTACTGGCAGCAGCTAGGTGGAGTCTCTATTGATCCAGCTGCACTGCCAGGAAGTAGGGAAGAGGGAGGTGTATTCTTGTCCCCTAGGCAAGTCTGCCCTGTGCTGGGCTGTTGCAGGGAATAATGTTGATGATGCTGTTGTACTGCTGAGAAACGGAGCCAATAAGGATATGCAGAACAGCAAGGTAGGCATGAGACTGCATGGTTCCATGCCCAGGGAAGACCCCTCTGCATTTAGATAAGCTAACAAGAGAGAGGCGGGGAAGGAGTAGGTTATTCTGCCTTCCCATCACCAACCCTAGTCAAAAAATTTAGAAAATGTCAGCTTTCTTTCATAGTCTTGGAAGGCATAGTGATACTGAGACACTGCTGTAAAGCGTCAGATATTAACTACAACATCAGCAAAGGATATTAGGAGCTGGCGATACCTCATAACTTTCATCCCTCCCCATCATTGAGTGGAAGACAGAAAATGTTACGTCAACCACATTACTAAGTATAGGAGAAGCTGAGGACATGCTGGAACAGTTCTATCTTAATTCCTTGTTTTAATTGAAGTACTTTTCCCCAAACATTGTCTGGTCTTGTGCCACCATCTTTTCAAATTTGACGCATCCAAAGCTGAATTAATGAATGTACGCTGACAAACTGGCTTATCCTCCTGCCCTCTGAGTTCTGATTGCTGGCACTTTTATTCATTTTGTTACTCATTCTTAAAACCTCAGAATCCTCTTTTGAGCCCTTCCTCTCCTGTGACCCTCACACACAAGCAGTTGCCCGAATCTGATGATTGTTCCTTCAAAATGTCCTGCCTATTCATCATTTTTCTTTCCATGCCCACTGCCAGCATTGTAAAGGCAGGATTGGTAAAGAATAATCTGTGGGACTGTTGACTCTTGGGAAACCATGATGTTGCTCCCAATACATAAGCAAACCCATTAACACGGAAACAAAGATTTTTTTAGACTGAACAAACAAAATATCTCACACCTGCATGCATTGCTGTTTTCCAAATGAGGCTGATGCTGTCATCGATAAAATACAAATTGATTTAAAAAGTGTTACTCAATCATTTTAGCCTTTTGTCCTGATGCATTTTCTTAGTACATGGTTATTAAGAGCATACCTGCAGTCATGTGAGGGTTTGCAAAAAGGGATGTTTTTAGGTAATCTAACCAGTCCTTCTAGAGCTTTTTCCTTTCAGTCCATTCTGTGCAGCAATACTACTAGACCAGTCTTTCTTTTGTAAAAAAAAAAAAAATTATTTTTCCCTATTGCATGAAAAAACAATTTTTAACTTTCATCTTAAAAAATTTTGAATTCCAAATTCATTCTTTCCCTTCCTTCCCCCTCCCTGAGATGGTAAGCAATTTGATACAGGTTATATATTAGACTAGCCTTTCTTAAGTACTACTTTTATATAATTTCCTGTTCAAGAGCCTTCAAGGGCTCCCCATTTCCTACTAACATTTAAAACCCTGTACAACCTGATCCCAACTTACTTTTCCAGCTTTGGAGACATTCTTCATCCCTCTTCCTCTCCCCCCTCACCCCCACCTTTGATCCAGACAAAAAAGCTTTCCTTCTGTTCTTTATATACTACATTAATGTGCACAGGCATGGAACATATTCCCTCCTTACCTCTGCCTCATAGGATCTCTCTCTTCCTTTAAGGTGTATAATTCAGGTGCCATCTTGTGCATGGAGCCTTTCCTGCATCCCCCAACCCCTCCTATTGCTCCCTTCCCAAATTATTTGATATTTAACTGCTTTGGAAATATTTATATTTATTTAGTTTCTCCTTGTGCTGTATATATTGTTATATGCCCCATGACTGTCTCTCTCAGAATCTAAACTCCTCATGGGTAAGGGTTGTTTCATCCTTTGCACTAGTATCCTTAGCACTTAGCATAACTAGTGGCATATAGTAGGTGCTTAATAAATGTTGATTTCTTGATTGATAAAGCACTGGGAGCCCTTGGGCTATAAGTATATTTAGTGAATCAGCATGTATGTGTCAGATAAAATCCTCATACTCATCATTTCGGTCTTCTGTCTGTGTTGAATTTTTAGACCTTCTTGTTTCCCAGTTCTCCAGTCTCTGGATTCCTGGATCCTGCTGAGTACATTATGCTTTCCTTCTGGTTCTGTGGCATTTCTGTCAACACTTTATAGATTTAGGATGGCAATTTCAGCATTCAATTATTTATTTCCTCTTGAAGCTTTAGTCTCTAGTTAGAGGGCTCTGTTGCCAGGGTATGGCCATGCAGTCTGAATAGCCAAGCTTTGGCCAGGATCTAGTTAGCTGACAATAATTAGTGAATTTTTCAAAAAAAAATTTTTTTAAGATACAGAAAAATTCTTATTAGAACAACTAATAATAAATAATAATGTATTTTAAATGCATTTATTAGAATAAACTTTTATTTAATTCAATACCTAGTTATAATTTGGTACATTAATCACTAATCTTTAACTGGTATCTACTACTACTTATTTTAACCGAAGTTATTGACAAACTTAATTAAAATATAGTATTATATCACCTTAAAACCTTATCTTAAGA
Source organism: Potorous gilbertii (assembly GCA_028658325.1). Taxonomy (NCBI): domain Eukaryota; kingdom Metazoa; phylum Chordata; class Mammalia; order Diprotodontia; family Potoroidae; genus Potorous; species Potorous gilbertii. The sequence goes on from CM053769.1 coordinate 551,984,712, forward strand.
GTCTAATATCTGCTTGATATTTCTAAGCCTTTAGGTCATTTTGTATGAAATGTTCTTCTGGATAGTTTGCTGTTAACTAATAACTCCCAACAGCTATCAAAATTCATTTTTGCCTAGGACTGTCTTTTAACAGCTGCCCCTTCCTTCAACCAATCCAAATAACTCTGTGTCCTTTTCTGCCTACCTGTCCAAGTCAACTAAGTGAACATTAGTTGAGCATCTAGTATATGCAGGAGAAGCACTGTGGTATGATGGACAGAAGATTGGTCTTGAAGCCAGGCAGTCCTGGGTTAAAGTCTTGCCCCTGATAAATATGTAACCCTCTGTGATCCTGGACAAGTCTCTTAAACTCACAGTAGTCGGGGCAACCCTTTGAGATTATCAGTCACAGAGAAGGTACCAGCCTGCATTAGTGGAGGGAAGTTGCTCATCTGTTGAGTTTCTTATACCAATGAAATCACAGGTTCATTTTCTGTTCCTACTACATACAAAGGGATTAAGTAATATTATGGACAGTAAAAAGATGAAGAATCCTAGGGAAGGTGATCTAGCCCTGCCAGATCTTAAATTGTATTAAAAAGCAGCAGTTATCAAAACCACTTGGTACTGACTGAGAAACCATGGGGCAGATCAGTGAAATAGGTTAGGTATTCAAGACACAGTAGTCAGTGAATATAGCAATCTACTGTTTGATAAACCCAAGGACCCCAGCTTCTGGGATAAGAACTCACTGACAAAAATTACTGGGAAACTTAGATAACAGTGTGATGGAAACTGGGCATAGACCAATGCCTGACACCATACACAAGAATAAAGTCCAAATGGCTATATGATCTAGGTATAAAGATTGATACTATAAACAAATTGGTGGAGCAAGGAATGTGTATTTGTCGGATTTAGGGAGAATGGAGACATTTTTGACTGACTAAGAGATAGAAAACAATTTGAAGTGCAAAATCGATAATTTTGATTTCATTATATTGAAAAGTTTTTGCACAAACAAACCTAATGCAGCCAAGATTAGAGGGAAGCAGAAAACTGGGAAAGAATTTTTACAACTAATGTCTGTGATAAAGGTCTCATTTCTAAAATATATAGAGAACTGAGTCAAATGTACAAGAATACAAGTCATTCCGCAATTGATAAATGGTCAAAGGATATGAACAGGCAGTTTTCACAGGAAGAAATTAAAACTATCTATAGTCATATGAAAAAATGCTCTAAATTACTATTGATTAGAGAGATGCAAATCAAAACAACTCTGAGGCACCACATCACACCTATCAGACTGGCTAATATGACAAAACAGGAAGATGAAAAATGTTGGAGAAGATGTGGAGAGTTGGAACATTAATTCATTGTTGGTAGAGCTGTGAGCTAATCCAGCCATTCTGGAGAGTAATTTGGAACTATAAAGGGCTACAAAAATGTGCATACCCTTTGAAACAGCAATACTGCTTCTAGAACTGTATCCCCAAGAGTTCATAAAAATGGGAAAGGGTCCCACATGTACAAAAATATTTATAGTAGCTCTCTTTGTGGTGACCAAAAACTGGAAATCAAGGGATGCCCATCAGTTAGGGAATGGCTGAACAAGTTGTGGTATATGAATGTAATGAAATACTGTTGTGCTATAAAAAACGATGAACAGGAAGACTTCAGAGAGGCCTGGAAAAAACTTATATGAACTGATGCTGAGTGAAAGGAGCAGAACAGGAGAACTTTGTACACAGCATCAACCACAGTGTGCAAGGAATTTTTGTGATAGATTTAGTACTTCATTGTAATGCAAGGACTTAAAAAATTCCCAATGGACTCTTGAGGCAAAATGCCTTCTATATCCAGAGAAAGAACTGTGGCACTTGATCACAGAATTTTTTTTTGCATTATGTTTTGTTTTATTTTATTATTTCTCTCATTTGTTTTAATTCTTGCATGCAACATGACTAAGATGAAAATGTATTTAATAGGAATGTGTGTATAGAACCTATATAAAATTGTATGCCATCTCAGGAAGGGCATGGGGAAGGAGGAGGGAACAAGGGGAAGAGGGAGGGGAAAATCTAAGATATATGGAACACTGAACAAAAATAAAATAATAAAAAGAAGATGAAGAATCATTCCAGTCTCCAAACTCAGCACCCTGTAGGAGAAATGCCACAATAAAAAACAGCATGTGAAAAGCCTATAGGAGACATTTTACCCAAGTCTTAAGGGAATTCAAAGGAGGCAGATATAAAACTAAGGCAAAACTAAGGCTTGTATTGAGAAGACAGAACTGGAGGATCCATTATTTCATCATTTGGAAGTAAAGGCTAAGATGGAAATTGGAGGATGTGTTCAATAAAGTATTGAACCATTCATATTGGTTAGAGTATAGGCTATATTCAATTCGGTTAACACTAAGTATATGCTGCATGTAGGGGAGAGTTAGCTAGTTGGTGCAGTAGATAGAGTGACACATCTGCAATCAGGAAGACCCAGCTTCTCCAGTTCAGATCTGGCCTCAGATACTTATTAGCTTGGGCTATATGACCTTGGGCAAGTCATTTAACCCTGTTTTCCTCAGTTTCCTCATCTGCAAAGTGAACTGAAGAAGAAAATGACAAACCAGTCCAATATCTTTGCCAAGAAAACCCCAAATGGGATCAGAAAGAGTCAGATATGCCTGAAAAAAAAATTGAACAATGAGGCAGGTTAGAGAAATCACTTCCTGCTGACTACTGTTCTTTCTTCCATCTAGAGTATTGGATAAAATGCTGGATGTGAAGTCAGAAAAACCTGGGTTCAAATACCACCACAAGTACTTCACTGCTGTGTGACCCTGGGCAAGTCACTTCACTTCTGTGTCTCAGTTTCTTTATTTGTAAAATGAGGGGGTCAGACTTGATGGTCTCTAAGATCCTGTAATTCTAATGAGATTAAAGGTCTTCTCCACCCATTAATGGGCCTGCCCATTAAGGGGAGTTTGATTAGGGGAGATTTTTAGGAAGGCCCACACCTTTTGTTAATGAGTCACTGGTTCTCCAGGGTTATGATGCCCTCTGGCTCTGAAAAGTGTATAAATACGATGAGGTGAGGTTTTATTTTGTGGCTTAGTTTTTGGAAGAAGGTTTGTATGTCAGACGAGACTCTGGGAAGCCACTCTGGAGCCCCCCAGCTTTGAAAACCCAGATGTTTGTGCTTCTCTCCTGGTTACCATGTATGGATGGATGTAATGGTCAGAGTGTGGATCTGTCTCTTGGTCTGTGATGTATGTGTTGCTTATGGTCAGACAGTTGGAAGCCCTGTCTGTTGATGTTTATTTCTTCTCTGTTTGTATTTTCCTTGAAGTTCAGGGTACTGACTTTTTCCCCTGAACTATGTGAATGATATATGTGCTTGATTAAAGTTGATTGTCATCCCCTCAAAAGTTGTTTTCTTTTTAGAAGAGCAGATCTAAGAACCTGTGATAGCAAGCCCTCCTGTATATGTGAGGCCCCTTTTTGCTTTAAGTTTGTGATCCTACAATAGCAGCATGTTTAGCATGGGGAGAGTGGTATATGACATAGTGGAAAGATCACTATACAAGCAGTCTTGAGACCTAGGTTCCTGTCCAGGCTCTACCACTCAGTAATTGCTTTGTGATGCTGGTTAAACCTTAATCTTTCCAGATCTCAGTTTCCTCCCTGACAAAATGAAGGTAATTAAAAAAAAAGGTTCTTTCCAGATGTTACATCCTTTGATGCTAAGTTCCAGGTCCTCGTGAAGAGCTACTTCTGAATTTTCCAATCAAGAGAATTCTTTTCCATTGTCACTGAAGGAAGCCTCTCTCCCAGGAAGAATCCAGGTACCAGCTTTGGTATTTCCTGATAATTACACCCAGTGCTGGTCTTTTCAAATAAGGAAGTGAATTCACCCCTAGCAAGCATCCCTTATGACCCATACATGTTAACTGTCTCTCACATAATCTGATATGCCTTTTTTCTTATGTCACATTCATGTAGTACTTTGTATAGTTTTGAAAACAAACTTGTATCAAAACATATTTTGATTTTTACCAGTATCTTTAATTATTATATCACATTCATTTCCATAGATGTACCTCCCCTTACCTAGAGTACCATTGCTTGTAGTAAAGGATTAAAAAAGAGAAAGAGAACATAACAGCTTCCAAAACTAACCTACACATCCTATAAGCCCAATTGTGTATGCATTGTGCTATATAATCATAGTCTCTACCTCTGGGAAGAAAGACAGGAGGTCTGTTTTCTCATTTTTAGTGCCAGACTTAATCATTACCGGCAGACTACATTCAGTTTCACTTGGAAAGCATTCTTAAAAATTTAAACAGAAAACGTAACAACATTTAAAGCAGACTTACTGTATTTTCATTGCAGTGAGTCAGGGCAAACATGATTTTTTGTTTGTTTGTTTGGGGGTGGGTGAAACTAAATTTAAACCTTACAAGGTGTTGAAAATCTGTTCAATTTCCAGCATTCATTGTTTTTCCAATGTTGAATATTTCAAGGAAAATAGTACATTTTAAATTTTATTTATATAATTAATTGCCATTTAGACAGCTATTATAAACCATGGTAAGAATTCATAGTAACTGTCATGTAATGGTAATTTGAAAATTAGCTTAGAGTCTACAAATGTCAGAGTATTTCTGTATTTTGGGGGAGGACATCTGTTGAACTGGGAGAACTTGAATTTGGTTGTTATTGCAGAGGTAGTCATATTGCATGACAAAGCTAGGACCAGTATGGCTGTTGGTCCCCATGCAAGGGGGCGGGAGGGGTGTGTCTAACCACTGGTCTGAAAGAATTAGGTAACCTCTCAATGGGACCTTTGAGACTGTCCAAGGATTCTTGTGATGCTTCTCTTCCTAACATCTTCTCATTACTCCCAAAAGCACATTGTTGCCTCCCTTGGGAATTTGAATCCTGCCTGACTTTACTTATCCTTTAAGCAACTGGGAAGCACAGACAGTAGAGCGCTGATCCTGGACTCAGGAAGGCCTGAGTTTAAATGCTGCCTCATATACTTACTAGATGAATGACTCTGTGCAAGTCACTTGACCTCTATTTGCCTCAGTTTCCTCTTCTGTAAAATGTGGATTATAATGGTGCCTAACACCAAGAATTATTGTAAGGATAAAATGAGATATATATTGAAAGCATTTTGCAAGGTAGAAAGTTCTATGTAAATATTAGCTGCTATTACTGGCTTAACCTTTCCCCTAATGACTTGTGAGATGTTGTGGAAAGAGAATAGAACCTGGCATCAAAAAACTCCCATTTGAAACTTGTCTCTGACCCTCTCTAACCCTGACACCAACACGCTTCACTTCTCTAAAATTTAGATCTCTCACCTGTAAAACGGCAATAATAAAACTTGTACTACCTGACGGAAGGAGCCCTTACTTGATTTAACATCAGAGGACCTTCGTTCGAATGTGCACAATTCTGTTTCCTTCTTGGGGCCACTTGACTCCTCTCCAGCTGAACTTCCTCATAGGTAAAATAAGGAGACTGAACTGGATGGTCTTAGAAGACCTTTCTGTCTCTTGGATTCTGAGATCCAAGGTGATACCTGGAGTCGTGAGTAAAGAGGCAAAAACATGGGAATGACTGCTTGCTGTTTTCCTTTTCTGTTCCTCACATTACATATGCAAAAAAATAAGCATTTCATAGTACATGCTTATTGGTTGGCAGCTACTCAACATAATGGATATGGACTGGATGTAGACTCAGGAAGACTTGGGTTCAGATCCAGCCTCAGACACTTACTTCCTAGCTGCATGACTCTAGACAAGTCATTTCACCTCTGTTTGCCTGAGTTTCCTCAGGGGTAGTAATAGCACTTACATCTTGAGGTTGTTGTGTTAATAGATATAAAGTGTTTTACAAACCTTAAAGCACTGTATAAATGCTAATTTCTTCTTCTCCTCTTCTTTCTTCTCCTTCTTCCTCTTCTTTTCCTCCTCCTCCTCCTTCTCCTTTTCCTCCTCCTTCTTTTCCTCTTTCTTCCCTCCTCCTCCTTCTCCTTTGTCTTCTCATCCTCCTTCTTTTCTTCTCTTCTTCCTCCTCCTTTTTCTTTTCCTCCTCAGCTTTCTCCTCCTTTTCCTTCTCCTTTTTTGGTTTTCTCTTCCTTCTCTTTCTTTTCCTTCTCTTCCTCCTCTTCCCCCGTTGGTTAATTTCTCTTATATAATATGGTAGAAAGAGCACCCACTAGAGGCAGGGACCCTGATGTCTGAATCTTGCCTCTCAGATTTAGTCATTTACTCCCTTGGACCTAGTTTTCTCATCTGTAAAATAAAGGGGTTGGACTTGATGTTTGCTAAGATCCCTTTCAACTCTGGATACATGATCCTATCATGGATCGATGGTTTTATATGGTTAGTTTAAGCGATAGCTACTAACTCTTTCTGTTCTAGGCAGCTAGTTGCCTCTCTGTCAGCCTCAGTGCTCCCCTCCAGCCTTGCCAAAATATCCTGTACTATTAGAGATGGACCATTCTAATGAAACTACACTGCATGTATACAGAAGATGTGCTAAGCATGTAGAGAAACATGACCTGCCTTCATTGTGAGTCAGCGGTTACTTTCTCACTGCCTCCACTGCCCAGAAATGTAAACTGAAAATACATGTGGCCCATCAAAGTGACCTCTTTAGCAGACACAAATAATTGAAATTATTCAGAATGCCGACTGCAAATATGGCAAAAGTCCATGAAAGGGTTACTCTCGGACATTCTCTGAGGTGATTTTTGAAAGGGCAAATATTGAATGTGGCAGATGGTGTCTCGTCCTGGTATAATGAGACATTATGGATGCTTATTTCTAACTTACTGACGACACTTTTTTTTTTGCCACTTAAAACATGCATTTCGTTCCACATTGCTTTAAAAATAATTGTCAACATTGCCAGAGAATCTGATTTATTTCCACTGGCTCTGAGTCTCCAAGAACTATTTGGCCATGAAGAAAAGGATTACATATGCTAGTTACAGTTCTTGGCGGCATGTGCCGAAACACTAAACAGAGATGCTTTAGTGGGCCCTTTCCTTTGTGAATTAGTTTAGAGGTTGTTGACAAGTGTTTGTAAATGCTGAAAATGAGAACAAAGGGGCTAAAATGACAAGAGGCACCAACATTTGTTTTCGGCATTTTTCAGGCCAGGCATAAACCATACCCAGGTTTTGGCAATGATGGGTTTTGTTTCAAATTAGCATATTAAAAATAGGTTAGTTTTGTTTTTCTTTGTAGCTCATCCTAAAGGAGCTTTCCCCTTCTTTTCCTTCTGCAGTTAAATAATAATTCTGCAATATGTGAAAAAGCTTACTGCTTCAAATTCGACCCAGTTTAAGACATTCCCTGATGGACTTATAATGCTACAAACTTAGTGAAAACTTCTAATTAAATGACTTAAAGCATATTTTCCTAGGTTGGAAGACTTTTTTGAAAAGTTCCATATTTAGCATTTTTATGTTAGAAAATGATTTTATTTTTACATATATTATTATTGCAGTTATAATAAAGTGAAGCTTAAAAGTTAATGAACAAAGCATTTTGGTCTTTTAAAAGTTCAAATGATGTGCATGCTTTTATTTGCATGTAGGGAAAATCTTTTGACCTTCCGTCTTTGTTGGTCATTTTTTAAGGGCTGAGATTTATGTTTAGAGGCAAATCACTAGCAGTTTAAGTTAATAAGGTCAGAGGCTTCTGGCACCATTTTAAAATACAGTATTTTTAAATAATCATGAGAAAGGGGCCCTGCTATCACTCTTACTCTTGCTTGACTGAGGGCAGTCCCATAACTTCAAAGTAGGGCCTTCTGCTAAGGGTGAAGGCAGTTTATAGATTCTTAACCTTAAGTAGTGCAAGACTTTTTTTCCTCTACTAAACCCTTTCTCTTCATCTTTACGATTTGTCTTAAACTTCATTCTTTTTCATAACCCTTATATTCTTTTAAAATATTTTGAAGTTTTTCCCTCTTTTTTGTACCACTAACACTTTTCAGTGACCACCTCTTCCCCTCTCCAGCACTCTGATTTCCTTGCTTGGAGTATAGGAAAACAAGTCACCACATTGTCCATGTCTGACAATGTATGCATCATTCTGTATTCTTCCATCACCTTTCTGCCACTAAGGATATGCTACGCTTCATTGTCAGTCTTCTGAAGTCATGACTTATCACAGAATTGATCTCTGATTCACTCTTCACCCAACTAGCCAAAGAATTTTTTTTTTTTTTGGCATAGATCTGACAGTGCAAAAAACTCTGCACAAAAACCTTCAATGGCTACTTCTTGTCACTAGGATAAAATACACATTTCTCAGCCTGGCATTTAAAGTCCCTCAAAATCTGAGTTATACTACCTTTCCAGACTTATTTCATATTATACTCCTTCACACACAGCATTCCATCAAACTGGAGTACTAGCTATTCCTTAGCATTGACATTCCTTTTCCTTCCTTGGGGCTGGATTGACCTAATTGGTGAGGTTTCCTACAGCTAGCTGGCCCCAGACTCGTGCTTTTCTTCTGGGAACTATAATTAATCAACACAACCATTGTTTCTGAAAGGAGTGGATCACCGTACAACCTTATTGTTCCACTCGTCATCCCTTTGATTGCCTAGACCAAAACTCCCTTTTGTTGGCCATATTTCTCTCTATGTATCATGAATTCCTATTAGAATGTAAGTTTCTTAAGAGCAAGGATTGTTTCATTTTGAGTATTTGTATACCAAGTGCTTATCACAGCTCCTGGCACATAATATACACTTAATAAATGTTCATTCATTCATCTCCATTCATTTATGCTAGCTGTCCCCCATTCTAACTTAACTCTGCTATTCAGAATCCTCATCTTTCTCCAAGATTCTACTCAGATGTCACCATTTCTGAGTGCCCCTTGCTCATCTTTCCAGTTATTAATACTCTATCTTCCTTCAAATAATCTGTTTTGTATAATCAGTGCACATGATATATCATGTGCTCTCCCTCCTCCCTCTGAGAATGTAATCTTCTGATGCCAGAAATTTGTTTTGTTTTTAACCTCTGTATGTTCAGTGTCTAGTGTAGTGGTTTACATATAGTAGACTTTAAAAATATTTGAATTGAATTAATAGAAATAATGCAATTCAATTCAGCTCTGCAAAACAAATGTTTATTGTACTTGGCACTTAGGATGTAGTAATGAAAAATGATACAGCCTGTGCCCTCAGAAAGCTTATAGTTTAATAGGGGGCTTATACCAAATATTGTAAATATTAGGCAAGTTAGAATAGGAAAGGTACGAAGGGACTCTCCATGCATAGTGACACCAGAATGGGTGGCGCAATGGATAGATAGGGCTCTGGACCAGGAGTTACAAAGACCTGAGTTCATATCTTGCCTCACTCAGTTCCTTAGCTTTGTGACCCTTGTTAGTCACTTAACTTTTCTCGGTCCAAATTTCCTCTGGGGATAATAAGTAACATTCCCTACCTCATGAGCTATTTGTAAAGTACTTTTACAAACTTTAAAACTCTGTAAATTCTGTCATCATTGTCATCATCTCCACCACCATTGTAATTCACAAATTCTGAGGAAACAAAGCTTCCTTTCAGCCTGAAAGATAGGGAATGATTTACGAAGGAGGTGGCTGTTAGCTCCCCCACCCATGTTGCTGTTAGGGTATTCCTAAACATATCCTTTAAAGCAGGGTTCTTTATCTTTTTTGTGCCCTGAACCCCTATGGCAGTCTGGTGAAACCTAAGAACCCCTTCTCAGAATAATGTTTTTAAATGCATAAAATACACAGGATTACAAAAGAGGTTAGTAAATATATATGTGTATATATATATATATATATATATATACACATATATATTTATATCTGTGTGTGTGTATTTTATTTTTCCCATCCAAGGACACAAACCCCTTGAAAACTATTCATGAACTCCTAGGAAGTGTGTGGATGCGGGTTACGAACCACTTCTACAGAGGGTTAGGGTTGAGACATTTAATGTTACTTATTAGGAAACTTTATCGTTGCCCCACCTCAGCCTGACAAAGCCAAGGAAGGAGGACGCACAGCCCGGTATCTGGTTCCCTGCGTGAGGTGTGACCTTACTTATACAAAATTGGAACTGCTCCTGTGATGCACTGCTCCCAGGTTTAACCATCACAACTCCGGTCCCACGTTCACAGAATCACTCTCCCATAATAGTTGTTTCTAATTTTGGCCTCCTTTTCTGTTAATGCACCTCATCCAATAATTTCTTTGGGGAAAGGGTATCTACAAGGTAGGTGGAGAGAGTCTATGTTCCACTCTGGTGTTTTTTGTAATGGTATTTGGTGATTGGTTTTGGGGAGTCTTCCTAGCCATCTTGTAGTGATTGTTTTATCTCCTCTGCACCTGTTTAAAATTGTACATTTGCATAAAAACAGGTTTAAGAACAGTTGCCTTCTGTTGGCCTGATACTTCTTAGGAACTCACAGTATAAGCATAGAACATAATCAGGTTCCTTTTATTAGTTCTTCTAAAGGTGATGATGAGCTGGACCCACCAACTAGGGGCATGGTCTGGCTGGGGAAGGTTTAATGAAAGAGGTGGCCCCTGAGGGCACTTTGAAGGAAGAGAAGGGGAAATCTGTTCCAGATATGGGTGGAAGGAGGTGTCAGCAGGAAAAAAAGGCATAAAGACAAAATAGAATTAGATAAGGAGATGGACACATCGTAGTACAATTTGGTTATGAAATAGAATACATAAACGGTAGCACCGTGAGATAAGCCTGGAAAGGCAGGCTAGAGCTAATTGGGCTTCAAATGTTAGAATCAGGATGGTACCAAGAAACAAGAAGTGGTTCGTAATGTCAGATGCTGGAGACTGGTCAAGGAGAATATGGGCATTTTAAAAAGGTTATTGAATTAATCAGTAAGGGGGTAATGGGTGAACCTAGAAAAGGATGTTTCAGTAGAGTGATGAAGATAGAAATGACACTGCAAATAGCTAAGGAGGAAATTGTGAGGAACTGGAGACATTGTGCATTGAAGACTTTGTTGGGAAATTTAGCAGTGAAGAGGAGGACGATAGGAGATACTAATAAAATCAAGGAAAGGGTTCCCTCGCCTCCTTAGGCTAAAAGGAGGCTTACACATGCTTTTAGACCAAAGAGAATGTTCCTCTAGAAATGGTGACATTGAAAATGCATGAAAGAAAGGAGGTGATTGATGTGAGCTCCCAGAGGAGACAGGAGCAAATAGGATTGAGGATACAGATAGAGGGGGTGTTTTGGTAAGGAGACTGGAGGGAAGGAAGGGAAGATTGAGGGTCTTGAAAAATTTAGGGGGGTGGAGGAAGGAATTTGAAGGCCTCATGTTGAATGAGCTTCTTAGTTAAGTAAGAGTCAAGGTCATGGGCAGACAGTGAGGGGGAGAGAGCAGCATTGGGGGCTTGAAGAGAGAAGTCATTAGTTATGAGCTCCCTCATCCACCTTCCTCCTTTCCTCCCTGTCTCAATTTATGTCTGCCTTCATCTACTTTGTCTTCCTTTCTTCTTGTCTCAGAGGAAGATATATCTCTCTTTACTTCCAAGATGAACTGCCTACCACCTCCTCTAGAATATTCCATTATTCCCTCTCTTCTCTGCTTATTCAGTCCTTACCCCTCCACTGGTTCCTTTTCAAATCAGCATCTTCAAAAACCTCAAAATTATTTTTAATTTCTTTGTTTCTGTCTCCACATTCAAACAGTGACCAAATTCTATTGCTTCTCTCTTTAGTGTCTACCTTATCCATTTATCTAGCTTATCCTTTCTTTTCCTTCTGCCGTTAAAGTATTGCAAACCCTTGTGACATCAAGTTCAGAATATGTTCAGTCTCTCCTGATGTTCATCTCTACACTGCATGAATATTAATTTATTAAAAATCATTGCTCCCACCATGTCACTTCCTTATTCAGAAATCAAAAGCCCTCTATTGTTTCAGAAATAAAGTCTAGATTGACACTGCCATGCAAGACTCTCCCAATTTTGATCTCTAGCATTCTCTTTTAGTTTCATATCTAACTTATAACTGTTTAGACTTTCCCCTGTTTTAGTCAAAATGCCCTGCCTGAAACAACCCCTGAAAACAGAACTGTGACTGGAGTAGAGGGTCTTTACTCTGTGATGCTGAAGTTTAGGTGCTGTTGGCAACATTTGCAGTCTTTAGGCAGTGCAGAAACAACTGAGTTAGTACCCAGTTAAAATAACTAGTTAAAATAGGAAGCTTCTCGATGGTGTACTTCCTTCCATTGGTAAGTACAGCTGAAGTGAGAACCTGCCCACCTTGGCTCTGACTTCCCTTCCCTTTTTAACCAAATTTGACTTAAATTTCTTTTAAATTTTATTATTTATTTTTTTATGTTCTTAAAATTTTTTTCAGTTACAAATTCTCTCCTTCCATCCCACCCTCTTCCACCCACTGAAAAGGCAAGCAGTATATCAGTTATGCATGTGCAATCATTCAAAACACATTTCCATATTAGCCATGTCACAAAAAAGCAAGAAAAATAAGTGAGAAAATTATACTCCAATTTTCACCTAAAGTTCATCAATTCTCTCTCTGGAGGTGGGTGGTATATCTTTTCAGCATGAATCCTTTGAAATTGTCTTGGTTCATTGTATTGATCAGAGTAGCTTATGTCTTTCGTGGTTGATTATTCTTATAACTAGGGCTGTTACTGTGTACAATGACCTGGTTCTGCTTACTTCACTTTGCATCAGTTCATATAGGTCTTTCCCAGTTTTTCTGAAACCGTTGACTACCACCCCTCCCCCAGTTATTAAATTGTCATTTAGAAATTAACAAAAGGACTTGTACTTAGCTATATAAAGGAAAGATTAGTCATCAAGGACCCCCTGAGTTGATTCATATGACTAACTCCCCAGCATCTGAGTTGTGCCTGGTGATCTAGCAGCCAAGCATTAAAGAATGCGTGGAGATCATCTTCTCTGTTTTATGCTCAGGTAAGTAGGAACTGATGTCAACCTCAGAACAACCCCCTTAAAATATGGGAATGAATGAGGGCGTGATATGAAACTGTGATTACTGAGCCCATGAATAGAAAACATAGTATTAATAGTGCATCTTATAGCTATTTTAGCAAAAGATTCAGCATCCTACCTATTTTTTTTTTAAGAAATAGTTCATGTTTGGGGGGCATGTTTAACTTTCCTGAAAAATCTATATGAATTCCTGCCTGGCACCCCCTTAACCTAGTTGGTTAGTGTGTGAATGTGCATGTGCATATGTATGTGCCATACATTTACACGTGTGCTATGTATGTGTACACCTTGAATGGGACTGCAGATGAACAAAAGTCAACCCAGAATTGAATGGGTAGAAGAGATTAGGTTGCATTACATCTAATAAATTTTATGGTAATTTTAGCAGTCACAAACTTCTCTCTGTCTCTTAAAAACCAATATTTTCCCAGCGATGCCTTGTTGTCATATAAAATCATGATCTCCGTAGAATAAAAATTATATGTAGCTGAAAGAACAGTGGAAAAATACCATATGAATGAATTGTTCTACTAATAATAAGAGAAGCGACAGGAAATAGTCCTGTGATTCTGCTGGTGTAAAGAACTCCTTGGTGAGGAGACTCTCTCTACTAATGCAAAATTGCACCTTATCTGTAATTCATAGTCTTAGAGATTAAATTTATTTATGGAAATTTTTCAGGATCATCTTTTGGATATAAGGCAAAACTTTTGCATGTTTTAATTTGTTTCTCTTATTAAGAGGCAGTTTGGCATAGAGTCAAGTACTGATCCAGGAAAACTCATTATATCCTACAAAATTCCTGTAAACAAATTTGGAAAAATTATGGTAACACTTTTTTTTTTGTAGTTGCATAGAATTGGAAAGAAAAGAGGTGCTTAATGATTTGAGGAGTAGCTGAAAATAATCATGACACACACATATAATATTATTACATCATAAGAAATTATAGATAGGAATAATTGAGAGAAATTTTGAAACATTGTCATGAATTAATGCAAAAACAGGAAAATAATTTTACTCCTTAGATAAGGGGTTAGTTTTGTTTGAATAAATATAGTTTTTGTATGCCTCTTGTTTTTGTGAATACAGGTAAGACTTAGAGGAGGGAAAAGACCTTCAGACAGTCAGCATTTAATATCTAATAACTTCATTAAGTCAAGTTCATGCCCTTTATTGACTATTTGACTATAATTTTATAGATGCAGTTGCAGTTTTTTTTGGTGATCTGTTTTCCCAGTGTATACAGGTTAGAAACTATTAGAAATTAAGAAGTAGAGGCATTAGCAAGAGCAGGAAGTAATGTGAACATGGAGTGTCAATAGAAAGAATTATTTTAAAAAGGACATATAATATCCTGAGACTTAAAAATGACAACAGTCTGACGTCATTGGGTGTAGGACTAAACAATTCTGTCCAATACAATAGCCTCTAAGGGATTTGCTGGAAAATTTTTCTAGAAATTATAATAAATGTTTACTTTGTGAAATAAATGCCCTTTCCCTTACAATAAGAATGTTTTTGTGTGTTATCTTTGTGGTATTTGAGATCTTTTTAGCTTGTGACATAGATTTTCATACTTTTATTTCATATTTTTTATTTTTATTTTATTTAAGTCCTAAATGCCTGACTTCTTCATACTGAAGAGATTTATTTCCTTAGAAATGGAAAGCTTAAGATACACTAAATGGAATTTCAGTTAGACTACACTGAACACAGGTAATAGCTATTGTCATATTATACTTGATAAATGACTTTAATGAGGAAATGTCCAATTATGTAAATTACCTCATATGTAAAGTGAGCATTTTATTTGTGGAATGAAGAGAAGCCCTTTAGAACTTCCTGATTGGTATTTATTACTGCTGGCCCCTTGTATGGTTCTCCCTACTAGTATATTTTTAATTTGTTGAGATTTTAAAAGTTTTTCTTCCTTCTTTCCCTTTTTCCTTCTTTTCATCTTATAAGTATATAATATAGGTAGTTATACATATGTGTAAATATGTATAGATAGTCTGTACTTTTCACCATGGTGAATTCTTAAAGAGTGTATCATAGAACAGATTTTCCAGAGGTTTTAGAAGGGAGAGACAATGGTCATATAATATTAGTAATAGGAGTAGCATTGTTTATAGGCTGATTGTATGACTTGGAGCCTGTGCCTCCTTGAGCACCAGCTGGAGGATCTACCTCTTTTCCCAAATCCTCCTGTCCCGTGAATACTTAGCAACATCAACAATGGCCGGGCATTGGAATCCAGCTGTCTGAAAGTTGATGGGGGCATTAAGTGAAGTATAGTTATTCAGAGCTTGATGAATGAAGTACTGTTGAACTGCTTTTGCGTTAAGAGATAAACATTCAAATCCAGATGAATTCATTATTTATTAGGCTGTCAATGAGCTTAATATGGTACAGTCTCTTTTCTGAATCTCATATGATCCATTGTTCTGAACTCATATGCTGTATTCACTTAATCTCTTGGGGCCTCGGTTTCCTTATCTGTAAAATGAGGATTTTGGACTCGATGACATCTGAAGTCCCTTCTAGATTTAGAACTATGATCCTGTAATTAGGTTTTAAAGCGTTAAAGTATTTATATATGCTAGCTCCCTGTGAACTTTCCTGTTCATCCACCTTACTTGTGTTTATTGTATGTCTGAGTCTATGAGATTCTTTGCTTTTAGTAAAAAGCCTCATGAAAATTTCTTCAATTAATTTTGACAGACATTTATTAAATTCTATGTGCCTGGCATTGCGCTGACCACTGGGCGTGTAGAGACAAGAAAAAGTCACTTTCTTCCTTCACGGAGCTCATTTTATGCTAGGAGAAACATACCGTATACTGAGATAAGGATAATACAAGGTAATTTGAGAAGGGGAGAGCACATGAGAAACCAAGAGCAGTCATGGAAGTGTTCATAGATACCATAGCACATGGAAGGTGAGTCTAGAAAGCATATAAGCGTCCTGAGGGATAGAGGTAAGGAGTGAGTATGACACAGGGCTAGAGGATGACTCATCAACAGAAGCCAGAGATAGAATGTCAAGGTTCAGGAGCACTTTTCGATCCAGTTTCTTTGGAATGCAGAGGACATGAAGGGGAGGAAGGAGGTGAAATAAAACAAGAAAGATCGTTTACTGTCAGACTGTAGAAGGCTTTAAATAACAAACTGAGGAATTTGTATTTTATCCCAGAGACAGTAGACAGTAGACATCACAGGAGACTTTTGAGCATAAGAGTAATGGGTTCGTTTGCAGAGTTATGAATATGTTATTTCGATAGCATTAAAGATGAAAGGAAAGAGAGACTAGTGGCAGAAAGACAAATTGCCAGGCTAGGACAATAATTCAGGCAAGAGGTGATGAAGGTCCGGAGTAGGGAAGGGACTATGTGAGTAAATTGAAAGAGGACTGATATGAGAGATGTGGAGGTGTCATTTCAAGTTTGTCAGCTGGTTGTATGTTTAAGGTACGGAAAAAGCTTGACTCCAAGATTACAAACCTGGGCAACTGAGAGTGTGATGGTGCTCTGAAAGAAATAGGGAAGTTTAGAGGGAAGGGGAGGGGAGTAGATTTAGAGGAAAAGATGATGAATTCTGTGTTGTGTACATTGAGTTTGAAATACTGATGTAACATCCAGGTGTTGGTATTCCTCAGGCAATGCATGATACATAGGACTGGAATTCAGGAATGAGATGAAGGCTGGATCTGTAGATTTTGGACTGATCAGTGTAATGATAATTTAATCTATGGAGCTGATGAGATCACTGAAAGAGAGAGTATTCAAGATCATAGGATCAATAGGCAATTTATCTTCCATTTGGACCATATGCTGGGCATCCCTCATGACTGGCAAATGCTTTTGGCAAGCACACATCTTCCTCTTTTGTGCCTTGCTCGATATTTATGATCAGACATCCAACAAAGCTGTCTCTCTTGTTATATCTTTCAAGGAATCTGTAATGGCTTTAACACATGCATGGGAGACACCTTGTTGGAGGAGAACCTTTAAGGATATATCATTCTCTACCAAATTAAATGCTTTTTAAAGTTCAGAAAACACTCATCATAGTGGGATCTTGTAATCTCTGCAAGTTTCAGAAGATCTGAAATAGAATTTGTCACTTGTCACACCCTGCCCCTTCCTGTCTTGCACCTTTATTAAGTATGCACTTGATGCATAGGTAGATTATTCTCATAAAATTTTTGTTGCGATGAGAAACTAAGTCAGTAGGCCAGTAGTTAATATTGTCTTGGTTTCCCTTTTCAGTAATAATAATGTAATTTATGAACATTAATTAGTTATTGAAATACTGAAGTACTTGCCAATACAGATGTCTGCTTCATTGAATTCAGGATAGGAGAGAAGTGAATCAGTGGTACATCATTAGATTGCCTTATACTCTCAGGGAGGAGTTAGCTCTTCTAAGAACTTGAGTGTAGATTAAAAATCTACCTTTTCTTCACTGCGTATTTAGAGAATGGCCCTTTATTGACTCCTTCTTCTCTTTACTTCTATGCTTCAGGAATATGGTATATAAATTAACATGCCTTTGGTGCCAAGTTTATACTTTAAAACATCTTTGTTTAATCAATTATCTCTTCCTTTCTTTCTATTTTCCCTTTTTCTTCTTTAATAATGCAGTTGGCTAACTGACCTTCCTATACCTTGGAGGCTGCTTGGTGGATTTTTTACAGCCCTATGCAGACATTTAAAATTGGAGTCCAATTTTCTTCTTTAAATGCGGGCTTTGTTCCCATTGTTGAGAGCCTTACCTTGCAGGAGACACACAGATGGAAGAAAGTGATTGTAATCCTTCACTTTGTAGATGCTACATCTGGATTCTACAGTGATGGATGAAGAAAACTCCTAGAGTTAAGAGATAAGTTCTCAGGAGTTTCTACCACTGACCTGCTGTGGTGCTCTAGGAAAGCAACTTATTTGTGTCCAACTTAATTTAAACTTCTGGTTAGTTGACAGTGTTCGTATTTCTCAGAATAACTTCCTATTTTTCCTATTACAGAGAAATTTTATTACCGGTATTTAGGGTAAGGAAATATGATTGGCATTTGTCACTATGTAGGCCAGAGAGATAATGTAACAAGGTGTGATTAATGCACATTTTGTAAATCAGGGAGAGATTTGTGAGGCCTGAGGGCTTTAAAAACTCCTTGCAGTGCTTCCCTTAAGTATGTTACAGCCTAATGCAAGAAACCCAAATGACTATGTCATATTTTCAGAGTCTACTCTGATGGAAACTGGCCTATTGTCAGGAGAGAATTGTATGGATTAAATTTACAGTGGTATGATTTAATTTAAAATTAACTTATGGTTTGTTGACAGTGTTCATATTTCATAGAATAAGTATAGGGTGGAAGATTCTGTATTTCCTATGAGTAAAAATTATTAATTCTGACATCTGTTTTTAACACTTTCGCTCATATATTTGGCTTTGTTTCCAGTGAAAGCAGGAAAGTGACTAAGAGATCAACTCAAGATGGCCTCAGGGCCCATTCCCAGCTGGTAGCACATCTGGAATGTTATATAAGGGGGATACATTCAGAGCTGCAGTTTAATAAGATTGGTATTCAGGCATTCTGCCTACAGCAGAGGAAAGGACAGTGAGGCTGACAACATGCCCAGGGAATAATATGTCAAGGTGTCTGAAATATAAATTATTAGAGTTTTACTTTTATTGTGGATGACCTTTTTATAGTTAGATATGTATTCTGCTAGTATCACTTTAGATATAAAAATCTATGAAGTCATCCTGGCAGAAAATGCGGACTTTTATCTTCTTGGTAGCAGTTTATGATACATCTGTGTGGCTTCTTTTATGGAAAAAAGTGTTAAAGTACAATTTTTATGAGTTGACCCAAAATAATTCTCCCCGTGGATCTTTCAGCTCAGGGTGACTACAGCCATTAGTGAAGATTTCATTGAACCGTATATTATACACATTTGAGTGTGTAGGCAACAGTCATATGTTATCAAATGTACATGATTTGTAGCATAAAAATAGATTGGTTTATTTACCTTTTCATTTCCAAACTGTCCTCAATGGATTTCATTTGTGTTTTACAAACATATAACTGTGTCATTAGTATGAATTCTGATCTTTGGTCAAATAGTTTCCCAAGTAGCTACATTTAACAGTCTGTACTAATTGTCATTATTTACCATTGAGTATTGAAGCTGTATGATATACAACAACAGTTAAGTATTTATTTTATTAAGCACTTATTATGTACCCTGAGAGAGTTTACTTGGGGTTGTGTGGGGAATGATGTATAAAGAGGAGTCAATATTACATATACACCAAATGAGTCCGGAAAATTTTTTTGAGAGGGGTATGTGTGGGAAATGTAGACAACTGGAGACATCTTAATAACTTTGTGGAAGAGATGATGTTTGAGACTTGAAGATACAGATTCTAAGAGAAGGATAGTACATTTTAGGGGTGAGGTCAACCTATGTAAAAACATAGAGGTGAGAGATGGAATGTTGTGCATGGGAGTCATAGGATGTGGAGTTGGAAGGGACTTTAGATGCCTCTAGTTACCTATTAGATATATATATATATATATATATATATATATATATGTATGTGTATATATATATGTATGTATATATATATACATACATATATATATATATATGTATGTATATATATATATACATATCTGAAGAAACTAAGGTCCACAGAAGTGAACGATTTTCTTAAGAGCAGATAGGTACTAAGAGGATAGAAGGACGATTTGAATTCATATCATCGGACTTGAATGCCAGCACTCTTTCCTCTATACCACAGAGCATCTTTGCTGGACAGTTTGGCTGGAACATAGAGTATATGAGTGGGGAGTAATGTGAAATCAGTCTGGAAAGATAAGTTGGAGCCAGATTGGGAAGGTCTATAAGGGCCAAACAGAGGAGTTTACATTTTGTCCCTGAGCCAATAGAGAGCCACTGTAGTGAAAAGAACACTGGAATTTTAGTCAGAGGGCTTTGTTTGGAAGGAGCTTTTGCTCGTTATTGCCTCTGCTACCTGTAGCAATTGCTTAATTCCCTTAAAACTCAGGTTAACCTAAGAACAATGCTGCTTGCATCATCTCATCTTACTGGATTGTTTAGAGTTCTGAACTGCAAAGTGCTAAGTAAAGGTCAGTTATGATGACTGTAATTTTTTAAATCAGATTATACATTTCTTCTGATTACAACTGTCCATGCATTTATTCCACAGACATCTTTTGAAGGAGATGCTCCCCTAATACTATTCAAATGAACACATATGAGAATTGAAGCACAAATTGTTTAGAATGACTCTCTGAATGCACGAAATATAACTTAGTGTGGGAACTTAGAGCTGATGTAGGAAAGTATTTGATTTTTTTTTTCTTAGAGAGTAATCATCTATTCTGTGGATTAACTAGATCTTTTGCTTCTTAAAAAGTTACAGAATCATAGAGTTGGAAGGCGCAATAGAAATCTATTGTAATCCTTATAAAAATTCATAAAAATTGGACTTTAACCTCACAGATGTGTCATCAACTACCTAGTGTCATCCTTCCACCTAAGATGGGCATTTACCATGGGGTTTTAGGTAGAGAGACAAGCAGTTCCATGTCATGTTTATATTTGCATATGTTGATGCCTTTAGTGTCTAAAATACATTAGAGCAAATGATACCCAAAATAGAATTTCTTCTCGTGTCTTGAGCATTTATTCAGTTTCTCCTTGATTAAACACTCCCAATGATGGGGAGAACATTACCTTTTAAGGCAGTCTATATTTCTTCCACTTTATGCTTGGTTGCCATTTAATTACTTCATCAGAAAGGAGAATGCAAAAAGAAAGCAATAAGGTAAAACTCAGATATGTTGAATTTTCAGCTCATTAATGCCTCTGGTAAGAAGGTTGATAGTACAGAATAATTTGAGTCCTACAGAGCATTTGTAGATTTTCATTATTCATCTTCTCCCTATGTCCCTTGATAGATCATTGAGCTGGCTGCAGGAGAGGTAGTGGTGATTTACCTTCCTCTCATCCCTTTGCTTAGAGCCAGGCTCATTATGGATCAGGAGATGATTCTCTGAGGGGCTGAGTGTTGTATCATTACATACATTTCCTGAGATACAGGGATGGCAGCCATAAGGACTATGGCTAAATCATTGGAACTGTGTATCCCATGAGGTCGTGTAGGCTGAAAATATTAACACTGTTCTAGAGTTTCAAGAAGTTGAATGATATACCTTAAAATTCTGAGTCTTTGGCATGTGGATTCATACTCAGTGACTTAGAAGGTGCTCTGTAAACCTTTGATGAATGAATGAATGAATGGCTCAGCCAAGAAAAAAAACTCTAGTTTCCAAATTTTGTAATAGTAATAATTCACATTGCTATAACTCTACATAGATTTTTTAGATCCCTGACTTGTATGTCTTGTGCACATATAGTCTCCACTAGGATTCAAATATCTGGCTCTATGTAATTGTCACAGTCAGTCTCAAATTATCCTACTGTTTAATTTTTGCACTATTTCCTGGCATCCATGGAATTCCTTTCATTTAGCTTGAAAATTAACTCAAAGATTCTGACCTTGTCAGTTTCTGCTAGCTCTGCCTTAGTTTCTGAATTAAGTAGCCCCAAACTATAAAGAATTTTTTGTAAACACTCTCGTACAAATCTCTCATTTTATAGATAAAGAAAATGAGATAGAAGTTACTTGCTCAAGGACATTCAAATAATCATTAAAAGAGTGAAGAGTCTTCTTTGAGGTTAAGCCATATTAAAATGCCCAAAAGTTTAGAACTGTGATCTTTTCAATGTGTAAGTTCCTTCCAACAAAGTAGATCACAGTCAATCTATAAAATCTCCAAGCAGTCAGACTGTCAGTGGAGTGTGCATATAAAGAAGCAGCCATCTTAATTATGATATCTTCCTGTGCACAGTGACACCTGGTTCAACAGAAGTAAAGTAAGGGGCAGCTAGGTGGCACATTGAATAGAACACCAGCCCTGGATTCAGGAGGACCTGAGTTCAAATATGACCTCAGACACTTGACACTTACTAGCTGTATGACCTTGGGCAAGTCACTTAACCTCAATTGCCTCGCCTGTCCCATCCAAAAAAAAAGTAGAATTTATAGCAGTATTTCAGCTAGTGATATAGATCACAATTCATCTGCGCCTACCCATCTATCCAGATTTTTGTTCATGTCTTCCCTAAAGTTTACCACAAGATCTACTTGATATTTTGGAGATTTTGCTCTCTTTTTGTTGATTATTAAATTTCTTTTAAAAATGGATAAAAAGCATTTAATTTAAATGGAGGCTATTTTCTAACATAATGTCTTTCATTCATGCATAAAAATTATGCATGATCCTTGTATCTTTTGTGATGTCCCTTAATCCCTGCTACGTAGGGGAAACTGAGGCAGATGGGTTACTTGAGCTTGAGAGCTCTGAGCTGCATTAGGGCTAAAGCAGTTTGGGTGTCCATATTAAGTCGGGCTGCACTGTGGTAAGCCTCTGTGAAGAGAGGGCTGCAAGATTGCTTAAGGAGGGGTGAACTGGCTTACATCCTAAACAGAGCAAATCAAAGCTTTTTTCATTGATCAGCAGCCTGTGAGCATGGGGAAATCCAGTTTAAGAAGGAACAAAGGAGGGAAGGAAAACCTTTTTTTGATGCTCTGATCATTAATATTAGGCAAGGCATGAACCAGTAAAACATATTCTCACCAAACACATGAAAGAAAGCTATTGCCAAATCCAAATCTAAGAACATTTCTTTATAGATAATGGGATCCTCCAGATGCTCCATTTTGTGAATGACATCCTCCAGAATGTTACAGAACCTGAAAGAGATCTGAAATCAATCAAGTGATCATCTGTTATAGTAGGGGAAAATTCAGTCTATAAACTTTAACAGAATTAGATGTACCCTACTACCCTCCCTTGGAACACTTTTTTTGGATCCATTCATTTGAATGTTTTGTCAAACACTAGCCACTTACTATGTGCAAGAGGACAAATTGCTCCCAGTATTTATGGTAATGACAGATTTTCTGCTGAGGTAGTTAATTATTTTTAAAAAATTAGTGGAAAGTAGCTTCTTCTTTTGGTGAGCTCACTTGAGGTGTTTATATCACATGTGGGATGATTTTACATTGGTAGCTGATCTGAGAAAGAAAGATGCTATCCAAAGTAAAACCTTTTATCTTTAAATTCTCAAGGGAAGTTCTGGTTTTTAAAAAAAATGCAGATTTTTTTTTAAACTGACAATATAACCAGTGCTTTAGCAGCTATATTTCTAAAGAAACATTTTGTTAGTGTTCATTCCCTACCTATATGCTTTCATCTAAACTTGGAGCTGATCTACCACTTAGAAACCCGTGGCATTGCAGTGAACTATGTGGATGATTGTTCTGGAGGACTGTGTGCATGGTAGTGTTGGCTCACTGGAGACGTAATGCAATAAGGTCAAATTATACTTCTAAGAGAGGAGGTAGAATTTAATGTGAAAGTCTCTATGGCATTTTCCACTGGTTATATGATATCTTACATTTAGAGTATCTTTCATCCCAAGAGGTCTCAGAACCCTTGTAAAAGTTTATCACTCATATGGAATCATTGGATCCACCAAGAGAAATGGTGTCAACCTGGGAATGGTATATAGCAATGTTGAATGACAACAGGGTACTGTTGTCTGTAGTACTAAATGCTGGTCACTGCTGTGGAAGGCATATCTTCATCATGCAGGACTCTCCTTTTAGAGAGAGCTAGGATTCATTTTAGAACTGGAGGGTATCTTGGGGATATAGTCTAACTATCTTCTTTTGCAACTAAGGCTCACAGAGGTTTGAAAATGACTTGCTAAAAGGTTACATAAGGAACAAAGGGCAGACCTTCCCTTACAGGTATTTCAACTCTAAACTAAATATTCTGCCCACGTGTGTGTGTGTGTGTGTGTGTGTGTGTGTGTGTGTGTGTGTGTGTGTGTTATAGCAGTATTTCAGCCAGTGATATAGATCACAATTCATCTGCGCCTACCCATCTATCCAGAATTTTGTTCATGTCTTCCCTGAAGTTTACCACAAGATCTACTTGATATTTTGGAGATTTTGCTCTCTTTTTGTTGATTATTAAATTTCTGTGTGTGTGTGTGTGTGTGTGTGTGTGTGAGAGAGAGAGAGAGAGAGAGAGAGAGAGAGAGAGAGAGAGAGAGAGAGAAAGAGAGAGAGACCTAAACATAAGAAGCAATAGTAGAGTCCACAAAGCAATGGTTTTGGAATTAGGGGTTACATGTTCATATCCTAGGTCTATAACTGCCTAACTTTATGACCCTGAACAAATACCTCCACTTCTATCAGCCTATTTCCTCATCTGTAAAATGATAGTATTGGACCAGATGATCTCTTGGGTTCTTTCCAGTTCTAAATTTATATTCCTTTGATCCTACTCAGAAATACATTCTTTTTATGTGAAACCTCACCATGTATTACCTCTCTGTGTTTTGTTCTCAATCTATTAGGTCTAAGTGAAAACAGAAGAATTAGGAGGGAATCATTTATTCTCTTAGTTCCTTCTTTGTGGACAAGCAGTAGAAAAAGCCCTTGCAAAGGTCCCCCTCCCCAAATAAACCAACTTTTCATAAAATCTAAGTGATGCTTTATAGGAATAATTCCATTCTTTTCTATAATGGGCAAGGGAAGGTAAAAAACCAAAAGCAATAGGGAGGGGCTAACAGTAACACTGAGAAGGCGTAGTATCATTGACCATGACCACCTCCCTTTTTTCCTCCCACCAAGAGATGCAGGAGGCTTCTTAACTCACTTGTTATCCCCACTTGCATATTTCTTTCCATCCCACTTTTTGGCTTGAGTTTCTTAATATTTAATTTTGCTTTCAGGTAAGGATACATACTTTCCCCTTTTTTCCTGCCTTGCTCCTTGAAAACAGAACATCACCATTCTTTGAATTATTATGGATTTGTCTAAGCACTACAGGGAAACAGACAGGATCTTAAAATAACGGCCAAATGGCGAAGTGTATGAAGTGATGCATTCCTCAATAGTGATTCCTGGCCCACAGTGAAATCTACATGAAACTAGGCCCCAGTCTTGTTTGCTTCTTTCTCTAAATGAAATGAATTAAAATTCTAAATGTCTAAGTGAATTTCTTTCTGACTTTGCCCTTAAAAATCAGTCCTTATGAATTCTACCCAATGAGATGATGTTTATAAAGTTCTTAGCATAATATCCGGCACATAGTAGGTGCTTAACCACCCCCATCCCCATCCAATTTTAGCTCTGAGTATGGGAACATTAGGCAGGCACTTTCTTTTCTCTCTCCCCACAAATTATCTCCTAACCTTTAGGCCACCAAAGGTCTTGTTTTCACCATCCTTGATCTTGTTGACTGAACGTTTTCTTACTCCCGGCTCCCTGAATGGTAAGAAACCTTCCCTGTTGGACCTTTAAAAATTATTCCTGGACAACTGACTTCATCACCTGACTAAGAATCTAGAAATGTCACTTAAAATAAATAAATATTTATTAAGCTGCTACTATGTGTCAGATTAGTGTGCTAAGTGTCTTATAGATCAACTGGTTCAACCCATGAAGAAGATGAGATTCTGGGAGGTCTGATTGCCTAAGGTCACACTATTTGTTAGTGGCACACTGATGATCTGTTATTAGGTCTTATGACTTTATATCCAGAATTCTTTTTGCTTTGACTTTTTTCTTTTTATGTTAATGAATTCAGTCCTTGAAATTTTTCTCTCATCCTTGACACTTCCTCCCCATGCAAAAAGTGTTGCCAGAATCACATTCATTGACTGGATATTATGGTTTGCTGTGCCTTTTAAATGAAGTTTTGTTTTCTCTATCTTGGTTCTGACTGGCACCTCTGTCCCTGTAACAAATAAGTCCTAAATAAGAGGGGAGGGTTGGGGTCATAGGACATGATGGGAGACTGACTTGAACTGTAATTTTCCCCTGGGAGATTGCCCTAATAGTACATCTTGGTTACTTTTACCTCATAGCTTCTGAACCCTCGAAACCCACCTTTACCTCCTTTTGTTATTTATTCCCACATTTTATTCCTCCCAGACCTCCCTGCAATCTCCTCCTCAGGTCAAAGGATCTGTCACTTTCAGCATGAAGCTAGAGGAAATTCCACTTTGCCTTGCAAAGAGGTGGAAAGGAGTTCATAATCTCACCTCCCCATGGGATAGGGGAAGGAAAGGAGTATATTTTCCCCCAGATTGGAACTCAATTCATTTTCTCATAGAAATAATGTTTAACTTGGGGGTTATTTCTCTACAAGTAGTGCTGTTTCCCCCCCAGTACATGGGTCTTGGTGCATACATACTGGCAAGCAATTGATGCATTCTGACATATGTCAGAAATTACAAATCTGCTGGTATGTTGTATATTTTGACTCTATTGAATGTCCAATTGGGCCTTACAGACTTTTCCCTACAGGCAAAAAAACCTTGTGGCAGAGGAATGTATGAGTCATGAGAGGTTATTTCTCAGTCATCATGTGCATGGATATCACTACATGTCCAGTTTTACAAGGCGAAAGGGAGCTAGAACTAGACACACCCAGACACACAGGTATGGCAGCAGTAAGGGGAGGATTGTGCTGTCATTTTCCATTGTCCCCAACAAAGAATCCTCCTGTTTTTCCAGCAATCCTAAAGAGCAAAGTAAGCCAAGTTGGTGTCCATCTAAGATGGTGAGGAGTGGCACAGAGGGGCATTTGGGGGGGGAGCAGGGCTGAGAGAGATTGAAAATTCAAGGAGTCAGCCAGTATGGAAGGGGTGAGTGTCGGTAATACGTTTCCTCTCTCTAGGCTGGTCAGAAGTAGGAGGTTTCCTGAAGGTTTCAGGAAGCACCTGAACAGTGATAGCCTCTACTCTCTGGCAAGAGTCATGGTGGTGAACATTTTACTCTGGGTGAGTGGGAGGAACAAGATGGCTGTCTTTTTCTGGGATAGATGTGTCTGTTGCTTACATTTCATTATTTTACTTTCTAATATAATTAAACTTCCTATTTGGGTAGTGAAACTTGCATAGTAGTTGATTGCACACTCAAAGTCATGTGAAGTAAAGAGTGCAAGTAGAAGGGGACAGAGCTGAGAGGCTGATTGATATACATACCAATTGATCTGGGGATTGTAACCTGGAATATACAGAACCCCAAAGGATCCATGAACGGATTTCAGGGGATCCATAAACTTGGATGGAGAAGAAATGATAGCTCTATTTTCACTCTCCTCTGATTGAAATTTATAATTTCTTTCTATTATAATTATAGGCAACAAGCATCATTCTTAGAAGGGGTCTGTAGACTTCATTAAATTGCCAAAGAAGTTTAGGGCACAAAAAACCATTTAAGAGACCCTCTTCTAAAATCACAAAGAAGAAGCAACCCCAAGGAAGAAATATGAGAAGACACTTATCCCACTTGTTTTCAGGGGGTAAGGTCCATGAAGATGGAATATAGCATATATTTTCAGACTTCTTTAACATATCATTCAATTTTCATTTTTTTCCTTTTTTACTCTTTTTTTTAATTTAAAAATATTCTTTATTACATGGCATGGCTTTCTGGGAAGGGGAAGGAAAGAGATAATGGAAGAAATTTCAGTGATACAAAAACAAAAGATATCAATAAAAATTTATTGAAAAAAAAAGAGCCTGTGCCCTAGGTAATTTATAAGGAAGGTAGAAAGTGGGAACCAGGGGCTGATTATCAGTCCTTTTTCATATGGGTTCTGCTGATTGGAAGTTAAAGCTGAGAATAAAATGAGATAAGAATGTTTAAAGTTCAACCATCCATTCTCTTTCTCTTGACCTTGTTATAAAACATCTTTTTATCAGAAAGCTCCTATGAGTCAATAACTGGTATGAGTTAGATGATGGGTTGATGCAGTTTTTGTCATGTTCACTGTTTATTTTAGTTTGGGGTTTTTACTCAATTTCTCACATTGTAGTTCAGTTCTGTGACAACACAACCTTTTCTTTCCATACTAGATACCTTTTGTGAATTGCCTTGAGTATCTCTCTCTCTCTCTCTCACACACACACACACACATCTACTAGTGGCAAACTTTTGGGTGATGAACTTCTCCATAGGTTATTCCCAAGTACATTTGTACTCAAAGTAACTTGGATAATTTATAAGTTAACTAGAATTCAATGGGCTGACCAGGAGACCATGTAAAATGTTGTTTTTGTGAAAGAATGAATTCCAATCCCTAAATAACTGACTGATAAATGTTATTTTGAAATATATAACTACAATCTGAGCTCCTTGAGAGAAGAGACTTTTTCTGGTTTTGGTGGGGTTTTTTTTTGCCTTTCTTTGTATCCCTAGCACTTAGCATCTGGCACATTAATAAATGTCCCATTTTAAAACTGGACAGTATACTTTACTTTCTCGTTCCACCCAAAGTTCTTTCTCTCCCACTTTTTGTTTTGCAATTGATTATTTATCCTATCAAGAATAATGAAACAATGAATTCCAGCCATGCCCAGGGTCTGTCCTGTGTTATATTTAAAATTTTCAAGTTCCATTGTTTGTAAACCCCCACTGAAAGAATCCTGTGCTGTAGTTAGGATGGAGAGTGGAAAGTGAGGTTTCTCTCCAATAAGTTTTTTTCATCAAATAAATGATAGTACTTCACCTCTTCCCTCCAGGGTGTATGAAAGTTTTGTTATTAAAGAAATATTCCATAAGACATGCTTTGACATCTGAGTTCACAGATAGAACCAGTAACTGCAGTTGTAGGAGCATCGAAAAACTCTAAAAACTCTTGGTTTACATTTTCTTAAATATTCAATAAAACTCATTTAAGACGTTTTTCAAGGCACTAGTTCCGGAAAACTCCACGGGAAAGCTGTCAAGGAGAAAGGAACTCTGGGTAAAAAAGGGAGGGGTGAGGACAGAGGAGAGGAAAATTAGGAGATGGAATCTTTGAAAGTGCATTTTATTATAGATATAAAAGCTATAACCATGCAAAGGTTAGCAGCATGAAATTTAAATAGTGATGCTAGATTTTAAAAAATATCTCCTGTTTCTATCACCCTTTGTGAAATTCAAAGCTCTTTCTTACACAGCATTTCATTTGACCCTAATTAAGGTTTGTAAGGTAGGAAAGGTAGATGAAATTATTTCCATATTATAGAAAGAGAGTCTGAGGCTCAGCGGGACTGAGGGCAATGCCCAGGGTCTCCTAGCCACTCAGCAGTGAGACCAGTACTAGAATGCAGGAGGTCTGCCCTTAATCAGCCCTCTTTCTATCACTCCATGCAGACTCCAACCATTTTCCACACATATAGTTAAAGCCATATTTTGCAAATTACAAAAAAAAATCAGGTTTTAAATTATAGTTAATTAGCGAAACATTATGTTGGATTGTAGGTTTATGGTATTCACATGGGCATGAATGTATATGGGTAGGTGGGTTGGTGTGGGTGTGGGTAGATGTGACTGTGTGTGTGCTTTCCGTTCATGGATGTATTCCAGATGACTGAAGCTACCACAGGTCTGGCTTCTGGAAAATCTGAGTGTTCCTGTATCTGTGTTCTTTATGTTTTGCTAAATGGACGTATTAGAAAATGGAAGGTTATTTTTTGCAAAAGGAATTCTTACAGCTTATATGGGGTAATGAGAGGCAGTGTGGTATGGTGGAAGATTCCACTACAAATCGACTGTCTCCAAGCCTTGGTTGCCTCATCAGTGGAGTGTCAAAGAGAAGACTGATGAACATCTAAAAAGAAAAGTCAGCCTGGCTTCACTGAGAACAGGTCCTACCAGATTAACCCCATTTCCTTTTGTGGCAGGATTACTAAATTGATAGATGAAGAGAATGATGTGAACCTACTTTCCTTATTATTTTGGGTAAATATTTTATAAATGTGATCTGAGTCTTGTGAAGATAGAGATATTTGGAATGAATGGATATAGTACTGGTTGGAAGACCTATTAATGGTTATTAATGGTCTGCAGTGAACATGGTATGAAGGCCAAAGATCTGTATACATTTTTTATCCATGATTCATATAAAGACAAATGGCATGCTCATGATATGACACTAAGCAGGGAAGGTTAGCTAATAGATTTTTGTCAGTCTAGAGCATTGAGTTGAATCTAACAAGGTGAAATCCAGTAGTTGTTCAGTCATGTCCAACTCTTCATGACCCCATTTGGGGTTTTCTTAGCAAAGACACTGGAGTGGTTTGTTGTTTTCTCCTCCAGTTCATTTGACAGATGAGAAAACTGAAGCAAACAGGGATAAATGACTTGCCCAGGGTCATACAGCTAGTAAGTAATTGAGGCCAGATTTGAACTCAGGAAGATGAGTCTTTCTGACTCTATACCCAGCACTCTATCCACTGAGCCACCTAGTTCTAGTTTCATTAGGGCTAAATGTAAAGTCTTATACCTGGGTACAGGAAAAGAAAATATCAATTTTATAAATGCAGAGTGGTAAAGGTTGGTTAGAATGCAGTTGTTCTGAAAACGATCCTGGGTTTACTGCAGGCTCAACAGGAGGCAGCAGTGTGATGGGGCAGCCAAAGAAACATATATGAGCTTGTGTTGCATTTAAGAAGCTGTAGCTTCCAAGAATTGAGAGTGGATAGTCCCGCAATCCTTATCAGAGCTCATTCTAGAGAATTGTGTTCCCTTCTGAGCCATGTTTATTTTTATAAATCAAACAGCTGGAGAGTGATGAAAGCAGGGCTTCTTAACCTTTTTGGGGTTACAGACCCCTCTGGCAGTCTGATGAAGACCATGAATTCTGTCTCAGAGTAATTTTTAAAAACAAATCTTTAATTAATGGAAATGCTAAATTTCAGTTAGAGATTTAGTGAAAATAAAGATTCCTTTTTTCCTACCTTGGTTAACAGACCCCCTGAAATCTATTGGTTTCCACAGACCCCAAGTTAAGAATCCATGATCTAGGAAAGGCTACCAAAATGGTGAAGGGGATGGAGTCCATGCCATATAAAGATCATTTGAAGCAGAGAAGACTGGAAATCAGAATGTTGAAAGGGGCTTCATGTGGAGGACAGAGTACACTGGTTTTGTTTAGCCCAGCTTTGGATTGTTGTCAAGAAAAACTTCCTAACAATTAAATCTGATCCAGAGTAGAACAGGCTGATACAAGAGGTCAAGGAGATCCCTTCTTGAAATTCTTCCTGCAAGGGCTTGTCAGGTTATGTTTTAATGGAGATTGCTTTGCCTAAGATCTACATGGCCGTCCAACACTCAGATTCTGTGAAAATGGAATGTCCTTCAAGGTCTTCGCTAGTTGTGACATTCTATGAGTCTGTAATGTAATGCTTCACAAATTAACTATAACTGAAAATCTAACTTTTTTTTTTTTACTTGCAAAACTGGCTAAACATTTTAAAGATATGCAGGGTGAATGATAGAAAAAAAGAGTTCCTTGAAAAAGCCTTGCAGAGATTCTTCTTAGGAGAGACTGCCTAGGGTAATGGAACATGTACCATGCTAGGAAAGGACAGCCCTTTGCCCCTCAGTAAGCCCAAAGGCCATCGCTCTCTTCTAGATTATATTAATGGATTTTTACAATAATGATGAGTGTTCACTTCATAGATTGCTAAAGCTGGAAAGGAGCTTACATGTGTATTTTCTTTTTCTTTTTTTTTTTTTATAAATTTATTTATTTAACTTTTTACATTCATTTTCACAAGATTTTAGGTTCCAAAATTTTCTCCCCATTTGTCCCCTCCCCCCGCCC
>CM053769.1:552017012-552038286 GCA_028658325.1 Potorous gilbertii
AGCCTATTTTTCAAGGTGTTATTTTCTTCAGCATTTTTTTGGGTCTCCTTTATTAAGGTGTTGACCCGTTTTTCATGCTTTTCTTGCATCTCTCTCATTTCTTTTCCCAGTTTTTCCTCCACCTGTCTAACTTGATTTTCGAAATCTTTTTTGAGCTCTTCCATGGCCTGAGCCCATGGGGTATCTATTTCAGATATTTGGGATACAGAGGCCTTGAGTCTTATGTCTTTACCTGATGGTAAGCAGTTTTCTTCCTCGTCAGAGAGGAAGCTTGGAATCATTTGTTCACCAAGAAAATAACATTCTATGCTCTTAGTTTTTTTCCCTTTTCTTGGCATTTTCCCAGCCAGTTACTTGACTTGTGAGATTCCTCTCCAACCTAGCCTAGACCAGTCCAGCTAGTGCTTGGGGTCTGAGACCCAAATGCTGCTCCCCAGCCTCAGGGCTTTTGGCAGCAGGCCTGGCTGCTATTCAATGGGAGCTTAATTTCTCGTGCTCAGGTGGGGGCAGGGCTGCCTCCCAGGCTCAGTTCCCTCAGGGGGTTTATGCAGAGACCTTCTGTAATGGAGCTGCTTCTGAGCTCCTGCCTGCTCTGGGAGCCTCTGACCGCCGGCTGCCTCTGCTGCTGCCTCTGCCGCTACCTCCCGAGGGGGCCTGAGTCACAGAGACACCCCGCTCCCCTCTCAGCCCGTCCAGACGTCTCTCTCACTGACCTATGAGTCTGTGGGTGGAGGGACCTTTGTGGCAGCTGGAGATTCCGTCCCTGAAGCCCACCCGGATCTGCTTGCGCCTCTCGGTGCCACACAGCCAGGGCAGGGCAGGGTTCTGGTCCAGTCGGGTGTGCAATGGACCTTTGGGATCAGTTTTTCAGGGCTCTCTGGAGCGGAAATCTCCTTCACTGTGTTGCTGCATGGCTTCCACTGTTCCAGAATTTGTTGGAAGTTCTTTTTAGAGGAAATCCATGGGCTGTGGGTTCGGAGCTAACATAGGTGAGTCTTTCTATTCTGCCATCTTGGCTCCGCTCCCACATGTGTATTTTCCAATCCTCTTATTATACAGATGAGAAAGCTAAGACCTAGGAAGGTCAAACGGAGAGCCAGGATCCAGTCACAGATCTCGTGACTCAATAATAATAATAAAATAGCTAATATTTATATAGCCTTCTCTATGTGCCCAGGACTGTGCTAATTGCTTTACAATTAATACAATTTGATCCTCAAAACAACTTTGGGAGGTAGCTGCTATTATTTTCCCCATTTTACAGATGAGGAAACTGAAGCAAACATAAGTAATGACAGTAACTATCTGAGGCTGGATTTGAACTTGGGTCTTCCCGACTCCATCCTCAATATTCTATCCACTATACCACCTAGCTGCTTGTTAAATATCTTTTCACTACTAGATCATCTTGCTAGTACCTTACATTTATTCATCAGTTTGCAGTTTCTATATTTTTTCCTTCATTTTATTTTATATTTTTATATTATTACATATATTGTATTATATATTTCTATATTAAACATTTATATATTATATTACATATTTATATAATATACAAATATGTAATACAATATATAAACAGTTATAATAGATTATATGTATTATTTTATATTTCCCTGCCAATATACTTGAAGAAAGAAGCTACTTGTTTTTGTCTTTATCTCTCTAGCACTTCGCACAATGCCTGGAATAGACTGGGTGCTTATAGGCAGTCAGTAGTCAATATACATTCGTTAAGTGCCTAGGGTGCTCCAGGTGCTGTTGCTAAGCACTGGGGATATAAGGAAAGACAGTCTCTGCTCTCAAGAAGCTCACAATCTAATGAGGGAATATGTGTATAAACAAGAGGTATACAGGATAAATTGGAAATAATCACCAGAGGAAAGGCACTAGCATTAAAGGGGATTGAAAAAGGTCTTTTTGTGGAAGGTGGGATTTTACCAGGGCTTGAAGAAAAGAAGCCAGAAGAGATGAGAAGGGAGAAGAGTTCTAGACAGGACAGGCACGGAAAAGGCCTGGAGTCCAGAGATGGAGAATCATATGTGAGGAGTAGCAAGTAGACCCATAGAAGCAGGATTGCAGGAAGTGGGGTGAGGTGTGAGAAGTCTGGAAAGGGTGTGTGTGTGTGGGGGGGTGTATGTATGTGTGTGCCCACATGCCAGTCTTTTATGTATATAAGTATATATAAGTTAAAATATAAATTTAATAAATATTTAATGTAGTAAAAAAATGTAGTGAAAGCTCTTTTATATCCGTTATCTCATTTGATCTTAACAAGAGGCCTTAGAGGTGGGTTGTACAAGAATGATGGCTAATTTTAACAGATCTGAGGAAATTGCCTCAGATTTGCCAAGTGACTTGACTACAATCAAGTAACTAGAAAGTGTCTGAGCCAGGATTTCCTTTTGCATTCACTAAAAAATTTAAATTATTAGGAGTATGCATTGTTTCAGAAAGCAGGAAAACATGTAACACATATAAAAGAGATTTTCTTTCCAAATATCTAAGAAAGTTTTCGCTCTTTTAAGGGACAAAGGAACTTCAGTTATCTGGAAAAATCACCAGGGTAGAATGGTTCTTTCCCTAACAATGCTGAGATAAATGATGTTCCTATAAAAAGATGGGTTTGGAAGCATTCTTAAATATTTTTATATATAGGTTGAGATTTATGTTCCCTACAACCACAATTTATTTTTACCACACTCAGAATTGTTAACTTTTTTTTTCTGTTGAAAGCAGATTTCTTTCCCCCACTACACTAACATACCATGAGTGATAGGTAACGAAGAATCAGGTTTCTAGGAGGTTTGACCAGTGAGTAATACTGGTAAAACCTTCAGATACCAGTTAGCTGATTTGGCAGCTGGACTGAAAAGTACTGAACTTTTATATGTTTATATGCCTTATAGTAGGACAGCTCTTAATGTTTTTAAGTGTTGTCTAGCAGCTAAATTTTTTTTAGTACATGAGGCTGTCTGGATCCATTGTGTGTAACATATGAAGTATGAAGCTACAGTGGTAACGCCCTACTTATCTAGCATCATGGGGGAATTGTGTGGTCTGGATGAGCATCATTTCCAGATAGCTGAAACTTTACTCTTTCAGTACAGACTTTAAAAAATTTTTGAATATCTTTATGAAATTGGGATTGGAACCCAGGTTCTCTAAGTCCATATCTAGTGCTTGTTCTACTTCGCTTGCCTATAATTTAATCTTCTCATGATTATAGATAACAGTTATTATATTAGGGTGGAATACAGTGATTTCCTTAGGGATTATTTATGTATATATGTATATGTGCATATGTAAAGAATCCCTAAGGAAATCACTGTATTCCAGTCTAATATAATAATTTATATCTTTCTCTATCGATGTGCAGAAGAGATGACCTGGAGGGATTTTGTTCTGCATCGCTGGAAAAAGTATCCACATTGGTGTGGTGAGGAACCACCTTGTCTTGACTTTCAGGAGACACCTCTTCTTGGGGGCTGTTTCTTGCTTAGGATTTCCTCATTTCTTGGCTTCATCATCAGAGCCCTCTACCTGCTTTTCCTCTGCTGAGCTCCATCAGCTCCATTCTT
The DNA here is from genome assembly GCA_028658325.1 of Potorous gilbertii. Taxonomy (NCBI): domain Eukaryota; kingdom Metazoa; phylum Chordata; class Mammalia; order Diprotodontia; family Potoroidae; genus Potorous; species Potorous gilbertii. Next base: position 552,020,594 of record CM053769.1, read on the forward strand.
GGCCCCTCCCCTGTGGTGCACATTGTTTCCATTGTCTCATCCTCCTTCTGCCATTGGTTATTTCCGTGAGGAAGGAAGCCAAGGTGGCAGAGGAAGTAGTAATTTCCTCATTTGGGCAGGTAACTTTCCTATGGTCAAACATAAAAAGACTTATTATATTTGCTTTTGAGTTCACCCAAACACAAAACCGCATTTGTCCAGTTGGCAGGAATTCTTCTCACTAAAATTGTGTTCCCTAGGTGTTCCATCCTCTAAGATGATTTTAATTCATCTTGCCACTTGATTGTTTTCCTTTCTAATAATTCAGGGGGATGGGGCATCATTTCTAGGACCTAGGATTTCATTGGTTTAGGAAAGTCTCCCAGATGAGGACTCTTTCTCCACTCATAGAGTTTTCTGAATTTCCCCTTCTCTGAAATATATGATATTAGAGAATGGCCTGCAGTCTTGGAGAGCTTAATTGACTTGCCAAGGGACACACAGTTACTTTGTGTCAGATGTGAGACTTGAACCCATTTCTTCCAGACTCTGAGGTCAACTTTTTGTCCCTTGCACCATGTTGCCTAAATTATTAGCACATTGGAGGGACATCATGTCATAAGGAAAAAGCACTGAGACTGAAGAAATAGACCCTGGTTCAATTCTCATTTCTGACCCTTTGTACTCATATGGTCTTGGGCAAGTCATTTGACATCCTTGGGTCTCATTGTAAAATGAGGTGATTGGAAGATATGGCTTCTGATCCCTATGTGGCCACATCTCTAAAGTGAGAGCTTCTCAAAAGAGACTATGGAAAGATATATATATATATTAACAAATAATATCAGGTGTAGGCCATAGTTGAGTTTTATTAAGCAACAGTTTGGGGGAAAGTGCTGCATTTATATGGACTAGGCATTTCTTAAGTACCTGCTATTGTGCAAAGCATTGGGAATATCGATGTAAAACTTTAAAAAGTGCCTTGCACATTAACATAATAATAGTAATACAGTATAATAGTATAAAGGTAGTACAATTAAATATCTGTAGAATTAAATTGAATGTTAGGCCAAGTAAAGACAACGCTTTTCTGTAAGTTCTGACTTGTATGAAACCCAAATGTGGCTATCACTGATATTATCATGTAATTGATAGTAATTATTTCTACAAATATGAGATAAGAAATTGAAAAAGGTATTTGGAAAGGACACATGTAAAATGGGGCAGAGGAAGGTATCTGGCTTCACCATCCCTTCCCCAAGACTAAAAAGTATTTTCTCTTTCTTTGTGATTCAGGGAGGAATCCCAAATCCTTATTAGGGAGGAAAGTCCTTCATCTCCTGTCATCTCTTGTCTATAATAGTGATTTTCAGCCTAGTTCTGTGGCAGCCCATAATCTCAAGGGGGGTGTGGTGTGAAGTGAATAAATCCTTAAGGCCAAATAAATCTAATTTTTAAAAATGTAAAATATAAACATATGCCACGAAGACCTTTAAAACATAAACATGTGACATAAAGGGCAAGGTTAAGAATGGCCCTTGGGTTGTCATAAAATCACATTAATAATGTTAATGTCATAACTCCAAATGGATTGTGAAGTGCCATACTCAACAGATGTTTCTCCCATATTAGTGCATTTCCTTCAGAATCATCTGTTTTCACTGACCTTAACCATAAGCTTTTCTCTTTTTAGCAAAGATCAACTGTGATCATCTCAAGGTGTTATAACTCTAACAACAAAAGTGGCCCCTGAATCATAGGCTCAGGAGACCAGAAGGAATCTTGACAGTTCCATTAGCATTTTCATTTGTATTCAGGCAGGGCTACAGCAAAACCATGCCCAAGCACTGAAAAGTTAATCTAGACTCCTGTTAACTATGACCTTCAACAATGATTACATTAGCTCATTTTGGAGCCTGCTCTAATGTGTTGATATTCTTACTGTAAAGCAAATTATTTTCATATCTAACTTCCTGTTCTAACAAAAAAAGAGACAGCCTCAGAGACAGTGAGACTGGGGTTAGAATTGTATTTCTGAAAAAAATGAAGACATTTCATCCTGCCAATTTCTCTTTAAAGGAAATACAAATGACAAAGTTATAGAAATGGTTGGGAGGGGAAAGCAGCTATTTTGCTATTTGGGTTAGGCATCTGTGTCTCTAATGGCTTATGTTAAAGCCCTTTGTTTTTCCTGTTTCATTAATGATAATTATGATAGCTGATTTTTATATAGTGGTTACCATGTGCCAGGCACTGTGCTAAGCGCTTTACAACCATTATCTCACTTGGTCCTCACTACACTGGGAGGTAGGTACCTTATTATTGCCATTTTACAGATGACCAAAGCGAGGCAAACAGATTAAGTAACTTACTCAAGGTCACACAGCTAGTATCTGTGACTGAATTTGAGTGCAGGTCTTCCTGACTTTAGGACCCACATTGGGCTACCTGACTGTCCGTTCTAGGTTTCTGCATTTCAGGAAACTGAAGCTAGAACTGGGGAGAGGGGTGAACAGAGCTCAACCTATGATGAGTGTAATCTTTGAATCAGGTAAAAATGAAATCTTTCTCTGTCTCTCTCTCTCTCTCTCTCTCTCTCTCTCTCACACACACACACACACACACACACACACACACACACGGCTAACTAGTTTTAAACCTTTACTACATTTTGTTGAGATGTCTTTTAAAAGCTATTTTGGTACCCTGAAGAAAAGTCTGACTATGAGGAATCTGTCATTGCTTTGAGATGATTTGGGTTCTTGAAGGCTATTCCTAGAGAACCTAAGTGCCAAAGGTGAATTCTGTTTGTCTTTTGAAAGCCCACCTACCTATTTTAAAGGAAGTGCGTCATCAATTCCTTAGTTATTAATCCCTTCTGCTCTTTAAAATGATTTGGTGTGTTTTTTTTAAACATCCTTTTGTGCTGTCCAACAGCTTGTAACCTCCTTGAAGGTAAAGGCTGTCTCTCATTTCTGTTTCTGTATGCCTATTTCCTAGTGCCTTGTACGTAGTAGGAGTTTAACAAGTGCCTGCTGAATGATATTGAAAAGGTTCACCACTAAGTGATTAATGCTTTTTGGCCCCCTAAACTTATGAAACAACCTACTGAGACTCGTGAGGATTGCCATCTGCCTTGTCGATGAAAGGGGTACCCCTTTGGATGAAATCACAGTCCTTTTGAAGTATAGAAATAAGAACTATGCTCTGGTATCACTAAGGTTTTTGTTAACTCCAAGCTGTAATCCAGAGCAGATGTATCTGATCCTGTATGGGTGATGGTTGCCATGGAGATGACTCAATGTTAATTTGATTTCACACTGTACCCTATTAAACTCTATATCAAGAGAGAAGGGAAGATATGTGGAGCATCAGTCCTCCTCACATCCTGTGTGCACTGCCCTTCTTTCCTCGTTATAACTCCCAAAAATGACAATGAGGAAGCCAAGGGGAGAAATACTTCTCTTTTGAGGAGAGAAGCTACTCTGAATACCTCTGCTTACTACAGAGAAATTTATCAAGAGGAAAAAAAAAGATGGCATCAGTTCAAATATTCTTGCAGAGCCCATTTTAAAAGACCTGTGCTTTGCAAATCATCCTCTAAAGCCATTCCAGATCCTAAGAAGACCAATAAAATTATTGTTTGTTAGATGTCTAATTATTTCATATTTATTTTGAGTCAAATTTATGCTATATCTAATAGAATTTTTTTTAACCTTCTGGATGTATTCTTTATAGTTCATTGGGACCCTGTAGAATCACTGTGTACAGGACATTGAAGCCTTTTTTTTAAATGGAATTCAGAGCATCATTTTACTATATTTAGAGACTAAAGTTTTTAGTTATAGCTTTGCTTTGATGACATACTGTTGGTTATATCTGTGGTTTATTTGGTTGGTCAGACCCACAGTCCTCATGATACTCTTTATTCTTTGGGGAAATTAAAAGCTGTTTTCTGTTGCAGTTTCCTGGGACACATTCATTGTTGCAAAAGGTGGGAATGGCTCATTGAAGGGTTAGTCTTCCTGGCAAAAGTTTGTTTAACTGTTTTAATGAAAAAGATCTGTTTTAGGTTTTTTTTTCTTTAAGCACAATTGAATGGAAAAGTCTGGCAATCTTTTTTTCTCACTTAACCATGCCAATGAGAAACCCAAGGGCTCTAGGAGACTGTAACCAAAGTGAAAGAGAAGAGAAGGTATAATATAAAGAACAGGGGCTCTGGAGTCTAAACCCATTTCTCCACCACAACTAGTTTTGTGACTTTGTACAAAGCATCAGCTCTTTCAGCCTCATGTTGTTGAGTTTTTAATTTTGGGAAGTGTAAAATGGCTTGAGACTTAGAGTTCTTGTGTCTAAATCTTGACTCTAAGCTCTGTTAGCTATGCAACCTTAATCAAGTCACCTAATGGCTCTAAATCTCAATTCCCTCATCTGCAAAATGGCCATAAACAAGAATCACCTAGGTATCCATCTACACCAGTGAATAGTTACAGTAATCAATGCCTATTATATAACAGCTTGTTTGAAAGCTAAGCCTTACTAAATTTGGAGCAGCTAATTAGCAGAAAAAGTTAGGACTCCAGGTGATGATGTTTTTTAACCAATGAAATACATGAAGATAGCTAAGGGATAAAGGGTTTGTAGTCTGTAAGAATAGATTGAGAAACCACTAATGAAACCATAGACCTTTGGAGTATGAGCCGTTGAAGTCAAGCCATCCCTCTAGTAGCAGTTTACCCTCATTACCCACCAAATACCTGGCAGAAAGTAATGAGAATTGGTAAATGTCACAGCTATCTAGCCATGAAGTTTTTAAGAGTCCTGTTGGGCAGCCTCATTCTAGAAATCTGGAGAAGGAATTCTGAGACACATAATCCAGCATCATTGTGCTTAATTTCACTGGGACTGGGGTCACCATAGTAGAAGGGAGAGATTGGAATTCCATAATGACATTTTGACAGTATGCAGAGTTCTGGGACAAACTAGGTCAGGATTCACCAAAGGAACCTGGCAACATAGATCATAAGGAAAACCACAGAACAGAGCCAGGAGCCAAACAGCCACTAGAAACTGAGGATCCCTGCAGCAGGAAAAATACCATGTGTGTCTGGAGCCAAAAAAGGGGCAAAACTGCCCAGAACCGCTCTTCATCCCTTGGACTTCCTTAAGATAAGAAAAGATGTGCCTTTCTTGCTGGTATTGGGTACCACCTTGATGAAACCTAACCTTTGACTGTATTGAAGGATTTGGACAGAGAACTAATATTTATATGGACTGAGCCAGTTGTATTTTAGGAATATTGAAACTATACATAGGAAAGAGTGAGGGAGTTGCTGGAACTTGGTTTCTTGGCAGTTGTGTGAAAAGAAGCAAAGTCCATTGTGAAAATTAGTGTCATGTGAAGGCTTGGATCAACAGCCCTAATGGGAGTACCACGGGAATAAGTGTTCAGAAAAAAGGTGTGTATGGCAGAAGGTTGGGCTGTAATCTGTGCCGTAGTCTCACTGCCTTGATCCCGTGTCACTACCAGCTTTGGGGATTAATGTTGAATGCTCATCAACCAGATTTGGTCTTGTACCATTTTATTAGAACCTGAAGTTTTTGAGCCTCCTGAACTTTCAGCGTGGGAAAAGAGAATCCCCTCGAGGTAAGGGATTCAGGTAAAAGTGAACTGAGTTTCAGAAGTGAAAGCATTCAAGTAGGTCACTGACCACAGAGTCTGTAAGTACTGAGTTGAGTGGCAGGGCAGGTCCGGAACTGAGGGTGAATGAAATACAAATGTTTAGGAGCAAATACTGGCCTGGATGGGATGAACTGTTATTCCGCTCCAAACTGTGGTAAATGGATGCAGATTTTCCATCCATGCTGACCCTCTCTTCCCCCCATGGGGGTATAAGAAGCCAGCTGGCCCAGGCTGCCTTGCACTTACAAACTAGTAGAAATATATAACACTTTTCAGTTACAAAGCACTTTCCATAGATTATTGCATTTGAATTTTACATATTTTGTTGTTGTAGAACACATTTTATTTCTAATAGTTTCAACAGTTTTTTTTAAATCTTTGGAGAAGACTTGGGATTTCTATCACATAATACAATCAGTCTGCAGTTCAAATTGTTCCTGTTAAAAAAAAACAAACAAATTCCTCTTCTCAAAACCTCTAATGGATCTGAGAATCAGATTGAATGTTAGTGAATTTTATCATCCCTATGGAATAATATGGAACAATGGGATCATGGAAGGTAGATATTTGCTGCACTGATATTAGAAGACACCCACATTAAAGTTGTTAATTAACCCTTTGTAGTAGCACAAGACATCGTGGAAAGAGTAGTGAGTGATCTTGGGGCCAGAAGACCTGGGGGTTAATACTGACTATCCGACCTTGGATGAAGCACATTTGCACCTCAATTTAACATCACAGAAATGAGAGATCAGAGCGTGTCATCTGAGAGATCCTCCAGTTCAGTGTTTTTATATTTTTATTTTTATATTATATATATATATATATATATATTTATATTTTTTATACAAATGAGTATACTGAGATCCATGGATGTGGAGGACAAAACCCCTTCCTTTTTCTCACCCAGCTAACACTGTAGAGTAGGATTTTATAGCCTGTCAACTGGACTCTTGCAGTAGTCTCCTATTGTTTCCTTACCTCTCTTAGAGGCAGCTGGTTAGCACATGGGGTTAAAGCACTGGGCTTGTAGCCATAAAGATCTGAGTTCAAATTCTTCCTCAGATACTAGCTATGTGACCTTGGGCAAGTCACTTAACCTCTATTTGCCTCAGTTTCCTCAACTGTAAAATGGAGATTACAGTAGCACCTACTTCCCAATTTTGTTGTAAAGATCAAATGGGAAAGCATGTCTAAAGAGCTTGGTACACAATAGACACTTTAATTCTTGTTTCCTTCCTCTCCAACCCATTCTCCACACAGTTTCCAAAGAAACTTTCCTAAAGCCCCAATCTGACCATGTCACTCCCCAGCAAACTGCAGTGACTCCTTTTATACTCTAGTGTAAAATCACAAATTCCTCTATTTGAATTTTAAAGCCCTACACACCTAGCCCCAGCTTCTCTTTCCAACCTCAGGAAACTATTTCCCCTCTGTGATCCAGTCAACTCTAGCATAGCATTCCATCTCTTGCTTTTGTACTCTAGCTCTGGCTATGTCCCAAGTCTAGAATGCACTCCATCCCCACTCTGCCTTACAGAGTTCTTTTTTCCTTCCCAATGGAGTTCGAACATCACCTCTTCCATAAAGTCTTTCCTAATTCCCTCTTTTCCCAACTACAATGGCTCTCTTCTCGACCTACCTACATTTAACTACTTACTATCATTGTCTGTATCTTTCCATATATACCTTTGTCTCCCCGGATAGACTGTTGACTCTTTGAGAATAAGACTTATTTCACTTTTTATCATTGTATCCCCAGCACCCAGCACAATAACTGGCACATAGTGGGTGTTCAATAAATGTTTATTGATTGATTGATAGATGAAGTATCAGAACTGGGATTTGAATGTAACTCCTCTTAGTCTTTCCAGAATGTTCTCTATAAAATGAAGATTTGGGATAATTTTCAAAGGTCCCTTCCAGCTAAAACACTTCATGGTTCTTTGACCCTATGACCTGGCTTATTGCCTGATAGCAGACCTGTGAGAATACTACCAGAGCTCATGGATATTTATTCTGGGGAAAAACACAAATCATAACCAGTAAGCTGCTTATTATTGTTCCCCAAGTACAGAAAATCCCTACAATTTTATTTCACTTTTTAAATAGAATTGACTTGTAACTTGATACCCAGATAGGTTAGAAGTTTTGAAAAGAGAGGTGAGAAAAACATTCTTTTAACCTGTAGGCTGTGGATAATTCAGATTGTTCAGCTGTTAAAAAAAAAAAGGTTCAGTGTGCTTCTCTTGACTTGTATCTCCATTAACTGCTGTCCCTTTAGAGTCGGTTCCTCCAAAGGGGATGTTTAGGCTATTTCAAGAATTTTTTTCCCCTTCCTACCTCTTCCTTCAGCATTCCTTCCTGTCCATCCTGTTTGGCTCCTCTGAATGTCCTCACATCCTGCACACCTTTCATTTCCTCTTTCCTCACTTGGACCAAATGTTGAAATAACATTTCAGTCTTTGGCACCATGAGTCAGCAGTAGAATCTTCTCTTTAGATTAACTCTGCCCTGGCAAGGGTGAAAACTGAATGACTTATGAAGAAGGTTTTTCCATTTCCAATTCTTCAGATTTCCTTTTGGGTATTCTGCCAGTTGTGGTTGACCCCAAATCTGACTAAAAGTGTAAAAGAAATGTCGGAAAATCATCTGAAATGCTATATATTGTTGCCTTTCTTTGAGTGATTGTAGAAATGTGGCAAAGAGTCATCCTGAAGGCGGTCAGTTCTTCCCCATTCCCTTGCAGAGCTGGCTTTCCTGCTTTCCTCTGAAAGATGCAAGGATTTATCCTGCCAATTTAGGAGAGTTAAAAGTTTCCCAGAGTTTTAAGGCTTTTGTCCAAGCCATTCAGCCTTGTCTTTTGTTGGCATTTGATTTTGATTAATCAAAAGACAAGTTTTTTAGAGAAGGATGCTTTGTATTTTGAGTCTTAAAGGTTGCTTCCCTTTGAGATTTTACCCGGTTTTTTAGATAACACTTGAATAGAGTCTTCATGAAGTCTTTTCTGACTTTTCCCTGAGCCCCCAGAACTGCATGTGTACTTTCCTTAACCTGATATTGTAATTTTTATTAAATGCTTATCATATTTTACATTCATTAGAGTCAAAGCTTTATAGTAAGGATCACAGAGTTTATCTAGTCCAAATTTCTAATTTTATCATTGAGGAAATTGAAGCCCTGAGAGACTGGATGGTATTCTCCAGTTTGCACAGGTAGGAGTAAATTGCAGAGCCAAGATTTGAACTTAGGTCCTTTAACTCCAAAGTCAGCCATTATTAATATTGTTATACATCTTAAAACCTTTGCTAGGTCATTAGCTTTACCTTCTGCTGCCCTTTTGTACCCTTCTCTTCCTACCTGTATACATATCAAGTAATTAATAAATATTTGTTTAGTAGAATGAGTGATTCAGTCCAAGCAGGAAAACCCCACTAATTTACTTTACATGGCTTTTTTGTAGGGGAGAGCAACAGTCTAGATTGATCCATGGCCACTGATGCCTTAAAACATTCCCTTCCCCCAGATCTAGATTCATGGCAATCAGTTCATGCAGTTATATTTTTCCATTGATGTTTTGAAACAGGAGAGTTAACTGGGCAGAAGACTAGTGTGTTCAAAATGCTGGCGGACACAAGTTCAGACCTGAGAACAAAGTTCAGAACCAGGACTAAGAGTGGAGTAGTAGGTCTGTAAGTCACTACAGAACACATATTGTCTAGTGTTATTCCTTATATTTTGTGAAAACAAAATGTTAGAAGAATTATCATAGGGGATGATCAATTCTATGCAAGCAATTTTATAGATAGAAGAAAAACTCCTAAATAACACAAAAAAAAGGCCAATTAAATCTAAGATGGGAGAAGGACAGATGATATTCTTCTTGGTTGAAAAATACCCTTTCCTTTTTCCCTTCTAGAAGATGGGAGAGAGAAAACTCTAAGCAAGCACAAGTACCATTCTCTGTTTGTTTGAACTTGCCTCTCTTAGCTAATTCAGAGGGCACAGTGACTCTCCAAGGAAAAATAGTGGATAAAGGATATGATAGAGTTTGGTTCTGATGCATTAGAGGGCTCACTAAAAAAACGGCATGATTGTAAAACAACAGCATTGGTTGGCACAAAATGATGTAAAGTATATCTGTAGGTAGGCTTGCAAAAGACCAAGAAAATGTCACTTTCTGGCCTCATTGATTTCTTTGAACCTAACTCTTTGTCAGTTGACTTCTTTCAGTGTTCTTGACAAAGACAAAACCAACCTCCTCCCCTCAATCTATCTCCAGTTTCAAACCTGCTATGAGGGAAGGTTAATTCTTAAAGATCTCCTCTTTGAGAGGGGGAGTCCATGATGATATTGACGCAGACTGAAAATAAATGCTTTGATTAATGACATTGACAATGATAAAAATTCAGTTAATTTTATAACCTCATAGGGAATGTACTATGTACAGTCTAGAAACACTTTCCCCTAAATTTCTCTTTTTTAATGCCCATCTTTCCTCCCTTCCTGGAACTCATGAGAGTCAGAGCTAGGATATGAACCCAGAGATTTTGACTCCCAAGTCCTTTACTTGTTTTATTATACAGTGCTTGGACTAATCACTTATGTTCTCTTATGACACATTACCGACTGAACACAGTTCTCGTGACAAAATTGATTTGCAAACCTTAAGGCAGCTTAGACTTGTGAGTTTTTATTATACCAGGTGCTTCTTCAATATGACTTTCTAGTGGGTCACCATTTTGCCTTCACAGAGTAAATTTCCCACATGTCTTTCTGAGGTTAATTTTCCTATGTTAGTCATTTTGTTCTGGTGTTCACACTGAGCTCTTGGGTCAGCTTTGTAGTCAGCCTAACCCAATAGTCTTAAAGTTATGGAGATTTCTTTTGACAAATTTGGGGAGACTATTTGTCATAATTTCAAAGTCCCTTCAAGCAGTGATGAGTGATATAAAGAAAGCAGAAAATCAATCACCTGTAGATACTAAAGGTGAAAGCTGACTGAAAAATCTGGCCTTTGGGTTGCTCTTTTCTAAGTTCTATAGGATTCCAGGAGTGAGATCACCATGCATACAGGAAGCTGTGCTGAGACTACTGAATGAGCCAAGGATTGCTAGGAATAGGGTTTTTAGCATGAATGTTGAAGCTAAGCCAGGCTATGTATACAAACACCAGCAAGGATTTAGATAACCAATGATGATGCCCATAATTCTTGAAGCTTTAGGGGGTGGGAGTGGAGGAGGGGAACCTTTTTTTATTCTTTACCTATTTTTCTTTTAAATGGAACCCTTCATGGGGAGAAGGCATTGATTTCAAGAGAATTGCAATAACCCCAAAGTTTACATATCAGAAGGATTACTGTGATCCACTTTTCCTATTTTCACATAAACCAATGACCACCAAGCATTTCATGTAATCAGTGAGAAGAAAATAAAAGCCACATTTATAGCTGGCTGTCTGAAGATGGAGAAATGGCTCTAGTTTCAGAGCATTTGTCATTCTAGCTGGAAGAAGGGAGCTAGTTTAGCCGTATAATCATTAGGTCTGACATACCTAGACTCCCTGGCACCACAGGTTCATAATCCAGCAATGGTCTGCTTAGCTCTTTTTCAGCTCTGAAGGAGATAATTGGTGCTGTGTATAGTTTTCCACATGAGGAGCTTTCATTTGAGATCTTAATAAAAATGTGGGAAAAACACTTTGCATGCATTTCACAGGGAGAGACAGGCAGATGACACCTTCTCTCTTCCATGCCCTCCTCATTCCTGTGATAGTGCAAAGGAAGACTTTTATCTCATTCTTTTTGGGAAAGAAGCTTTCAGAGCTTTAAGGAAGGATGAATACTGAGAGAAGATTTCTTACATCATTATAAAAAGCAGTGAATAATCCTTTCTTGTGTGCAAGGCTGCAGCATTAGGCACTATGGTTAGCAGCATGGTGTTGTGGAAAGAAAAGTGTCTGACTACCATCTTGGTTACTCATGACTTCTGACTTACAGCAAGGCATTTCCCCTTCTGAGCTTCATCTCTGAAATGAAAAGGCTAGACTAGAGAATCTGTGAGGTCCTGCCCAAATCTAGATCACATAATCTCATGACATGTACATCATTGTCCTTGCTGTGAAAGAACCTAGTTTAGGTTTTCATAGACCCCTTGCCTAGATTAACACAACATCCTACTAGTAGGGTGCCCTGCCTCATCTCTCCCTACTCAAGTCCATCCTACAAACTGCTGCCAAAATAAGCATATTTCTGACCATGTCACTCCTCTATTCAGTCAACTCTGGTTACTTCTTCTAGAATGAAATATAAACTCCTCTGTTTAAATTTTATAGGTCCCAAAGCATTTTTCCAATCTCATGGGATATTATGCCCCTGCCCACATTTTGCAATTCAGCCGACTGACTTTTCCTCTGTTTCTCACACACAAGCCCCATATTTGTGCCTTCATGATGGCCGTTTCCCAGGCCTGGTATGTACTCCTTGCTTACTTCCACTGCAGAGTTTCTCTTCTTTTAAGTTAGAGCTCAAACTCCATAATCTACATATAGTCTTTCCTGTTCTCCCCATCTGCTAGGACCCTCTCTTCCAAACTACCTTGTAGATAACTACTTTTTTGTATTTATTATTTAACATTATATTTATGCCATGTATATTTTATATGAACTTTTCTCCTTTATTAGAATATAAATTCCTTGCATTTATGGACAGTTTTGTTCTTTATATGTGTATTACCAAGCCTAGTACATTGCCTGGCATATGGTAAGCACTTAATAAATACTTGTTGATTGATTGGTCTTCTTTCCTGAAGTTTTTCCCCAATTCAGTCTCCACATAAGCGCCAAAATGATTTTTCTAAAGTGAATATTTTTTCTTGTCAACTCCTCTCTCCCGTATGTATACCCCATAAACTCTAGTGGTTCCCTATTACCTCAAGGATCAAATATATATTTTTCTTTTTGACATTTAAATCTCTCCATAACCTGGCCTCATCTTACCTTTCCAGCCTTCTCATACATTACTCTTACCTACATACTCTGTGGTCTGGCCAAAATGGTCTTGCTTTTCTTCAAATGAAACTTCACCTTCCCTCATCGTGTTTTTGATTTGGTTGTCTTTCATACCTGGAATGCTCTCCCTACTTAACTCTATCTAATGGAATTGCCATTTTTCTTCAAAACATAGTGCAAGCATCACCTTTTACATGGCAGGACAGGAAGGGTGGGGAATAAGCATTTATAGAGCTCCTAAGATGTGCCAGTCATTGTGCTGAGTGCTTTTTATAGATGATCATCCCAATAGCCCTGCGGAGTAGGAGCTATTGTTGTCCCCATTTTACAGTTGAGGAAATTGAGGCAAGGGACATGTCCAGGGTCACCCAGCTAGGAAGTATCTAAGGCTAGATTTGAACTCATCTTCCTAATTCTAGACCCAGTTCTGTATCCAATAAGCTGCCAGCTGCCTCTGTCCCTGTAGAAAAAAAAATGAAGACAATTATCCAGATTATGAAAAAAGACCCACACTGAACTGAAGTCAGAAGACCTGAGTGTGAATCTTGACTGTACTCTTTACTAGTAGTGTAATCTTGGACAAACCCTTTAACTTTTCTGGGCCTCAATTTCCCCATCCTTTAAGGTTAAGAACAAGAAGTATTTTCTTTTTACCCCTAAGCAAGGCATCAGCCAGATCAGTTGAAGACATTCACTAGGGATGGTGAGGTTCTTTTTGACATTTTGATGATGGCACAAATCAGTGAAACATTTCCAAGTCTCCTAGATAAAACTTATAATCATTCAAAGAATTTGACCTAACTGTCCATGAAGGAAAAGACAACTAGATGAAGCATGTCATACAGGAGGCGGAGTGGGTAGAGCACTGGGCCAGGAGTCAGGAAGACAAGAGTTCAAATCTGGCTTTAGTCACTCACTAGCTGTATGACTCTGGGCAAGTCACTTAACCTCTGTTTCCTCAGCTGTAAAATGGGGGTAATATTGTGAAGATCAAATCAGATAATATTTGTAAATATTTGTTAAAAAAAAAAAAGAGAGAGAGCTTAGCACGATGCCAGGCACAGAATACATGCTATATAAATGCTTCCTGCCTCCCTCCTTCCCCTTCCTTTTATCCAGACTATGATAAGCAGTTGGATGGAGAATTATACTATGTAGTTGTCACTACATATTTCAGGAAAAGACATCGCAAATGGATGGTAACCTAGACTTAGAATTGTACAGCTATGAGTCGTGAAATACCACATCTCCACAGAATTAATGTTGATTGAAGTCACTCAGAGGGCAATCTAGAGGTGAAAATAAGTGAGCAGTATTTCATTACAAATGAGAAGTTGTACAAAAAAAATGATATGAAGGATGCCATTGAGAAATTAGTCACTGGGGGAAAAGTGATGGGCCAGTCATTGGGGACAAAACAATGGACAGCTCCAGTAGCATTCGCACAGTATCATAAGAAGATAATAGACTCTTCTAGAACATTGATCGGATTGATGTCCTTCTCCTACATTCCTCATGGTGAATCTAGTGGAAAATATTGATGAGAATGCCATAGGATGGGTAGACATGGACAACTTGCAGTTTTTAGTGTCAGAGGGAATATATCAATTGGATCACTAGTCTGAAGAGTATTGGAATGTTTCCAGGGCCCACCTAGTTCATGACTTTGAAAATAAGAAGCAGTTAATAAATGTTTGTTGAACAGAAGTTTTTTTTTGAGGAAGTTAGTCAGTCTTGTTGATCATTAAGGTCCCTTCTGGTTTTAAATCTGATGAGTTTATAAACATAATAGAGGGCTTAACATAGCCTTTAAAAGACTTGACAATTGATGGATTTTGTTATTTTAATCTGTAAAATGGGAAGTGGACATTTCTAGAGGCTAATAAAGCTCTAACATTCAGTGATTCTAAGTCAAGGACATCTGTTTATTTGGACATATTAAACTTAACAAAGACCATAGGGAAAGAGAAGAAGGATGGTGTAGTATGAAAACACTATTTTTTTTTTAGATCCCCTTTGGTTTGGATGTTCATTAATTCTCTCCAAAACTGTCTTATATTTCTATTCAAGTATCAAAACCAATTGATGATTCAGAGAGAATCAGATTATTACTAAATTCAAGTAGAAAGAGTCATGGATCATTTACTATAGACCTGAGGGGGAGATGGGTCAAGTTCAGATTCTTTGCAAGAATCATATCTAGTAACTCTTATCCCAGATCCAAAGAAAAATGAATTCTTTCTCTTTATGGCACATGGATGGAATGCCTTTATCACTGCTCCTTTTTAAATACTAATGAAAGAAGGATTAACACAGGGAAAAGGGAAACTTCCATTCTCTGTAAGGATTAGTGAAAACTGAATTCTGTCTCTCCTAGGGACTAACAATCATAGCTTCTATTAAATGAAAATAAAAAATTTTACTTGAAAATAAGACACATGGCCCAGTGTGGAAGAATTTTCTCTTCCCAAATGGCACATACAATAAACAAGTTGGAGAAAGGCTGTTTCTTGTGAAATAAAACATTGAGTCAAGACACATCAAGATTTGTTCTTCTGGCTATGATGGGGAATTAGGCACATTTATCAATGTAAGCATAAACTTCATTGAATCTCAAGAGTATATTTATTTGCTTTTCTGCCAGAGGAAGGAAAAAGTGAAGGCTTATTTGGCACTGCTGCATAGCAGCTGAAGTTTCCTCTTGAACCTTCATGAATTTGGGAATTATGGGAGATGGATGACTCCATGGATGAGGCACAGGATCCAACCCTTGGACCCCTAGGTCATTGCATCAATTCCTGTCCTACTTCACAGTGACTAAGAATTATGATAGACTACCTTTTTAACGTGCCTGAAAGAAAATAATAATCTTCATTTAACATTTAGTACTAAGAAATAGGAGAATCATAGGCAGGTCAGGTTAAGGTGGCATACTGGGTTGCTGAGTTGGCAGAGAAGTAGCTTCTAGACTAATACTTAGAGAACTGTATTCCTTTTTTTAAAAATCAGCTTAAAATGCCACCACTTCAGGGTTGGGATTGAGTACTGTGGGGAAACCTGGCCTGTATTGTGCCTATGACTTGCCCCTTTTGCGAATAAACAAAGGCTCCATTTTCCATTTGACATTTTTATGAATGCTAACTTCACTTATAAATTCAGGGAGAAAAGATCAGGGCTAGAGATAGGGATTTGGGAGTCATCCACTGAGAGGTGATAATTAAAGCCATAGGAAGGGATGAGGTAGCCAAGGGAGAGGGAAGTTATGGAAGTGGGGAAACATGGAAGAAAGCTCCATTTGGCTAGCCATGCCTACCAATTCAAACATTTCATTCTAGGTATTGCACTTTTAAAAAATTTCATTTAGTCTTAACTTTGTGGGAAAGCCAAATTCTAGGTGATTGTTGCCAAATAGGTTTTCAGATGACATATGGCTGGTGTGGCTATGAATATGTCAATCTCTCTGCCCTTACTTTCCTCGTTTGTGAAATAGGAGGGTGGCAATAGATGAAGATCTCCTAAAGTTCCATTCATAGAGTCTAGCTGTGTCCATTCTGTGGTCCAAAGAACTTGCCTTTCTGAAGAACCAGACCGCTCTGGCCTTTGGCTGGGAAGATGCTTTCTAGAGCTGCAGGTTTGAAGAAACATTTATAACTGCGTAGTGAGGACACATTGTATGCAGATTGGTGTTTCTGATAACAATTATCATCTAATTAATTTTCCTGATTCCAGTTTCTTTCCCTCAATCCATTTTGCCCACTGCCACAGATAATATTTTCCTAAAACGTCTCTTCTCATGTTACTTCTCTGCATAAAAATCATTACAGACCCATGGGATAAAGTCCATACTTCTCAACCTTGGGTTCAAGCTCCTCCTTAATTTGGTTCCCATCCTGCCTTATTTAACATGGTGGGAATAGTCTGGCACATATAATAAATTGGAAAGCAGTGTAGTGCAGCAAAAAAAATGCTGCATATTTTATGAAATCATGGAGTAACATAAGATCTGAGGAATCAGAATTGTGGATGACCCAAAGGGCACTAGAGACATGTGTGGCTAGTATAATCAATAATATATTATGAACAGTAATAGTACTTATAAACAGCATAAAACCTGTCGCAGAGAAATTCACTATCAGAAAAGGAGGTAAGAGTGAGAGATGACAGAGAGCCTGCATCCTAAGTTGGTACCCTCTAATGTCAAGACATTACAATGAAGTCACCCAACATATTGAATAAATCCCTTGTGGAACAGTTTTTTGAAGACATAGACAAAAATACAGGGTGAGAAAATGTGAATGGGTTGCAATCTGCATTATTTATCTCATTGAGATTATAGCTCCAGTGCTATACTGAAATATGCTTCTTTTCATGTAGCCTAAGTTTCCTTCAGTTTTGCTTGTTTGTTTTGGCTCCCAGGCCACACTGTTGATTTAAACTGAGCTTGCAATCCACTAAAATGTCCAGGTCCTTTTCATTACTACTATAACCACTCGTCCTTTACCTACTACTACTTGTACAGTCTATTTTTTGTTGATGTCATATAAATTTATTTTCTATATTTCTCACCATAATCATAGCACAAAGAAGTGTGCTTAAAATTGTTTTTTTTTAATATAAATTTATTTATTTAACTTTTCACATTCATTTTCACAAAATTTTGGGTTCCATATTTTCTCCTCATTTGTCCCCTCCCCCACCCCAGTACACTGATCATTCTAATTACCCCTATCACCAATCTGCCCTCTCTTCTATCATCCCTCCATTCTCTTGCCCTGTCTTTTCTTTTGTCCAGTAGGGCCAGATAACTTTCTATTCCCCATTACCTGTATTTCTTATTTCCTAGTAGCAAGAATACTCAACAGTTGTCCCTAAAACTTTGAGTTCTAACTTCTTCCCATCCCACCCCTCCCCACCCATTCCCTTTGGGAAGGCAGGCAATTCAATATAGGCCATATCTGTGTAGTTTTGCAAATGACTTCCATAATAGTCATGTTGTGTAAGACTAACTATATTTCCCTCCATC
>CM053769.1:552038786-552069583 GCA_028658325.1 Potorous gilbertii
AAAATCATTAGCCTCCATCTGTTCCATTTTAATTTTGAGAGAACTATTTTCTTCAGTGAGCTTTTGCACCTCTTTTTCCACTTGACTGATTCTGCTTTTGAAAGCATTCTTCTCTTCATTGGCTTTTTGAACCTCTTTTGCCAATTGAGTTAGCCTATTTTTCAAGGTGTTATTTTCTTCAGCATTTTTTTGGGTCTCCTTTATGAAGGTATTGACCCATTTTTCATGCTTTTCTTGCATCTCTCTCCCCAGTTTTTCCTTCACCTGTCTAACTTGATTTTCAAAATCCTTTTTGAGCTCTTCCATGGCCTGAGCCCATTAGATACTTATTTCAGATATTTAGGATACAGAGGCCTTGACTCCTATGGTAAGCATTGGTCTTCCTCGTCAGAAAGGAAAGGAGGAAAAATTTGGTCACCAAGAAAGTAACCTCTTATGGTCTTATTTTTTTTCCCTTTTCTGGGCATTTTCCCAGCCAGTTACTTGACTTCTGAGATTCCTCTCCACCCCCGCCCAGATCCACCCAGCTAGTGCTTGGAGTCTGAGATTCAAATGCTGCTCCCCAGCCTCAGGGCTTTCAGTGGCAGATGGGGCTGCTATTCAATGTGAGCTTAAGTTCTGGTGCTCAGGTGGGGGCAGGGCCGCCTCCCAGGCTCAGTTCCCTCAGGGTGTTTATGCAGAGACCTTCCGTAATGGATTCGAGGTCCTGCCTGCTCTGGGAGCCTCTGGCCGCCCGCTGCCTCTGCTGCTGCCTCTCAAGGGTTCTGAGTTATGGAGACACCCCACTCCCCTCTCAGCCAGCCCTGAAGTCTCTCTTACTGACCTGTGCACCTGTGGGTGGAGGGACTTTCGTGGCCACTGGAGATTCTGTCCCTGAAGCCTGTTCGGATCTGCTCCTCTAGGTGCTGCACAATCAGGGAAGGGCTAGGCTCCCCTCCCGTCTGGTGCATGATGGCCCTTTGGGGTCGATTTTTCAGGGCTCTCTGGAACGGAAATCTCCTTCACTCCATTGCTGCACAGCTTCCACTGCTCCAGAATTTGTTGGGAGTTCTTTTTAGAGGAAATCCATGGGCTGTGGGTTCGGAGCTAGCATATGTGAATCTTTCTACTCCACCATCTTGGCTCCTCCCCAGTCTATTTTTAAGAATAAAAATAATCAACATTTATATAATACTTTAAAGTTTGCAAATCAATTTGCACATATTATCTCTTCTTATTTTCTAAAATAATTTTGGGGAGTAGTATTATCACCCACACTTTAGAGGCAAGGGAGCTGAGGTTGACAGAGGTTAAATGACTTGACCAGGATCAAGCACTTAGTAAGTGTCTAAAGCAGGATTTGAACTTGGGTCTTCCTGATTCCATGTCCAACCAATGCTTTATACTCTATGCTACCTAGCTGCCTAAAACCCAAGTACAAGACTTTGACTATATCCTTAATATTTCATCTTACTATATTTAGCCTATTTTTTAATGAAGAGCTTTGTGGATCCCGAGTCTGTTGCTCAGTATCTTGATATCCCTCACAACTTTGTGTAATCTTCAGAGTTGTTAAATATGCCATCTATTTGTTTTCATTCAATCATTTTTCAGTTGTGTCCAACTCTTCATGATCCCATTGTAGATTTTCTTGGCAAAGATACTGGAGTGTTTTGGCACTTTCTTCTCCAGCTCATTTTATAGATGAGGAAACTGAGGAAAACAGAATTAAGTGATTTGCCCAGAGTCATCCAGCTAGTAAATGTCTGAGGTTATATTTTAACTCAGGAAGATGAATGTTCCTGATGCCAGGTCCAGTGCTCTGTCCTCTGCATCTCCTAGCTGCTTCCATCTATACCTTCTATGCTTTCACTGAAATCACTGATAAAAATGTTAAATAGAAAAAGATCAGAGACATATCCCTATGCTGTCTCACTATAGCAGGTGTTCTCTCTTTTTTAAAATAATATTTCATTTTTCTCCACGTAGATGTTAAAGCAATTTTTAAAACATTTTTTTAAAAAAGTTTTGAGTTCCAAATTTTCTCCTTCCCTCCCTCCCCTTCCACACTTCTGAGATGGTAAGCAATCCACTATAGGTTATACATGTGTGATCATGTAAAACATTTGTGTATTAGTCATTTTGTATAAGAAGATTCAAGTAAGAAAGAAAAAAAGAAAGATAGTGTGCTTTAGTCTGTATTCAGACAGAATCAATTCTTTCTCTAGAGGCGGATAGTGTGCTTCATCATGAGTCTTTTGGGATTATCTTGGATCATTGTATTATACAGCAGGAGTTCTTAATCCTTCTTGGAAGTATATGGATAGATTTCAGGAGGTCCATGAACATGGATGGGAAAAACTACATCTTTATTTTCATTAACCTTTAACTAAAATTTCCAATTTTCTTCAAGTATTTAAAACCATCTAAGAAGAAACCCATTGACATTGCCAGATTGCCAAAAGGGTCTGCGACACACAAAAAGTTAAGAACTGTGAATTAGAGAGTCTTTGAAACTTTTTCAATTGACATTGATTCATGAAATTACCATATTTGGAGTGCATCTGTTCACATGGTTCCAAATTCACATAATTGTACTGTCACTGGGCAAATATCTATCTTATCCATTAGGCTCTCATGAGAAACTTTCTTGGATACATTAATGAAATTCATTTATGCTTTGTTTTTTTAACTTTGAAATTATTTATTTCATTAAATATTTTCAAATTATCTGTAAAAGAATTTTGACCCATCATTATTTTTTTTTTTTTTACAAATTTAGTATTTTACATTCTTTTGTTCCTTCCCTTCCTGCCTACCATTTTCACAAGGCAAGCAATTTTATTTCAGTTATGCATGTAAGGTCATGCCAAACATTTATCCATATTAGCCATGTTGCCAAAGAAAATACCAACCAAAGCACAGAAGTAAGGAAAGCTTTTAAAAAGTATGCTTCCATTTGCATTCAGAGTTCATTAATTCTTCTCCAAGGGTAGGTAGCATTTTACATCTTGGGCCCTTTGGAATTGTCATGGATCAGTCTTGATCAGAATGGCTACGTCTTTCATATTTGGTCATTCTTATAATATTGGTATTACTTGGTACGATGTTCTCCTGGTTTTACTCACTTCACATTGATAAATCTTTCAGATTTTTCTGAAACTATCCTGCTCGTCGTTTCTTATAGCACCATAGTATTCTATCACAATTATAGACCACAACTTGTACAGCCATTCTCCAATTCTTGATGAATCTGTACTTACTCCTAGAGATCATTCCTTTTCTTTTACACACAAAGTATTCCTTCAATAATAATATATTAAAGAATTTTGCTAGGGAATAATTCAAGCTACCAGTCTATGTAGCCTGAAGAATCTCCCCTTCCTTCCTTTTTTTTTTTTTTAAATAGAACCATTTTCCCTATCTCTGATCCTGTGACATTTCTCTCATTTTCTGCATTAAAAAAATCACTGACGGTAGCTTAGTAGTCTCATTCATAAGTCCTTTCAATGCCCTTGAGTGATATTCATACAGATGTGATAAATTCATCGAATATAATTAAATGTTCTTCTATTATCTCTCCACTTATCTTGGGCATGAATTCTTTGTTAACCATTTTAATTTCATCCTTCCCATTCTGAAAGTACTCCCCTTTAGTTGTTAAGCCAAAAGCAAAATAGATATTTGGTACTTTGGCTTTCTTGCTTTAATGATAGTAAAGGATTGCCCTTCTCCTTCTTTCCTTATCCTTTATTACATTCTTTCTCTCTCTCTTTCTCTCTCCCTCCCTCCCTCCCTCCTTCTCTCTCTCTCCCTCTTTCAGGGAATAGGCATAGCATGACTAGCAATGAATTTTACTTTTTCCTATAGAAATCTACTTACCACTAAATAATAGGAAAATTCTTTGTCAAATTCCTTTTAAAATCTGAAGCCATGCAGAGTATGAAAGGCAATGAAATGATACTGTGACTTTACTATGCTTTTGCCACTGATAGTTTATCAATTTGACAAATCAACAAAATAACCCGTTATGGAAGCTTATCCCTGAAATCAAGTACTTCCTACATAGTCTAGATTTTTCCATCTGATGACCAAGAAACTTTTAAACTAGTTTTCTACTTTACATAATCTTTCTTGCAATGGTACTCATTGACCAGCTTATCTGTTTAAGCTTAGAAGGAAAGTCTTTCACAGAATCCCTTTTAAGGAAAAAAGACTCTTCCAAAATACTCTTAAGGTGGCAACAGTTAGCATTAGCTGGCTTTAATATTGGTGATTTACAACCAATCAACAGTTCATTTATTTTACTTCTTTACAGTTACAGAGGTAACTTTTCATAAAAGTTGGTGTCAGAATGAAAACATTACCAGCCGTTAGATATTTGTCTTCTTACATGGAATGATCTTGGCAGTGCTACCCTATCTAAATCCATCCCATCCTTCAATATACAGCTTAATTATGGCAATGAGGAAAGAGTCCTCATTGTTGGGAAAGGCCAATATTGAAGCATAGACATTATTTATAAATACTTTTGAACATACCTATTAATGCAAATTTAGTCATTTGTTCTTATCTGTTGCAATAAACTATTACTGTTAACCATTAAATTTATAAAAATCAATTACTATGAACAGTACAAGTTAGCACAGCACATGCATTGCGACAAAGGTGGGCCTTTTTGAACTTGATGAGTAGGGACACTTCTTGGTTAAAATATTGGGAGTTCTTGGACTGGATGAAACCCTGGTCAGAGAAGGCAAAATTTACTTGGAAAAAGGTACCAAATTGTTTTCTATTTCCCTCCCCTCAGTTATATAGGAAGAAGCAAAAGCATGAGAAATATCTGTCATCATTTGAAAAGTGTGCCATTTTGGTGTTACTGCTCATTATTGCCTTAACTCTAATGCAAGTGACTTCTCCTTAGACTCTTACTAGTTTTAAGACCCTGGACATTTAATCTTCATCTGCCCCAGTTTTGCCAATTGTAAAATGGTGATAATGAAGTAGAGGCACCTACCTCAAAGTACTGTTACAAGGATCAAATGAGATAATATTTGTAAAGCACTAGTATTATACCTGGCACAGAGTAAACACTGTATAAATATTTGTTATTAATAATGCTATTATATTATTTTCTGTTTTGTGCCTCTCTTTTTTAAAATTTTATTTATTGATTTTTAGTTTTCAACATTCATTTCCACAAGATTTTGAACTCCAAATTTTCTCCCCATCTCTGACCTTCCCTCACCCCAAGACACTGTGCATTCTGATTACTCTTTCCCCCAGTCTGCCCTCCCTTCTATCACACCCCTCCCTTCCCTTATCCCCATCTTCTCTCTTTTCTTGTAGAGCAAAGTAGATTTCTGTATCTCATTACCTGTATTTCTTATTTCCCACTTGCATGCAAAAACAATTCTCAACATTCATTCCTAAAACTTTGAGTTCCAACTTCTCTCCCTTCTTCCCTCCCCACTCATCCACACTGAGAAGGTAAGCCATTCAATATAGGCTATACATGTGTAGTTATGCAAAAGACTTTCATAATAGTCGTGTTGTGGTAGACTAACTATATTTCCCTCCATCCTATTTTGCCCTCCGTTTATTCTGTTCTCTGTTGACCTTGTCCTTCCCCAAAAGTGTTTACTTCTAATTACTCCCTCCTCGCATTTTTCCTCTGTTCTATCATCCCGCCCCATACCCCACTTATCCCCTTCTCCCCTACTTTCCCGTAGTGTAAGATTTTCATACCAAATTGAGTGTGTATGTTATTCCCTCCTTGAGCCAAATGTGATGAAAGTAAGCTTTGCTTTTTCCCTCTAACCTCCCCTCTTCCCCTTCCCTTGGAAAAGCTTTTTCTTGCCTCTTTCATGAGAAATAATTTGCCCCATTCCATTTCTCCCTTTCTCCTCCCAATATATTACTCTCTTACCCCTTAATTTTACTTTTTTAGATCATTCCTTCCTATTCAACTCACACTGTGCCCTCTGTCTATATGAATAATACTATTATCATTATGCAATAAATGCCTATGCACTTCAGACAGCAGAGTTTTCTTGAATAAAAATTGTGTGTGTGAATTAAGGGACAGGTACTGGATCTGTGATTTCTTTGTTAGAGGGAACTCCTGGGTAAGGCAGCTACCTCTACCAATTCAGGTTGGCACCTTCTCTGCAAATTATGATCTTAAAGCATTTAAAGGACTAAGAGGTTAAGTGACTTGTTGCACACTATGTATTTCTGTCTTTTTTATGTATATTTACACGAAATAATATTGTTTCCCTTATAGGAACCACGTAGAAGGAGGCACTATGGTACTGAGGAAATAACATTGCATAGGATACCAGACTTTGAGTCAGAAAGCCCTGAGTTTAAGGCAGAAAACCCTATGTCAAATACGTGTTAGCTGTGTGACCCTGGGAAAATACCTTAATTCACTGTCTCAGTTTCCTCATCTGTAAAATGAGGAGGTTGGATGCTGTGACCTCCTATATATCTTCCAATTCTCAATCTGTGCTCCTTTAACCTTTAGAAAGAACTTAGAGGTGATTTCATCTGCTTCTCTAATTTATAGGTGAGGAAACTGAGGCACAGTCAGTCAACAAACATTTAACATTAAACACCTACTTTGTGCCAGGAAATACTATGTGCTAAGTACACAGAGAAGGGAAATTCCTTGCTTAGGGTCATTACAGTTGTGGGTTAATAAGGCTGAGATTTGAAGCCAGGCCTGACTTTAGACCTAATGCTGTTGTATCATGCCATTTCCTTGAAATCCCCCTGACTGTCATATTCTTGGCAACAGTATTGCTTGCTTACCCCCTGGACACATTTCTGAGAAGGGGAAACCTTTTGGAAACAGAGTTGGTATATACTAAGTACAGTCCCAGTGAGGGATAGATTTTTGGTTGAGAGAGAATGATTAATTCTCAGGAGGCTAGAAAGAGGTAAAGGACAGGAATTCAAGATTCTTTGCCATCCACTCCCCTATGTGTTTCAGTTTTTGCCTCCTTGTTGAAGCATTTTCTCATGTCCTTATTTCTTTTGAAGCTCAGCTGGGTTGTGAATCTGGAACCTCTGTCTCCCATTTTCCCTCCTTTCCTCCCCAGCAGCTTTCCTTCTTATACTGTCACTTTTACTGAATTAGTATTTTTGTAATAACGGGTGAGCTGACTTAACAGAGCTTTGCTTCACATGTCTTGGATTTAAGGTGACGCATATGGTTACTGAACAGGGAATCAGAGAAAACAGATGAGGTGAGGAGTGGTTTAGTAAGGAGGGTTGATGCACAGAATGGTGTGAGGAAAGGCAAGGGGCCAGGTAGCTCTTTTTAATGTAGACAGGAGGTAAGGTATCTTTCTGTACCATGGGCAAGAGGCCAGCCGTCTCTCCGTAGCGAGGACAAGATGTCAGGTGTCTGTCCTTAACATGGACAGGAGGCCAGATATCTGTCCTTACGGTGGGAAGAAGACCGAGGATCTTTCCAGAATGTAGGCAGCAGACCAGGGATATGTCCCAGGGATGGGAAGAAGTCCAGGAATCTGTCTTAAGTGAGGAAAGGAAGGCTATCCAGAGGGGGCAGGAAGACTGACCAAAAGAGAGCAGCATGTTCCTACTACAGGAGAGAGAGCACGTTGACTCCAACACATACTGTACCATGTCATGTAGAATAACAAGTTCCATTCATTCATTGCCTAGTTTGTAATTGCCATTATCTGACTGATGGTTCGTACTGCCGTGTTTTTACCCTTGACTTACTAAGGCAAAGTAAATTATACCCCGTGACTCTTTACTAGCATGATCTCACTCAAGTATGCCCAGATTACTGATCAGCTTTCGAGAGCACCTGAGGATTAAATTGACTCACCTATGATTTTCCTGTGTTGTTCTGGCATCCTGACCAATACTGGCTTGACTCTTGTTTTGACTTGCGACTCCCGCTTTGGATTCTGATTCTGGTATAGCTGTATACCTGGAGTCTGTGGCTGCTCTTGCTACTTGTTTCATCACTAAAAATAATAATAATTAATAATCATATAATTCACATTTTGATGATAATATTGAACACATTTCTGTAATACTTTAAGGCTGAAAAAGTACATTTCTTACAGCAACCCTGTGAGATAGATAATGAGAGTATATTTTTCTCCTTTTTATAGTTATGCCATTTTATAGATGGGAACCGTGAGGCTCAGAGAAGGGAATCAATTTCCCAGGAGTTATAAGGTTAGTAAATTTTCATGGCTGGCATTCAGTCACAAGTAATCCGAAGCCAAGTCTAATCAGGCAGCCTAGGATAGGCTTGTGAGAAAGAGCCTTTTCCTATAGCCACAGAGTTCAATGTATTATGGAAGAAAGGGGAAATTTTACTGAAGGACCAAGGATCAATACAAAGCAGAGCCTAAAATAGAATCCTTGGGAAACAAATGGAAAAATTCTTTTTCTCCCAAAGACCTATGTAAATCTCCAACTCATATTCCCAATTATGTGTAGTCCTCTTTCTCTCTCTCTCAATTCTAGGTTAGTCCCCAAAGGTGTTTTTTGGTCTTCCATCATCATTCCTCCTGCAGCTCCATATTTTCCAGAGCAGAAAGTTCCTCATAGCATTCAGCAGGGGTCCCAGGCATGCTTCTTGCATTCACTCCTGTGTGTCCTGTATACATTTTCTGCCACTGGGCAGAAAGAGTATGAGATTTGGAATCAGGAAAACCTGAGTTGAAATTCTCCCTCAAATACATACTAGCTAGATGGCCCTGGACAAGTCACTTAATCTTTTTGTCTCAATTTTTTCATCTGTAAAATGGGAATAATGATGGCAACCTCCCTAGGGTTGAAATCATAGCATATGTGCAAATGACTTTGAGAATCTTAAAGTGACCAATAAACATTAGCTTCTTATTATGCCTCATATAATTAGATCATCATGAAGTCATTGCGAAGTTGGTGGTATTAGTATGATTCCCACTACTGAGATAAGGAAACAGACTAAGACCAGTTTAGCTATGTCTAGGGCACTCAGCTCAGCAGTGGCAGGATTTCGGTCTTCGAGGACAGTCAAATTCACCATCTCTTGTCCACTCTGGGTAAGGCGCTATGTTATTCTTGTCAAAATTGGTGAGGTTAGGGCAATTGTTTCTTGAGGCAAGAATGAAAGCTTGGATAGTGAATGAGAAGAAAGACTCAAAGATGACTTTGCCATTTCAAACTACAGAAAGCTTGGTGAATGATGGTGCCACTGTAAAAGATAATAAATTCAGGTTTGGTCATGTTGAATTTGAGTTTGGAGACATCCAAGTGGAGATATCCTCTAGTAACTTGAAAGGTGCAGACCTATTAGAAGTCAAAAGTTAGGGATAAAGACACAGATTTGGGAGTCATCTGCCTAGAATAATAATAGCCAACACTTACGTAACCTGTTAAGATTTGCAATTATACTTTACATACATTATCAAATTTGGTCCTCACAACCACCCTGAGGACATAGGTGCAATTATTATTTTCCTTTTACAGATGAGGAAACTGAGGCTGGCAGAAGATAAGGTGACTTGATTAGGGTCACACAGCTAGTTAAGTGTCTGAGGCTGAATTTGAACTCAGGCTTTCCTGAATGCAAATTCTAGCACTCTGTCCACCATTTCACATACTAGCAGCCACTATTGAAGAAGTTATTGGAGCCATGGAAGTGAATGAGAATGCCAAGGCAAAGGGTGTAGAGAGAAGGCTGAGATATGGACCTTGGACATCTATGATCCTGTGTTTCTTGTGTTGGAGGGAGAGTACAGCTAGCAGTTCAAGAAAGAAGAGGATGGAATTAGGAGAGTGTAAAGCGTTTATGAAGTTGAGAGAATGGGCAACAAGGTCAATTGTTGCTTAGAGGTCAAGGAGGATGAAGAATGGATAAAGGCCACTAGATCTGGTGATGGATTCATTCATGATTTTTGGGACAGCAGTTGTAGAAAAGTGATAGCATCAGAAGTCAGATCAAAGGGGTGGTAAGGAAAAGAATGATGATGACCAAGTAGCAGCATTGGGGGTAGACAGTTATTTCCCTCAGATGTTTGTCAGTGGAAGGGGAGAGGAAAGAACAGAATGGATGAGAAGTGTCAGGGAAATGGAAGATCTGAGGTTTTCAAAGGAGTACCCAGAGAGAAGAGAGTCCACTCTAGACATACATATGGGATATCATGAGCAAAGGGCAGAGGCTTAGTTAGGATGAGGCACATTTCTTTCTCTTTGCCTTCTAATTTTAATTTTATTTACACATTTTGGAGTCTCCAAAATGTGTGCTCTCTCTTCCACATTATTTATGCAATTGCTAATTAAATACGACAAGTCCTAGCATGGTCTTTCACTTATAGTTTTTTCTTATGGAGTATTTATTTATCCTTATTTTTTATTTCCTGTCTCTAAGTCAGTTTCCTAGCCATTGCAAAAGAGATCTTCAAGCCCAAGTTGACCCCATTAAAATAAGAAGTCTTTGGTTTGGAACTTTGTCAGTCTTTTTGAGAAATATGTGTTCTGGTGCTGCTTTATCCCCATGCTTATTTAGAAAGGGAAAAACGCCAGTAGATGAAGAAAGTATGATTTCCCCTTGAAAATGCTGTTGCTTTTTCCTCAGTGCCTCCTGAAGAGGAGGCGCTGTCAGACAGGGAAAACTACTGACTCTGAGGTTAAGGGATCTGATTTAGAATCTTTCAGGATTATGACCTGTGTAATGTTGGGCAAGATGCTTAACCTTCCTCAGCCCCAGGTTTCTTATGTGTAAAAGATAGGGGTTTGAATTAAATGGCCTTCAATATTCCTTCCATATATAGACTATGGATACTTCATTTGATCCAGGTTTAATTCTAGGTTCTCTTGTATCCTGTCTGTGGAATTTTGGTTTAATTGGTTCATTTCTCTGTGAACTGAGAGTGAGAGAAAAAAAGTGATTGTTCAAAAGTCACATATATGTGTGTATGTATCTGTGTATATGCACACCGGTTCCCCGCCCACATATATCCTCGTGTATATGTGTTGGTATGTATCTACTGTCTAACTATCTCTCTCTATCCCCACTCTCTCTCTCTCTCCCCTCTCTCTCTGTCTCTTTCCTCTCTCTCTCTCTCTCTCTCTCTCTCTCTCTCTCTCTCTCTCTCTGTCTTTGCCTCTCTCTCCCTCTCCCTTTCCCTCTCTTCTTCTCCCTCTCTTTCTCCCTCTCCTTTCCCCTTCCTTGTCCCTTCCCACCCTTCTCTCTTTCTTGTATACAGCAGAGCCAGGACTACAATATAGACTTCCAACTAGGTATACCTGTGTATGCTGGTAAACTAGGTCCACTCTCTATTAAAGTCTATGCATTCACTCATCACGACTAGAGTAATACATGGCAATATAAGGATATATACTGGATTCTCGTGAGTCATCTGAGTATATTTTTACAGAGTTATATGGATAAGGTCAAGTTCTAGGAATCAGTCCTTTTAAGTTTGGTTTATGTCACTGATTGAACTTTGATTTTGGGGAAGTTATTCTCCTTCTCATTTGTCTTTGAACAAAAGGATTATAGTGCATACCTTCCTTCACCTCAGAGGATTGTGTTGGGGTCCTGGTTAAGAAGAGATCCAAAATACTTTCCTTGAATCTGAAGCACATTGTGGAGGGGGAACAGCTGTGTACTGCATTCATTCTATTAGCATATCTGTTGGCTTGCCTTTTGAAAACATATGGATGGACATTTTTCCCCCTCCATTGGGCCCAGAACTGATGAGAGGGTACTTAAAAGTACTTTTTCTACCCTGGTGGTTTAAGCAGCTGCCCGTGGTTCAGAACCCCCAGCCCCCTTTCCTTGCCTGGCTTGGTCACAACCAAGAAGTAGCAGGAGCTCAGCGACACCATTCCCCGGAAGGAAACCAACCCAGTCTAAAGTCCCTCCAGAAAAGCTAACCCCATGACTCCAAGGCTCTTTCCTGAGCTGCTAAGGTAGCTGAATAATATAAAATATGCCTTACATTTTCACTGCTATTCACCTTTAAGTGACTTTTCAGCTTTTTCCATTAGGAGCTGCTGTTTTCATTTGGCTGGAGAAATCTGCTCAAACTGAAACTTGGCATTCAAGGGCTCAGCCTGGCAGGCCTTCTCTCTTTTCCGTTCGTTCATTCATTTTTAAAATTCAATTAAAACCAAACCCAACCAAATTTCTATTTGGTCCTTCTGGATTTGCTCTCCTCCTCCCTAGCTCTCATCTTCCACAACCCACCCACACAGAGATGCCTATACATACACACACGCACACACATACACACACATACACCACCACCACAAGTAGGTAGAACAGTGAAAAAAAAACCCATATTTTACAACTTTGATTCCTTTTAAAATTTATTTTTATACCAGTATTAAGCCACATATTACTTTCTGTTCCAATTTTACCTTCACTTGAGTTAAATGATTGTAAGTGCCTAAAGATATTATAAACTATATTACCCTTAAATATTCCCTATACTCATTAAAAGCTCTCAGGAAGAAGTGTTGATGTTCATATGGTCAGCCAAAAAAAATCAGTGTCCATTCCCTTGGGAATCCATAGTACCAGTTGTGGTGAGGGCATTTGTACCTGGCCTGCCCATTGTTCTCTTGGGTAGTTGTTGGCCTAGTTAAATGTGAGCTTTGGAAACTTACACAGATAATAGTGGGTTGTGGTCAGCAGGCATAAGCCAGTTACTGCTCAGGAAGCAAATCCCTGGGCTAAGTCCCATCGGAACTCTTCAAGTTTGGAGTGAGCAAGGGGGCCAGGTCCAGCTTGGATCTGAAAAGTCTGCAAAGGAAGCTTTGTTTATAGGGTTCTGTCTGCAGAACCCTTCCCTCCCCCTCCCCCCCAACTTTCCTTTATTAAGCACACTCTGGCTGGGTAGCAGGAAACTTTCGCTTTTTATTACCTATATTCTGGCTACAGGAAGCTCTTTTTTCCCTCTTCTTGCCATTTTGGAACAGATCTTTGAACGCAAAGGTTTTAGCATCTGGCAGAGTGGCTCACCTGACCTGTCCCACCCACCTGCTGTTTTCAGTTGTATGTCACAGACTTCAGGAAGCCTGGCATTCTTGGATGCACCTATGGGAGCATGTCCAAACTTGGAGCATAGAGTCCTCTGGATGCCAGACAATCAATCAATCAACAAGCATTTATTAAGTACTTCGTGCCGGCTCTGGTATTAGCACTGGGCCTTTCTTTCCAAGATGTCTATATTTGGTCGTCCCCCAAGTAAAGCACCAAATATATTTGACCACCGGTCCTTTTCTTACCTCCTCAAGTTTATTGCCAAGGTGATACAGTCAACTTTCTGTGACCAAAATGAAGGATTATTAAGTCCTATTTGTTTTGTCCACTGATGTCCAGTTGTTAGGATTCTCTTTTCTGGGGTTCTGACCTGTCTCAGAAAGCAAATTCCTAAGTGAAGCCCTTGCATATTCTTGTACAATCAGTACTGACAATCCAGCAGTTTGGGCCATGGTTTTCTGTACTGTAGGTTTTCTTATGGAGATTCAACTGAGTCAAAGGGTTGTTTTGTTTTTATTTTTAAGGTAGTAATTAAAACTTCATGAATTATTCCATATTGGATTCAAAAGAGGATCTTGAATTTTTTCCCATTTTTTTCCTTAACATTTAGAAAAGAGATCTTGTATTTAGTAATTCAGTGCTTCCAACAGACATGGACCATAGGGTAGAAGTCACAAAGAGATAAATTTAGGCCTTATTCCATAAGTACAGTGAGCCTCCTTTTTAGGTAGTTTGCTCCCTCCGATGGAGATCTTTAAGCAGAGACTGGAGGACCACAGATTTAGAATTTGCTCCCTTTTTACTTCTGGGTAAAGTCCCTTTAAGACCCTGCTCAGGTATCTTTTTCTGCTAATTAAGCCTTGTGTGATCCCCCTGACAGCTAGCAGCCTCTCTCTCAAATGACTTTGTCTTTGTCTAGTTTGTATATATGTGTATTAATTAGCTTTATATTTATGCTGTATGTATTTTTATATGAGCTTATTGTCTCCCCCCATGAGAACATGAGCTCCTTGCAAATAAGAGCGATTAGTTCTTTGTGCTTATATTTCCAGCACCAAGCACAGTTCTTGGGACATTGTAGGTGCTTAATAAATACTTGCTGATCCATTTTCTTTCAGGTATGTTGTAATGTATTTCTTCAGACTCAGTGGCTGCTGAGGTCCCCTCCCACTCTGAAATTCTATGATTTTGCAGGATTGTTTTTTTTTTTCATTAGTATGGATACTCAATTTAACAAGGCATATTCCAATGTTAGTAGATGGGTTTAGTGGCTCTTGCCAAGTACACATATATATATATATATATAGTGTGTGTATATATATATATATATATATATATGTATATTTCACTGGGGTGACATTAATGATGAGCTTCTCTGAACTTAGTTATCTTTGTTCTTGAAGAGAATGTCATCTCTGGACTTATATTTGAAGTCTTTCCAGTTTATTAGAGCATAGGCACTGTTGGCAAATCAGGAATCCATGAGTAAGAATTCATTGGAAGATGTTTTTAATATAACTTTATGCTGGTTTTCTCCTAAAGGCCTGAAGAAAATGCTATGGACATCGTCCGCAACTTATCAATAGCCAATTTATCCCCAGCTATCAAAAGCCAACAAATATCTTAGCCTAGATTTATCTGCCATTACCCAGTGAGAGGATTGATGAGTCCCTTCTGATGGAGCTCATCAAGATTCTCCTTCCTTCTCCTCCATGCTCAGTATTACTTGTTTGCCAAGACTTCTTGGAAGACTGGGTAGTTGGATTTGGGAATTACCTTATGTCCTCAGTCATCTGGACGTGATTATTTTCATTTCTCTTACCTTCTGTGAATAGTCAGTATGCTAGCACTCCTGGGGACAGAAAAGGTGGATACCGGCGAATCCCCCTTTCCTCCTCCCTCAGGTTACGTCCCCTCACCTTTGATGAGGGTCTCTTCAATCTAACCTACTACAGAGATTCCCTTGTTTGGGAATTAGACAGTGGTCAAGGGCCTTAATCCTCCTAATTTTACTTGTTGATGAAGATTTTGAGTCATCATTCACATAGAAGACAGCATAAATTATGCAGTAGTCCCTAGTCTCTGGCTACAGCCTGTATCCATAAAGCTTGATTGTGAGTAGGATACCTTGTAGACCTTGGGGCCTGACTCCATCAGTCCAGTGTCAAATAAAAAACCCATGAAGTCTTTGTGAGGCCCAGACAGAGGGTCTGAGCATTACTTACACCTGGCTGGAATCTGGTTTTTAAGTCAAGATTAAAAGAGAAGGGGAAACACTAAATTCTGAGAAAGAACAAGTCAAGTAAAGCAAGCATTTATTAAATGCTTGCTGTGTTTCACGCACTGTGCTATCTTAGGGACACAAAGAAAGGAAAATACAGTCTCTTCCATCAAAGAGTTCAAATTCTAATGGGGGAGACAAAACATGCAAGCAACTATGTGAGCACAAGATAGATAAAGAGATTGTGAGATCTAAGTGGAAAGTTAATTAAAGACATCTTAAGAGAGATATTCTCCTTTGGGAATTAAGGAGAAATATTGCTCTCTTCTGAGTGAACTCAGTGTGACTTTGTTTCATTTGTGGGCCAACAAATGACACTAATAATGGTAGGTGCATATGGAAGAAAGTGCCAAGGAAAGGTCTATCAGAAAAAGAGACACTGCAAGCTTTGAATTGAGACCAGTCTAAATGGAGAGCCAATAAAATCAACCTTCATAAAACTTGAAAGTGCTCAGAAGTCCCCCTCAAAATTTCCATTCATCTGCAATGAGGTCCTCATGCTGCTGCCCTGATAGTTATCTTTCCTCAAGTGTCAACCTTCAAGGGAAATTTGAAATGACTTCATCTTTATTTTTTATTACTTCTCAGTTTTGTTTAGGTGCTAGTATTGCATTAGGAGGAAAACTACCATATATGCATTAAATTTTTTTTCAAAAATTTGTACTGTATGTGTGAACATTCTCCTACTGAAAAGAAAGTAAGGTTAGTCTGGTTTAAGCAGTTCCTATTGCATGTTTACTGTATTTCAATAACATTATGGAACTGTATGGATAGTGGGGGCCCTGTGTGGGAACTCAAATATTATTTTGACTGTTTCTTTAGAAACATATATTCCAATTTTTGAACAACCATTATAGAGACGCCTTTTGGAGGATAAGCTGTTTATAGTTTGAGGACTGTCTTATTAGATAAAGTGTAATTGCTAAATAGCAATTGTTTCTTTTTTACCCAGGAACCCTGAGGGTCTTCCCCTCCCAGTTTGATTTTTTTCTTTTGTTTAAAGGAGCCATCTCTTGAGTAACTACTTAAAGAAGCATATTCATTGAATGAGTGTATCTCACTCAAAGTGAGAATGTGATGAGACCTTAGCCTGAAAGGTCTCCCATTGCACCTTGAGTCATCTCCAGTCATCCTGATGAATATCAGGCCACTGGACCCAGATGGCTCAGGAGGAGAAAGTGAGGTTGGTGACCTTGCACAGCCCCCTCTCCCTCAAATCAAAGTCAAGTCATGTCATCATCTTGATGTCATAGTCTTCTTTGGGAATGAAGGACAAACACAACAATTAGATAAAAAACTTATATATTGGGATGACTACTGCAGGGCCATTACCCTGGTTTTAGAATAAGAAAATCATAGATTTCAAGCTGGGAGGGACCTTAGAGGTCACCTTGTTCAGAACTGTCAAAGTTGAAGCCCAAGGCCTGCCAAACTCTTGAGTGTGTCCTGAACTAGATTAAAATGTATTGTGAAATGTTGAAAAAATAAAAATATAGTACAACATAGATAATGTTCATTTGTGGTTTTCTAAGTCAGTGTGGGCAGGGATCTGTTTCTTTTTGAATGTGACACCACTGAACCACCTGTCCTTCCTTTTCATTTTACAAATGAGAGAAAACTGAGTCTTAGAGAGGACAAATGATTTCTTAAAGCCAGATTTAGGCTAAATACAACTCAAAAATGCCAAATTAAAATTATTTTAAAAGCTTCTTTTTTTAAAAATTCTGTGCCAATACTGCTATTTTAAACCAAATTAGAGATGACATTTGTGTTGTGATTTATAATCTACAAAGCTCTTTTCTCAAAACAGCATTGTCAAGTAAGTAGGGCAAACACTTTCTATTTTACAGATGAGGAAATTGAGGAGGAAGGAAGCTAAGTGATCTGTCTGTGGTTCCACAGCTCAAAAGTATCAGAGTTGGGTCTTCGGGCTTGTCTTTTGACAGTTCAGTTCTCTTGGCACCATATTGCCTTGCTCAGGAGAAGCAGAAGATGGGATAATTTATCAAAAATACTTACCCAATGTGAACTAAACATGAAAGGTCACATCATCAAGAAAAATTAACTTGAAATGACCTTCCAGTCTGTGGTTAGGAAGAGCTTATTAACTAAACAAAGGATTTAGGCAATCATAAAATATAAAATAGATTATTTTGCTTATGTATTGTTAAAATGCTTTTATATAAACAAATTAATGCACCCCTAGGTTAAGAAGAGAGATTATTGAGTAGAGGGGGAAACATTTTTGCATTAAATAGCTCTGATAAAAGTCATAAAAAGACTCAAATATATGACTAAGATCTATTCCCAAATAGTCAAGTAGCCAAAGTTTAAAAAAATCAACAACTGTATAGAAAAAAAATACTTCCAAAATATCAAAATATGTATACAAGTTTAGCTAGAATGGCTCTCCTCTGTTAATTGGAGAGAAATACTGTGATATTCTTTGGGAAATCTTCATAGTCAGCCCACAATGTCCGCCAAGTCTTTTATGAACATAGCTGCTTTCTAGAAGCAGATTGGCTTTGTAGATTTGACTGACACCATCCATGTCCCTTCCTAACATCCCCTCTAAAACAGCTTGTACTTAGATCCGTATGTTTCTGTCTGGGAATCCCACTTAATTAAAAGCAAATGAACTTGTTTATATTTGAAGATCATTTTCCCTTAATAAATCTTTCCTCTGCCTATATATCCTGTGACAAAATTAATTAGAAATGACAAACTTAACGTGAAACTCAATAGGGTGGAGGAAAAACTGTTTAGTACCTATAGTCTATAGTTTCATAACCAAATAATCTTTACTGTGGGCTCTTTGTGTGCTTTATCACCTAGAAGAGAAAGAAGGTGCCTTTCATTGAGGCCAGTATTGAGCATTCCACTATTATTTTTGCCTTGTGCTATTTGCCCTTAAAATTCAATCTGTATCATTTCTTCATTTAAAGTTTTTGGGTCAACTATGATGGAGTCACGTTTTTTATTAAGATTCCGCTTAACTCCAGCCAGAAGTTGTGTTTTGATAGTGTAAAATTGTTCCTTTACATCTTCATCAGAATGTTGTGTATTTGGTGTTAAATTAAAGGATAAATTTTATGGCACATTTGCTCACTTTTTAAAAAGAGTTTATTGGGGTAGTAATTCAGATAAGAAAATAATCTATAAGGTAAAAAATTTTGTAAAGGAACTTTAGGAAGATTTTATTTGAAGAGTTAGTTACCTAGCAATTAGAAACATAGGGTAAGTCAGCCAGCTCCTTCTAGGGACTAGCAGGTAAGTCCACAGAACTGGACAGTGTGTAGATGGACCTGAGCAGAATTCTCAGGGGACAATGATTGCTTCTAGACTTTATAATGAAGGCCTCACAGCTGGAAAACAGTCAGTGAATTTGCAATGAGCCTGAAGATCCTAAATGTGAGACACAGGGGAACACAGGTGCAAAGGTCCCTCCAACCTCTGATGCTGGCACACTCAGTAAGATAAGGAAAGTTCAGAAGGTATTGTCCAGATTGTGGCTACTACTAATCTTATAACACAGAATTATTATTTCAGATCCTTGGGTTGTTTCTTTTTTCTTAAATTTTCCCATGCTCAAGTCTTGGGATAGTTTAAACCATGGATCTGGCACGTAAATCTACTTCGGGCCACATGAAAAATAGACACACAAGGAAACAGAACAGAACAGAACAGAAATAGGCACACAAGGAAAGCTATCCAGAAACACCAGATCCCAACAGTGTCAAAGCTGTGCTTCCATTTTGCCATCTATTTTTCACTTCTTTCATCTTTAAGGATAGTCAGTTCTGCAATTTAATAGTTTAATTTAGAATGTGAGCCTAGAGTGTTATACCTCATTCCTTTTGCCTACTGTCAGTAGAGTGGGCAAAAGGCCATTGTTCACAGAGCTGTTGAGAATGGTTGCGTACTCCTTGCCTTCACAAATCAATTGTTTTGCTTTCTTGATTTTGTTGCCCATAGCCGTTAATGTGGAAGACTTATATGGTCATGCTTGTTTGGAGTAGATGGGTAGAATCCTGTTCTTTTCACATTCATGTATTTTCCTTGATTCTTTGGAAATTTCGGTTGACAAGATCAGATGCCTAGACAGTGTATCTGATTTTCTCTTGGGTGAGTAGCATCTCATCTATGGGTTCAATTGTTATATTCAGTCCTAATCTCATTCCTGAGCGCCATGCCTGCATAACCAGCCACCTATTGGATGTTTTGAACTGGATGTCCTAAAGATACCGCAAACTCAAAGTCTAAAATAGAACTTATACTTTCTCTTAAACCTTTCTATTTTTTTAGAAGGTACAATCATCCTTCCAGTGACTTAGGTTTTCAGTCTTGGTGGCATCCTGAATTCCTTACCGTTACTTACCCCATATAACAAGTCAGATGCCAAATCTTGCCATTTGTATCGCCACGGAATTTCTTTGACGTATCTCTTCCTCTCCATTCCTACAGCCACCACTATAGACTTAAAGTGATGATCATACTCGACAACTATACTAGCCTCCTTTTTTATCTTCCTACCTTGAGTGTCTCCCCTCTCAAGTCCATCCTTTATATAGCTGCCAAAATGACTTTCATAAAACGTAGCCTTAACGATAATATTCTCTTGGTCAATGAGCTCTAGAGGCTTGCTTTGCCTCTGAATCAAATGTAAACTCTTCTGTTGGACGTTTAAAGAGTTTCCCAGTCTGTTCCTTTCCTTATCATCCCAATCTCCTTATAATTCCCTGCCATTTTCACACTACGTTTCAAACATATTGATCCGCTTGGTGTTCCACCTGCACAAGGCTCCATTTCCTGTTGCTTTACCTTTGTACTGGCCATCTACTGTGATTGGAAAGCACTTCTTCCTCACCTCTCCCTCTTGGAATGCCTGGTTTCCATCTAACTTAAGCACCATCTCTTTGTGAAGTCTTTCCTGGCTCTCCCAGGTGCTCAGTGGATACCCTTTCCCTACACTACCTGTATTCATTTTGCATATATCCTGTATCCTCTCATATGCATACGTACCACCTCCCTTATTAAAATTTGTAAACTTCTTGAAGACAGGGCATGTTTTATTTTTGCTTTGGTATCTTCTCACTGTGACTTGCATAGAGTAAGTGTTTAATAATATGTTTGTTGATCTATTGACTTCTGTCTCTGCTATTTCCTCACCTTAGGAATTTCTGACATGAAAACTTCCTCAGCTACTGTAGAATCTGAAACTCAGCTGAAGCTTATAGTCTTAAAGAGTTTCCTGGAGGAGCTGATAGGGTAAGCTCCAATTAGAATTTGTCAGAAATGGAATTGGAGTCTTCATTACTCCAGTATCAGTAGTCTCACTGGGATGCACATGGTCCCAGTAATGGGACCGGTAACTTAGAGAGCATTCCTGTTGTTACAGCTCTATTGTATAATTCCACTTTGCTTTCCTATAAAGCTTAGAATGATTTGCTACTCCTCTAGGCATGTAATGATGTCTTGTGAGCACTATGTTTTCTTGGTTATGATTGTGTTTAATTTGATGGAAAAGAGAATCTGAGTTTTTAATGTTTCCATTTCTGTATTTTTAGAGATTTTGAACATTTTCCATATGTGCGTTCACATTTGAGAACTGTCTTTTTTTTGATGTTTTTGGACCACATTTGCTGTCAGATAAGGTTTTAATTTTTGTACCTATGGGTCAATTAAATTCAACAAATGTTTACGAAGTGCCTACCATGCTCAAGACATTGTGCTGGATTCTGGGTAAGCAAAGAAACAGTAATAATAAAAAAAGCCTGCAATCAAGAAACTTCTGCTTCACCAGGAAAAGCAACATGGACATAGATAAATGAATATAAGACTGCTTCAGTATGAAAAGAGCACCAGCACTTGGTGGAATCTATCAATCAATTAAGAAATCCTTATTTAACAAGTCTCTGTATGTGTGTGCATGTATGCACATACACGCGTGCACACACACACACACACACACACACCCATATGGATCCTTGTGTCTTTCTCTCTATATACTCAATCTTTTCTTTCTTTTCAAGGTTCATCCTGCTACCTTACTCTCCATCCCATCTGACAGTGATGCTCCCTCAATTATCCCTTCTCCAATATATTCAGTATCTCCCATTCAGCTACAAACATCTTAATACAACTTCCACTTGATCTCATTGACTCCTTCCAACTATACTACCCCATTTCTCATCTTCCTTCAACAGCCAAATTTCACCATTAACTTCCTATTGACCATGGCCATTATTTAGTTTTAGTGTCTAATTAGAGTTTTTAATTTGTTGGTTTTCTAATTTTTTAGGTGGATGTCCGTCTTGTTGATCTGCTCTCTCTTTTACTGAAGGAAGTATTTAGAGATATAATTTTTCTCCTAAGGATTCCTTTGGTTGCATCCTCATAATTTTGATATGTTTTGATATGTTATCTCATTGTCAATGTTTAATGAAATTAGCAAATATTTTTATGCTTTGTTCATCATCCCATCCATTCTTTAGGACTAAGTTGTTTGGTTTCCAATGGATTTTTTCCCCTCAACATTTTTTTGCATTTTGGCCTGTAAAAGATGTCTTTAATATTTCTGCTTTCCTGAATTTGTTCACAAGATTTTTATTCCCTAATACATGGTCAGTTTTTTGTGAAGATGTCATGCACATCAGAAAAAAATACATATATTCCTTTTTATTCCAATTCAGTAGTTTTAAATTGTTTGTCATATGTAACCTTTCTGAAATTCTATTCATCTTCTTCACTTTTTTGTGTGTAAATTTGGTTAGTTATGTCTAGGTCTGAGATAAGTAACTTGAGGTCCCCCATTGTTGCTGAGGTTTTTTTTTGTCTCTTTCTCATTTAACTTTTCCTTTAAGTTTTTTCATGCTGTTCCACTTATTGCATGTATGTTTAATATTGACATCAATTCATTGTCCATTATACCTTTTTAGCAACACCAAGTTTTTGTATGTTTCTCTTTAAGCCTAGGTTTATTGTTGCTTATTGTTGTTCAGCTGATGTATGATAGATTTTGTTGATGTTCTTTATTTAACTCTTTATTACACTTCTGTGAGCTTGCCCCTGGTTGACAGTTCCAACAAACTGCTGGTGGTCTCAGCCCTTTTTAGCCAACTGTAGGTTTACAGTCACAAAACTGCAGACTCCTCTTTGGTCTTAGGTTCCT
The DNA here is from genome assembly GCA_028658325.1 of Potorous gilbertii. Taxonomy (NCBI): domain Eukaryota; kingdom Metazoa; phylum Chordata; class Mammalia; order Diprotodontia; family Potoroidae; genus Potorous; species Potorous gilbertii. Next base: position 552,061,248 of record CM053769.1, read on the forward strand.
GACCTCAGTATCCTGCAGTTGGCTTCAAGTTGAACTGGAGGCTTCAACTGAGATTGAGACCCTGTTCAGCTCCTAGGATCAGGTCTTCACTCTTTGTTTCTGAACTTGTTCCATCTTCAGTATTTGATCTAGAGTCCATATGACTACTCCTCCCTTGGGAATACCATCCCTGGGTGCAGGTCTCTTTCTCATTCTGCCCCACATCTGTGACCTAGAACTTGAGAGTGAATAACAGAGCTTTCATTTGGCACCTATTCCTGCATCCTGGACAAGGATGGGGTTGCACTTTATGGATCTGGTACCACAGTCTTGGTCTTCTTTCATTTCCCAAGTAAATGTTCAGTGTCTATGACCCTGGCTAGACTCCATTTCTAGTGTCCGCAGATGTCTTTGTTTGCCTCCTTATACTGCTCTGGACTAGAAATATGACTCACTGTGATTTTTTTAAATTGAATTTGCCCATCAGAACTCAGTGTGGTGCATTAAGGAAATATGTTGGGCAGTTAATCTGCCTTCTTTCTCCTATTCAGACATCTTGGCTCTGCTTCCATGTAGTTCTATAAGTGTGATTTTGTATTTTAATCAATGTAGTTTGAAATGTACAAATAAATTAGGAAAATATTGTAATGACTATGTAAGTTTGTCCTCACTTTTGAACATTGAACATCTTACCAATTCTTTACTTTCTTATATCAATAAAAATTATTCTAGAGATGAATTTATGTGAGCCCTTTCAGTGTGTTGGTAAGGTATTTTAGGGATCAATTATATAGTGATGATAACTGAATCCTTGATAGCTGATGTCGCCATCTACATTTATTGATAATACATAGAAATGGTGATTTGAGAGAAGTGGGAATTTCTATGATTTGATTAATGTTTTTATTGATTCTATTGATTTTCTAAATAAATATAATACTATCTACAAATAGAAATGACTTAAGATTTTCTGCCAACTCTTTTTCCCTTTTACTTTTCTCTTACTGTATTACTGCTATTTCTTTTCTAGTGCTATGATGAATAAGCATGGTGAGAATTGAGGTAAGGGAAAGGGAATCTTTCTTAACCTCTGCTCTGAGTTAGAAAGGTTATCTGGTTTTTCTTTTACATATAGGGCTACTTCTTGAGTTCAAATATTTGCTTTCTATTAGCATTAAGGAAAAATTCTTCTATTTCTGTGAATTTTACTATTTCTAACATAGATGAGTATTGCATTTTATCGAAAGCTTTTTATTCATTGATATAATTATATGGTTTTCATTATTGTTAATATTATGCATTATGTAAATTGTTTTCATTTCATAGAACCATCTTTTCTTTCACTTCTGGTATATATCCCATTAGATCATAATAAATAATTTTTATATATTATTTATTATTATATATTATTTTTACATATATTTGTATATTATATATATTATTTTATATAAATAAGGATGGCGTTTAACCAGGGTCAAAGACATTGTATTATTATATCACACTTGTCAGCACTTTATTTTCTGCACCAATATTCATTAATGATATTAATTAATAAGTACCCAGTTATAAGTACAGGATCATTAGGCAGTTGTTAATGTGAGAAAGATCTTGGGACTTTAGTGGACTATAAATAAACTCAGTAGAAATCATGTAACATGGCAGTCCCCCAAACTAAAGCCATTTCAAGCACATCAGTAGACTCTGAGGGCCAGTGCAAGGGAGGTAGAAGTCCCAATATATCCTTCCCTCATTAGTCTACAACCAAAGCATTGTGGCAGGTTTGTGGTTCCACATTAGAGGAAGAATATTGACAATCTGTACAGTACATAGTAGAGGGCATGCAGGATGGTGAGAGTGAGTCAAAGTTTTGTTAAGATTGGTTTGGGAAACTGGAGATGTTTAAATAAAAGAAGAGAAGTTACTAAGGGGATGTGATTACTATCTTTAAGAATCTAAAGAATTGCTATATGAAAGAATAACTAGATTTACTTTATTTTTTTTAAAACTATAATTAGAAGCAGTAGGTGGAAGTTGCTGAGGATATGAAGAAAAACTTCTTAATAAATAGAACTATCCAAAAGTGGCCTAAGTTGCCTCAACAAGTAATAAGCTCCTCATTTCTTCAGGAGACTGGATGACCTTTTATCAGGAATATTGTTATGGGGCCTTCTGCTTGAGAATGAGTTAGAATAGATGGCCATGATCATTAGGAAGTTAATGGTGAAATCTGGCTGTTGAAGGAAGATGAGAAATAGGGTAGTAGCTAGAAGGGGTCAGTGAGATCAAGTTAAAATTGTATTAAGATGTTTGGGAATTGAATGGGAGAAATTGAATATGTTGGAGAAGAGATAATTGGGGGAGCACCACTGTCTCAGAGTAGATGGGATGGAGAATAAGGTAGGGGAATGAACCTTTAAAAGGAGAAGATTGAGTATAGAGACAAAGTCTCTATACTTTGTTCTTTTCTTTAGTCTCTAAATTGTCAGAAAAGTTCAAGATATAATTATCTCATGAAAGCAAGATATGTCTAGATGGGATGGGATTCTTGAAAACAACAGAGAGGGTCTAGATCTCTTTGAAAGAATGTGCTGAGGGAATCAGTAAGAGATAAATAAAAGCATTTCTGATCAGCTCTAAGGATCCAGTTGAAGTTGCAAATTATCATGAATTTGTAGCCTGAGGACTGTGCAAGTTTTCTAGCTCCTCTTAATATTCTGCAAACTTAGAGTAGTAATAGAGAAAGACAGTTGGAGTAATCCAATATATTTGATAGGCCAGTAGCACAAAAGAATCGATGGTTTTTAATGTGGGCTATTTTGAAGTGATTCCATGGAATGCAGACTGGTTGGGGAGTCAAGTGTAGCGAGAAGAGTTGAATAGGGAAGAATTGTGTGACAGAGAATTTTGGTTAAGGGCTGAGAATTTGTTTGGTCAGGGTGCAGAAGTAGGAGAGAGGCAAGTTAATGACATTAGAGAGTGTTGGGTTTGAAAATTAATTCCTAAAAGTTTCAACTGTTTGTTTTACCCACACTGAGTAAAATCTTCAGAATTTCATGACAAACAAAACTTTTATCCCAAACCTTTTTATGAGTAAATGCTGAAAAAGTGCAAAAAGGACTCCTGATATTTGAGAACAAACTTTAGATAGCTATTCAGAATTTGAAAGAACTATGATAAGAAATTCTTTACAGCTTATAACAATATTTGGATATAGTTTCTTAACTGTAACTAAGAAATTCAGAGACTTATCTTTAGAATTATTTCTTTGAGGCCCTTTATATTATAAAGTATTAAACTAGATCAGTCAGTTTACACTGAGATTCTTTGACCCTACCTCCACACCAACCTGGGGTGTTGGGGTGGGTAGAAAAAGGGATGTGTGTGATAAAATCAAAAAGGGAGAATTCAGTCCTCTGGAAATTATTTCCTTTGATAGCCACTGATAACTTTGAGACTCAGCAAGGGTGAAGAAATTTTAAAGAGAATAAATAACTAGTTCCAAATACTGTCACTCCAGCTCACATAAAGTTCTATGGAGCGAAATTGTCCAAAAAACTGTAAGACTCTAAATCAGCAATTACAAAACAGTAATGTCTAAATGAGACAATAACTATCTAACTGGAAAATCCCATTTATGTTTTAGTCATTGAAGTGAGAAGTTTTAAGGCTTTATGCCAACATTGCATAGAAATTCTGAATATAAATGGCCCCCACTTCTTCTTCATCAAGCATGATGTGCCGTCAACCAAAGCCCCTGTTGAGTGAAAATCTACAAGCCAAAACACCAGAAGTGGAGATATGAGATAAAAATAACACACTGGGTTATTTCATTTCTTCATTTCTTTGCTGTCAAAGACCATTCCTTGCAGGAGCTTGTTTAAAGACTTTGCCCCGAAATTTTGGTCTGGGTAATGTTCTTGATGATTTTTTGGCACCAACCCTGTATTTTTCTGTGTTAAATAGCTGACCTGGAATGGGCATAAATCACAATGAAAAGTCAAGAGAACTTTTTTTTAAAACTCCCTATCATTAAACTAAAAAATCCCAAAATTCAATTTTATTTTTTTCCTTGGAAAGAAAAGTTCACGGTGGATTGTCATATATTAATAGTTTAAATGTGGTTCAAGGTATGTTTAAATTAGAAGGACTTTCTAAAGAATTCTTTAGTGGTCCTCAGCATTGGCTAGGACAGAAACAATAAAAATGTTCAAAAAATCTCATACAAGTAATTGCAGGTTTATTTTGCTAAAATGCTATCTCTCTTCATGGATAAGCCAGAGAGCATTATTGTAGCTTTGTCTAAAGAACAAAACTTACAATCGCTTTTGTTGTTGTATGTCACTTTAGAAAACAGAGCTTGTTAACCTGCAGTGCAACTCATTGTCGAGGAAAAAAAGGCAGATTTCTGTCATATACATATAATCATTTTAGAATATTTTTGAGCATGTAGGAATCTATGAGTAGATGGGAACTTGGTAATAGCCTAATCACTGGCAGTAGAATTTATTCTTTAAACCATAGGTCACTTTTCCTGGAATCTGTTTATAAATCACCTTCTAGGGGACACGAGTTATTGTGATGGGTTTTTTTTTTCCACTCAGAATACAAGGTACATGTTGCACAGCAGGCATTTTAGAATGGCAGAAAGCCTGGTCTGTACTTGAGAAGATTTCTAGTTGCCCTGAGATTTGGGGCCATAGTAGACTTAAGGAGTCTGACATCAATTTTGTGGTCCTCTGTGGATCTTACCTAGCTCCCAATCCCCAGAACAGTGTGATTGAGTCCCACAACTGTACACATTATTCTACCTGAGGTCTTAAATAAAAAGAATTACTTGTCATTTTATATTCTGCCTATACTCTTTTGTAGGTTGAAATAAGGGAAAATAAATACATAATTAAATTATCTTTCTCCTATCCCTTACCCCCTAGACTTTTGCTTTGTGTAAATAAAGTCTGAAATTTGCTATCACCTTCATATTTTTTCTTCTGAATTATGTCCTAATTGAGTTCATCCATCAATAAACATTCATTAAGTGCCTACTATATGCCAGACATTATGCTAAGTTTTAGAAATACGAAGAAAGATAAAAGACAGTTCCTGCTTTCAAGGAACTTATAGTCTGAAGCAAGACATAACATGCCAACAAGTCTGTACAGATAAGCCCTATACAGGATGTATTGGAAATAATCAGCAGAGGGAAGGCACTGGAATTACCAGGGATCAGGAATGGCTTCCCACAGAAGGTGGGATTTCAGGGATGTAAGGAAACCAGAAGGTGGAGAGGAGGAGGGAGATCATTCAGCACATATGGTATAGTCAATGAAAATGCTTGAAACTGGGGAGTGTTCTCTTATTTGAGGAAGAGCAAGGAGGCCAGGGTCACTGGATTACAAATATAGGTACAAGAAGGTTTAACATGTAAGAAGACTGAGAAGGTGTGTGTGTGTGTGTGTGTGTGTGTGTGTGTGTATGTGTGTGTATGTGTGTTTGTATGTGTGCATGTATATGTGTGTATGTCGGTGTGTGGGTGTATGTGTGGGTGTGTGTAGGTGGGGGTAGGGGAAAGCAGGTTATGAAGGGCTCTGAAGGCTAAACAGAAGATTTTATATTGGATCTTGGGGGTAATGGAGAGTCACTGAAGTTTACTGAGTGGAGGAGTGAGGGGTGAGCATTTGGAGCCAGAGGGCATGGATTCAAATAACAGTTCTCCCATTAAATTATATTTGTGACTTTAAACAAATCGTTTTCCTTCTCTAGGCTTCAGACTCCTCATCTTTGCAAGGGGAGGGTTGGTCTGTGATGATCTCAATGAGAACTTCCAACGCCATGTCCTATGACCCCAAGACTCAGAGATGATTATACTTCTGGGTCTTTAGGTGCCGTTCTTCCCCATTAGTTCCTTCAACTTGCTCACCCACCAGTGATTCAGTCAACCAACAAGCATTTATTAAATCACTTCTGCCTGCTGTGTGCCAGGCAGGCACTTTGTTAAGGACAAAGAAACATGAAAACATGGGAACTACCGTCCAGGAGCTCCGGAATTAATGGGGTAAGGGTTGAGGAGGAGACAATATGCAAGTTTCTATGAATGCTGTAAGTGCTAATTTTTGGTAAGTGGGATCCTAAGGTGTATATGTATAACTCTCAAAGCCTGAATTTCTTAAAAAAATATATATAAAAAAAGGCATGCATTTGTCTAATTAGACAATAGATTTAGATGAGTCTTTGTCCCCTACCTTCCTGCCTGGAAAGCCTCAAAGACCTCAGACTTCATCAAAGGCTATGAAAAGAAAGATTTCCTTGAGGAAAGAGCAGTGGAATTGAATCAGAAGAATCGAATCCACAGATCACATTTTGTACTTACTGCTATGTGTGACTTTGGACAAGTCACCTAGTGTCACCTTGTGTCTCTGGGCCTAGTTTCTTATCTGTAAAATGCAGCTGGTGTATTAGATGGTCTTGAAGCCCCCCTTCACCTTGAAATCCATGATCTTATGAAACTGTCATGTCTTTCTTTCAGGTTGCCAGTATACTTGTCAGAAAAGTTTAGCTTTATCTCCTTAACCTTCTTAGTTTTCATTCCCTGATTGTTTTACTCTGTTACAATTTTAAAAACCATTTTATGTATGTGACTTTTTCATATTTTATCTTATGAAACACTGATAAGCTTTGCTGTAGAGGGCAGAGTTGACTCACCAGTACTCAATCCTTTCTACTCCCTCCTAAATTTTAAAATATTTGTAATATATCTTTTCAACATAGAATATATGTAATATATGTGTATGTACACATATATTATATCTCTATGTCTTTGTCTCTGTCTCCATCTCTAGCTGTCTCTATCTTCATATATCCCTTGAGTGCTTCTAACTGAATCCTTTGCAACTTGCAGTTTCCCTAAATAGATAAATGAAATATGAAACAGTGAATGAGTATGAACAGTCAACAAAGAGTGAATGACAGTAGCTTCCTGTTTGTTAAAAGAAAGAACTGCTGTCAAATTGATCTTCCTAAAGTGCATGTAACCCCTCTACTCAATAAACTCCAGTGGCTCCCTATTGCTGCCAGGATCAATCCTCTAGCTTTCTTTTTCTTTCTTTTTTTTCTTTTTAAATTTGTTTATTTAATTTTTCAACATTCATTTCCTCAAAATTTTGGGTTCCAAATTTTCTCCCCATTTCTCACCTCCCCCCACCCCAAAATGCTGAGCATTCTAATTACCCCTATCACCAATCTGTCCTCCCTTCTAACATCCTTCCCTTCCCTTATCCTCATCTTCTCTTTTGTCCTGTAGGGCAAGATAACTTTCTAGATCCCATTAAATGTATTTCTTATTTCCTGGTTGCAAGAACAATATTCAACAGATTTTCCTAAAACTTTGAGTTTCAGCTTCTCTTCCTCCCTCCCTCCTCACCCATCCCCATTGGGAAAGCAAGCAATTCAATATAGGCCATATCTGTAAAGTTTTGCAAATGACTTCCATAATAGTCGTGTTGTGTAAGACTAACTATATTTCCCCCCATCCTGGCCTGCCCCTTACTTCTTCTATTCTCTCTTTTGACCCTGTCCCTCCCCGAGTGTTGACTTCTAATTGTTCCTTCCTCCCACTGCCCTCCCTTCCATCTTCCCCCCACCCTGTTTATCCCCTTATCCCCCACTTTCCTATATTGTAAGATAAGTTTTCATACCAAAATGAGTGTGCATTTTATTCCTTCCTTTGGTTGAATGTGATGAGCGTAAGCTTCATGTTTTTTCTCCCACCTCCCCACTTTTTCTCTCCCTTTCTCTTCCCAATATATTTCTCTCTTACCCCTTAATTTCATTTTCTTAAGATATGATCCCATCCTATTCAACTCACCCTGTGCTTTCTGTGTGTGTGTGTGTGTGTGTGTAATCCCATCAACTACCCAGATACTGGAAAAAGTTTCAAGAGTTACAAATATTGTTGTTCCATATAGGAATATAAACAGTTCAATTTTGGTGAGTCCCTTATGACTTCTCTTTGCTGTTTACTTTTTCATGCTTCTTCTCATTCTTGTGTTTGAAAGTCAAATTTTCTTTTCAGCTTTGGTCTTTTCATTAAGAATGCTTGAAAATCCTCTATTTCATTGAAAGACCATATTTTCCCCTGAAGTATTATACTTAGTTTTGCTGGGTAGGTGATTCTTGGTTTTAGACCTAGTTCCTTTGACTTCTGGAATATCCTATTCCATGCCCTTCAATCTCTTAATGTAGAAGCTGCTAGATCTTGTGTTATCCTGATTGTATTTCCACAGTACTGGAATTGTTTCTCTCTAGCTGCTTCCAATATTTTCTCCTTGACTTGGGAACTCTGAAATTTGGCCACAATGTTC
>CM053769.1:552070083-552091135 GCA_028658325.1 Potorous gilbertii
TGTCTAGGCTCTTTTTTTGATCATGGCTTTCAGGTAGTCCCATAATTTTTAAATTGTCTCTCCTGGATCTATTATCCAGTTGTTTTTCCAATGAGATATTTCACATTCTCTTCCATTTTTTCATTCTTTTGGTTTTGTTTTGTGATTTCTTGGTTTCTCAGAAAGTCATTGGCCTCCATCTGTTCCATTCTAATTTTGAGAGAACTATTTTCTTCAGTGAGCTTTTGCACCTCTTTTTCCACTTGGCTCATTCTGCTTTTGAAAGCATTCTTCTCCTCATTGGCTTTTTGAACCTCTTTTGCCAATTGAGTTAGCCTATTTTTCAAGGTGTTATTTTCTTCAGCATTTTTTTGGGTCTCCTTTTGCAAGGTAGTTGACCTACTTTTCTTGCAATTCTCTCATTTCTCTTCCCAGTTTTTCCTCCACCACTCTTACTTGATTTTCAAAATCCCGTTTGAGCTCGTCCATGGCCTGAGCCCATTGAATGTTTATTTTGGATGTTTGGGATACAGAAGCCTTGACTTTTATGTCTTGCCCTGATGGTAAGCATTGTTATTCCTCATCCAAAAGGATGGGAGAAGATATCTTTCACCAAGAAAATAACCCTCTCTAGACTTATTTTTTTCCCTTTTTTGGGCATTTTCCCAACCAGTTATTTGACTTTTGGGTCCTTTGTCAAGAGCAAAGTATATTCTGGGAATCTGTAAGATCTCAGTTCCTCCAAGGTGGCACAGTCAAGTGTGTACTGGTCTGGAAGCAGGAAGAGATTTTTGTGCCCAGAACCTTAGCAGTTACCTCTCCACAGTCACCTGGCCTCCAGTTCCACCAAGTCAGTGCTGGGGGCTGATTTTCAGATAAACTTGATGGGCAGGGCCACCATTCAGCGTGAGACAAAGACCAGTTCCCTCAAGGCCTCTACACAGGACTGAGGTAATATTCAGCTCCTCAGTGCCCCAAGGGGTTTTAAGATCCAACAATGGATACAGCTGCTGTAGGGGCTGCTGTGAGAACCGCTGCTGCCTGCCTGATGTGGCCTCTGTGGGCCGCTGCCTGAGGCCGGAGCTATGGGAAGGCCCTTTTCCTTTCCTGGCTAGCTGAAAAAACCCTGTCATTGACCTTTGGCTCCTGAAGGTTGAGGGAATCTGGAAATGCTGCTACTGGGACTGGAGATTCTGCCCCCAAGGACTGTTCACGAGCACCCGGCCAAGGCTGGGCTGGGCTCTGCTCTGTGTCCAGTGCAACTGATGTTTCCTATGGGCCTTTCAGGTCACCCTGGGCTGGAAATCTCCTCTACTCTGTTGTTCTTCACTTCTGCTGCTCCAAAATTTGTTGAGAGTCCCTCTCAACAGGTATTTCATGGACTGTGTGGGGAGAGCCTGTGTATATGTGCCTTTCTACTCCGCCATCTTGGCTCTGCCCCTCAATCCTCTAGCTGTCAAAGCCCTGCATAACTTGGTTCTTTCTTACCTTTCTACTTCCCTTAAACACTCTCTGTGCATGCTACAATTAAACTATATTTTTCTCATTCCTTTTCTCAACTATAGCATTCCATCTCTTAATACATTTTCACTGGCTGTCCCCAGGCCTGGAATGCTCTTTCTCCTCTCTGCCTCTGGCTTATTTCAAATCTCAGCTAAAATCCAGCCTTCTGCAAAAAGCTTTTCCTAGTTCTTTTTGAGGCTAGAACCATTTTGTCTATATCTATTAAAATGTCCACTTCTTGAGATCAGGGACTATTTTTTTTTAAACATTTTTGTATCCCCAGTACTTAGCCCAGTGCTTAGTCAGGTAGTAAAGTCTTAACAAATACCTGTAGACTTGACTTTCTTCTACTTTTCTATTTTTTAAAATCAGTACCAAACAGTATGGATGATTATCAATTTATGATAAACCTTGAAGTCTTGAGGTGCTGTTTCCCATTCATTACTATATGTTCTACTTTTCCCCCTTTAGATTATAGATCTTTCCTTCCTCTAATACTTTTTGTTATTGTGTCTGAGTCTATAAGACACTTCCTGGGTAGTTTGCTTGGTAGTACATTAAATCTGTATTGTAATTTAAGTAGCATCATCATTTTCATGATATTGGTAAAGTGCAACAATGAGCAATAAATTATTTGAGTCTTAATTTTGGTAAGTCTTGAGTGTGCCGTGGTAGATTTACTCCCAGATATTTTATCTTTTTTATAGTTATTTTTAATGAGACTTATCTTTTTCTTATTTCCTTTTTGTTTTTTGTTATTGTCATTAAGTGTATGGTACAATAACAAATAGTTATATGTGTATGTAGATACTCTTGTGTTATTTTATAGTTCATTTTATATGTTGCTGCTTATCAAAGCTATTAACTTCTCAGTCAGTTGCATTTCTTATCCTCTTTCTTCTGTAAGTAAACCTTCATGTGCTCTGCAACAGGAACACATTTGCCTTTTCTTTGCCTAATTTTTGGCTTTTTCTTGTTTTATTCCTATTGTTGGCATCTCTTGAGTTATTTCAGATAATAGTGGAGAGATGGGAGATGGCTACTTTTCTCCTCTATTTATTCAAGTAGTCTAACTAAAGCAGCCTTTCAGATGTAGATATATAGTTTTATCATACTAAAAGGGACTCATTCATCCCTAATCTTTTCATATATATATATGTGTGTGTGTGTGTGTGTATGTATTTATAAATTTATTTATTTAACTTTTTACATTCATTTTCATAAAACTTTGGGTTCCAAATTTTCTCCCTATTTGTTCCCTCCCCCCACCCCAATACACCGAGCATTCTAATTTCCCCTATCACCAATCTGCGATCCGTAATCTTTTTAGGGCTTAATGACATTCTAGAGAGGCCCTTTTCTTTGTGCTCCATCATCCTCAGCATCTTCTAATGGAATAATAATAATCTGCTTTATTATTTGGTCTTCAGAATCAAGATTGTTTGCCTCTCCTTTAATTGTTCCTTTCTTTCCGTTATTGGAATCATTGTGTATGTTGTTATTATATTATGGACTGATTAGAATTAGAAAACATATATATATATATATATCTGTCTATATCTATGTATCTATCTATCTATCTATATATATGGCAAGAGAGAGGTTCTAAATTAATGTAAGTAAAAGGAATACTGAAAAAATAAGATTATACATGAATCCTTTCCTCCCTCTCAAAATTTCCTTGTATTCATTTCTCATCTATTCTCTTTATGCTTACATAAATACATGCCATCTAACTTGTTAGAATGTAAGCTTCTTGGGGCAGGATAGAGTTTTCTTTTGTCTTTGTATACTCAATGCCTAGCAAAAAGTAGATGTTTAATGCTTTTACAGAGGAAGCAGTATTGAGTGTAGGGTCCAAAGAGCAAGGTTCATATCTCACCTGTGATGCTTACACTTCTCTGATTCTCTGATTTTATTTTATATGTTGCTATGTCTCAAAGGTATTAATTCTATGTAACTTTGGGCAGGTCACTTAACTCTTCCTATGCCTTAGTTTCTTCATTTATAAAATTATGGAATTGGGCTAGATGACTTCAGAGGTTTCTTCCACCTCTCAGTCTGTGGTTCTAAGATGAATTGAAGCAGCTGTGGATATTTATTTAGCTTGAGAAAAGGAGACTTCATAGGGCAACTTCTTTTCTTCTAAAAAACAATGTAGTAATCATCTTCAGTTATCCTGAGCCTTAATCACCTTGCTTGCCAGAAGTCAGAAGTAAGCAAAATTTGTAACTGTTATAGACCATCAGGAATTACAATTTCTTACAATTAGAGCTTCCCAAAAGTAGGATGGGCTGCCCAGGAGGTAGTGAGGTTCCCATCAGCTGAAGTCTCCTAATGACCACCTGCTAAATAGTCTGGGGAGGAGATTCTTGTTCAGGAACAAGCTGAACTTGGCTTCTGAGGTCACATCAGTCTTGAGGTCCTGTCATGCTTTATAAAAACAAAGGAGATAACATAATATTAGAATATCTTGGATTTGGACACTTGGAAAAGAAAAACACAATTGCTCCTACCTCACTTATATTAAATTTGACTTACGACACCACTCTGGGCCTCAAGCTCTCCAGAGATTTTTAACAAGGACATTGGATTAACTAAAGGATAAATAACTGAGGGCCTTTCTAGCTCTCTCATTTTATGACTTCAGTTCTGTGGTTCTGTGTTTTCGTAATTAGTAGACTATAATATTCAATGTGTAGTATGAAGGCTTTATGCCATTGAAGTCAATTAGATGTGAACCGATGTCAATTACTCTGGCAATAAAGAGTAAGTTACGGCCAATTTCTCTTCCTGCATGTTAGGGACCTATGTTGTTTCATTCATATTCACTCTGTCCAGTTGTGTTTATAGAAGGCCTCGAGATGTATCATGTTCTAATACCAGGGACCACATATCAGTCATCTTACTACTCCCACAGGGGCCTGCAGTCATATATCAGTGTCAGCATCAGAACTTTTTTCCACTCTGTTTTGTGAGTGAGATCTTCTTTCCCATAGCAGCTTGTTTAGTGGATGTCTCTTAGGCATATCCCAAATAAAGTGTGTTTGTTGATCACTTACTGAATGTAGAATACAGTCTTTCCTTTTGATTAGTCAAAACTGGGATGGACCTCAGAGAACATCTGAGTCCTTTTGTTTTAGATGTGAAGAAGCAGAGGGATCATGCAGGTGGAATGTTTAAGGTCACACATCTAAATAATGTTAAGAGCTGGGACTAGATGCCAGATCTCTTTGTTCCCAGGCCTGGGCTCTTTTCATGGTATCAGGATGTTTAACTTGTGAAGAAGTTATCATTGAGTGAGGAGGATGGGCTAGATGATTTCTGAAGTGTTTTCTGGCTCTTAATCATCAACTGGCCTAGAAGGAAATCTATTCTCCCACTGGATCTCTATCCAAACTGTCTGAGACTAGCATGGTACTAGATTGCTATAGATACTAACTCCTGTCCAGAATGCCTGTCCTCTTAATTGTTTATATTCTGAGCCATGACCATTGTTGAATGGATTCAGCAACATGCAGACTGGAGAAATGGGGGCAGTGGCAGGAACAGTCTGTGTTTCAGTGCCTCATAGTCTAACGTAAGAAATTGCACTTTTCTCAGAATCACTTTATATAAAAGAATAACTATTTTAAAAAATCATCCTGGTCTGTTAGGAAAGGTGCTAAACTTGGAATCAGAATACTTGGGTTCGATTTCAGACTTGGGGGCTTTATGGAGAGATTACTTCCTCCCTCAGAGTCTCAGTTTCCTCATCTGCAAAATGGGTATAATGATAAAGGCTCTACCTAAGAAGACTTTTGTAAGAAAAGTGCTTTATAAACTTTAGTGTCATACAAATGAGTTAGTGCCATGATAGTGATTAATTTTTTTTTTTTTTACTTCAGGGAATTTTTATGTTCAAATAAAGCCATTGCTGAAATCTGAGAAGTGACATTGCTTAGCAGTTCTACTGACATTTGCTTTTGCACAACCTGGTTTTGTTTTTGACGTGTCCAACAATGATGACTTTGGGGATTTAGAAAAGAGTCCTCAGTGTACCTCCAAAATGAGACAACAGCTTATAAAGCTAGAGACTTTCACAATCAGTCATGAATTCATGAATAGATGCTGTGGTAAGTGTCCATGGAACTTGATGTGAATGTGGTTTGCTTGCTTCTAGGAAGCTTCTTTGAAAATTTTCAGTATGATGATATCTCATTTAACACATTTTCTGGGAATGAAATACCTTTATATTAAGGGAAAGATTTTTTTAAAAATTGCAAATTTTTCAAAGAGAATAATATGTGTTAAAAGCTATATGACAAAATTATCTCCTTGCTTTTACCCATTTACCTGAAGCATTCCCAGAAAACATTGTGGTCTACAATGTCTAAACTGAAGGAAAGGATGGTATAGCGGATATAGTGGTATACTGGGAGTCAGGAAGATTTGGGTTCAAATCTTGCCATGAATTCTTAATAACTCTGTAACTATGGACAAATCACATAACCAAAAGTATTGTGATACTGATGTTCCCAACCTTTCGGGGTACTCAGAACAGATAGACTTAAATGAGATTATGTAGACAGAATGTTTTATAAAATCTACAGAGGTGTCAGTACTTGTTGTTGCTCATTTTGTTTACTTTTCCCCATTCTACCAAGTCTTTCCCCATCCCCTCCATTTCAGATTCTCTGTGCTTCCCTGTTCTCAATAAATTCTTCCCCATGAAAACAGGAATCTGATATTAGTTTACACTTGTTGTAAAAAGGATTACCCATTCATCCTAAAGTATTACCTCAATAATTCATTTAAATTATAAGACTTTATTCTGCACATATGGAATAAAAGGTTTTATCTCTAGTTAAAGGAATTTTAGGCTTCAGATAAAGCAATTTGTAGCTTTAATTTTAATTTATTTGGTATTATATGCTGAATTATATTGAAATGTTAGTTTTATTTTTAGACCCTGCCTCCCTCCAAAAGATCGTAAATGTAGTTGTTCGCATTTCTTTTGATTGATTAGAAAGACTGGACAACATTGTCATTGCTTGGCTGTATTTGTAATATTCCTGTCTGTATTTTTGTCTTCTACAATCTGTCAGAGTCTCCCTATTTATATGTTCATTTTCTCCAATCTGTGTCTTTTCAAGTAAGTTCCAAACCTGACTCAGATTACAGTAGACAATGAAGGTTTTTAGTCCATTCTATGTGTAATGTTTCTTTAGTGGAAGTGAGGTAAATTATTAAGTGACAATCTGGGTCCTGTCCACACCACTCTATTAAAATGACATTCAAGAAAGTCGCTGATCATTTGCTTGTCAAATCCAATGACTCTTTCCTTTACCCTCATTCTTCTTGACTTCTCTGTAGCATTGCCTGATATGAACCACCCCCTCCTTCCGGTTACTCTTTCTTCTTTGATATCTCTGGCCTAACACTCATTTTTCTATCCATCTTAAGGCATTTACTCTGCTTCTCCTCTCTCTTACCTTTCTGTAAACACTGATTTTTCTCAAGGCTCATTTCTCCCCTTCTTGCTACACTCTTGTCTCATCCACATGCACAGGTTCAGCTATCCATGTGAATGTAAGTGATTGAAATCTCTATCTCTGGTCCAAACTCTCTTCTGTTCAACCTTAAGTCCCATTGCTAGCCTCTGCCTTCCTATATTTACCAGCTCATTTTTATTTTCACCACAACTCACTTCACATGGACTGTTGAGGACAGGAAATATGGAAAATTTTATAATTTGAATATATAGCACATAATAGGTGCTTAATAGAGGACTTATACATGATCCTGTTTGGAAAATATTGCATGTGTTAGAAGAAATAGAATAGTAGAGCAAAGTCCAAGGGATTTAAGAGAGGAGGGATCCTTTCTAGCTCTGAAGATCAGAAAGCATCCTGGAGAAGATGGCATCTGCTCTGGGTCCTGATGGAGAAAAACTGTGTCAACAAACAGAGATGAGAATGGGAAGGAGAGTTCATTACAGGCATAAGGGGCAATGTATGTTAGTAAAAGGGAGCATGAAAGGGCAGAATGAGATTAAGGAACAAGGGAAAGGGCGAAAAGATGATATAAGTCAAGAAAGATAGATAGGAGCCAGATTGGGAAGTACTTTGAGTGCCTGGTTTCCTTTAGGCTGTAGAGAACCACTGAAGGTTTTTGACCAGAGGAATTCAGTATTTAGAATTGTATCTTATGAAAATTGCTTCAGTATCTTTGTAGAGACTAGAGGTAATGGGATCCATTAGGAAACTATTTAAATACCTTAAAAGAATTTAATTTTCTTTCTTTGGACAATAGGAAACTAGTAAAAGTTTTTGACAGAAGAGTTCCATGTTCACACCTGTGCCTCATTAAGACTTTCAGCATCTTTGTGAAGGATGGATGGGACTGAGATGATTTAGGAGGTTATTCCATTAGGTCAGGCCTGAAGTTGTATAATAGGGTCAGGAGAAGGAAGGAGAAGACAAATATAGGACACACTTTGAGAGTAATGTCTGTGATGTTGCTGTTCAGTCGTATCAGGTATACAACCCTTTGTGACCCCTTGGGGTTTCCTTGGCAAAGAGTAATTTGCTAATTCCTCCTCCAGCTCATTTACAAATAAGAAAACTGACCCAAACAGGGTTAAGTGACTTGCCCAGGACAGCTAGGAAGGAGCTGAGACCAATTTGAACTTAGGCACACTAGGACTCAGCAATGGATTGGATATGAGGGCTAATGGAGAAATAAGAGCAAAGAATGACTTTGACAACTTGAAAATGATGATGTTGTTAACTGAATGAAGAAGTGAGAAAAAGGAATAGTTTTGCAACTCATTTCTGTTTGAGATATGTTGACTTTGAGGCATCAGTATAACATTGTGGTAGAGGTTTCTAGCAAGCAATTGCTAACATAGGACTGGAACACAGGGTAGAAGTTGAGGCTACAAGCTAAGCCATTAACTAGTTGGGGTAACCTTGAGCAAATCGCTTATCTGCTCAGAGAGAAACATGGTGGTCTCTAAGAGGCCTCTTAACTCAGACATCCTATGGTGAGGTTGGTAAAAGAATGAGAGAGAGACAGAGAGAGACACTGAGAGAGACATGGAGAGAGACAGAGACAGAGAGAGAGACACAGAGAGAGAGAGACAGAGAGATGGAGAGAGAGATAGAGACAGAGAGAGAGAGAGAGAGAGAGAGAGAGAGAGAGAGAGAGAGAGAGAGAGAGAGTGCAAAAGAAGACTGATTATAGAACCATACAGGACTTTCTCACTTAAAGGGTAGGAAGGGAATTCAAGAGTCAGCAAAGAAGAAAAAAGCCAAGAGAACGCAGAATATGAAAGCTAGGAAAGAAGAGCTCAAGGGAAAAAAAAACAAACCAAAACAACCTAGGAGTGTTAGCAGGGTCATAAATGTAAGTCTTGAAGTTGCCAAGGATGATGACAGATGAAAGGGAGGAGAGGAAAATTCTTAGCCAAGAGCTGAAGTCACTGAGGAAGGTGGGAGGGCATCTTGGAGGTCAATAACTAACAGTGACAGGGGTTGGGAGATGGTTATATAATTGAATTACATGGTCTTCAAAGGAGAAGTTAAGTAGAGATCAGAGAAGGGGCAGGAAGCATAGAGTTGACAGTGGGGAGCAAGGAGGTGAACCAAAATATCCTCTCCTGGTTCTAGTTCCTAATCTGTCTTCTTCGCAAAATTACCCCCCTCTTCCCCTCCTGCACACAGCCTGCCTTGCCTCCCCTACAGTGTTTTCCTCAATCCCTTAATCCTGATCCTCTTCAAGATTTTATCTTTCACCTTCTCTCCGTACCCTTACTCCTTTGGCAACCTCATCCACTCCCATAGCTTCAGTGATGACTTTTATGTAACTGACCTCTAAATCTATTTCTCTTAAGCTATAAACCATTCTTAATTGCTTCTCATACCTTCACCTGGATAGTCTAAGATAGAATTTACTATCTTTCCCCCAGCACCTGCTCCCCTCTCTGACTTTTCTGCTGCTCTCGTTAATATTATATATTTGAAACCTTTGACTTTTCTCTGCCCTCCAATCTCTATTACTTATTTTTTGTTGCTAATTCCTTTAAATCATAACTCCCTAATATATTTGGATCAATCAAATCACCTCATTTCTACTCTTGCCATGTGGCACAGGATAACTATAAATGTTCCTACTGGCATAAGGCCACCATAACTATCTACCTGGATGTGACCTTTCAACTGGGTTTTCCATTTTCATCCTCTCCCCCTCCAATGCATTCATCACACTAATTAATCTAATTTCATATATGACCTTGATCATTCTACTTTTTTGTCCAAAGTTTTCAGTGGCATCTCCCAAACTACCAAACAAAATCTAGATTCTTTAGCTTCTTGTTCAAGACCTTGCGTAATCTGTCAGCATTCCATACCTCCAGTCTTAAATTCCTACTTTCATCGATATACTCTAGGTATTGGCCAAAATGAACTTTTCTTTGACCCTGATTGTCTTAGCACTCTCCCATTCCTCTGCCATTGCTCATGTCAGTCATCCCTTGTACTTGGAGTATCTTTCTCACTTTCATCTCCATTTCCTCTGATTTCCTGTGCTTTCTCATTTCTGAATTTCTCCTTTTCTGTTACGACTTACTTTTGTTAACTTTGTCCCTGCCCAGTAATTGCTACTCTGACTAGCAGCAAGGACCAGAGTTCCTTCATCTGATAGCCAAAATCACGTTAGATCCTTAATAAATACTTATTGATTTGATTTTTTCTTTTTGTGTGATGAGTTTTCCAGTCTATGTGGAGTTTTCTTATTAATCTCCATAAAGAATATGTAAAGGAATTTGTTGTAGACAAATTCTGCTTTTTAAAAATGCCTTTTGTATCCTGTTTAAAACCTTCGGTTGGAAGTCCCAGTGGAAGAAGATTTGACAGTTTCAATTTAATTGTTTTGTTTTTCAGAAATAGCTTAATCTGGCTTTAGCTAGGTCATGACTGAAGTCATGATAGCAAACAGCTTTCATTCTTTGCCTGGTAGCCAGGACCCCTGTAGAGACTGCACATACTGAATGGGAAATGCTATCTAGGATTAGCAGACATAAATAAGGAGGAATTGCGGCTTGATTTTTTTTGTCACATTAATAGATATTCTATGCCTGACAATCTGAAATGAAAGTTTTTGTACAGTGTCTTAAGTCTTGTCTTTTTTTTATTTTTAAGAAATATCAGAATTTTTACCTATAAGTGAATATAGTGGAAACTAGTCACTCCAGCAGGCTTTATACTTCTCTAAATAATTTTACCATCGCTCAAAAACATCATTTGGGAATGTCTTCAGAAATTTTGAAAATGTACTGCTTCTTCAGTATGTTTAATCGCTACACTTAACATTTTTGAAGCCTGAGATGATAGTTTGAAAATCAAATTTTCTTATGGGACTATTGCTATTCAGTGAAAAAGTCAGATAATCCATAGGGTTTTATTTAGACATTTAGATACATATTATTACTTGCTTCTGCTTCAAAGTATCCTTTTTGTTTGACGGCCAAGTAAAGTAAGACATGAGAGGACATAGGTTCCTTGAGGACCCGGAGAAGTTGAGTATTTTATCTTTGTATTTTTAGTGTCCAGCATGTAAGAGGCATGACTCTTGCTGAGTCCTTGATGCTTGGCACTTAATAAACATTTACTGTTTGGTTTATTGATGCTCAGTTTTAAAAATTATGGTGAGGAAATTCTTTTGTTATATTAAAACTAAATATGTTCATGGAAAAGGATGGCCTTGATAATGCTGTGCTTGTTTGCATAACTTGATTGGCTGAATATTTTAATCTATCAGAGGATGATTTGAGTTTTAGAAATTGCTAAGTCTTTTTGATGGGGGTGGGGCAGTGTTGTGTAGTGAAAGTCAGAACAGTAGGCTTCAGATTTTAAGAGCATAGTAAAGTTTTGGCTCTGCCACTTACTGGCTATAATATTATTAATTTTTATGAGGCCTCTTTCCAAATGTGTCGATGCTGTGGTTGATGGTCTTATTACTAAATTGAAGATTTGTGGTTGTTAGAGAACTGCATTTCTTAATGCACAACTGAAATTGCATTCTTGAGGTGATTTCTCTTAATGGAATGGCTCTACCCTTGGCACTTTCCCTACACAAATGGATTAACCCATAATCAATTTGCTTAATACTGATTTTCTCTAAAGTAAAAAACCTTTAAAAAAAACCCTTCAAATCCTTAACATATCAAAGTTTATTTTGCCAAGTGGGTGTCATTTAAAGCTGCACCCTTGGGAGACAGTATGCTTTTTCCAACAATGTCACCATTGCTCAACAGATTTGGAAATCTTTAGAATCTGCCTTTGGAGTCTGTTTATGAGTTTCACAAGAGAATTCTTCATTACTTTTTAGTTTGTGTGTGACTCAAGTGGTACATCCTAGATTGAGATATTAAATTTTAATAGTTTTTACAGTCAGCCTTTGCTGTTTACTTCTTTTCATAGCAACCCAGTGAGACAGGAAGCCCTGACTTACAGAGAAAGAAATGGAGATGTAGACAAGTTAAGTGACTTGCCCAGAGCCTTAGAGTTCATTATTAATAGAAGTAAGACTAGACTCTAGGCTTTGAACTCCTAATATAATGATACAAGCTGCTGCTTCAGGGACTAGTTAATATTGGGTTCCATTCCTCCTTAAGAGGAATGAATTATGAATTTATAGATGTTGATGGACGTTTGACCTTTCAGATTATTCCACTGTCTTTGCTTTCCTTTCTTCTTTTTCTATCCTTTTTATCTTGCCGTGTTCTCATTCCTTCACTATCCTCTCGTTATTTTTTGTCTTTATTTCCAGTCTCCCCTTTTATTCTTCTCTCTTTACCTTTTCCTTTTCCATTGCTTACTCTAGAGGAGAGGCTTTTGCCAAAGTCTGCTAAGGAGTTCAAAATTTAAATTTAAGACATTTCTCTAGCATTTTATACTGGCAAAAAGAAGGTTTTGTGGACACATATGATAGATATCATTAAATACTTGAATGAATAGCACATGAAATATTGCTTTGGATGTCAGCTAAGAAAAATATGGCGACTGAATGATGTTGTAGAGAGAATATTTGAAATGTCAGTCTATCAAGAAGCATTTATCAAGCAATTAAGTAATAACAGCAACAACACTTTAAGTTTTACAATATGCTTTACATATGTTATCTTATTTGAACCACATAACAATCCTGTGCGTTAGGTGCTAATACTATCCCCTTTTTATGGATGGAGAAACTAAGACTGTGAAATTAAGTGACATCACTAAGTATGTTAAGCCAGATTCAAACTCAGGTATTCCTGCCTCCAAGTCTAGTACCGCCTACCACCACCACCATTACCACCATCACCCCTACCCTCGCTGTGCCACCTAGCTACCTGAATGTGTGTGTTACAGTTAAATACCTTGAATGCTAAATCTAGTTTATAAATACTCTCTCTGTATGATTACATTTTTTTTCTGGTAAAAAATAAGTAAGAACATCTTTATGTGGGGAAGGATGGTGTATTTCCTTTTTTCCTGAAGTCTTTATAAATCTCAATAAAGAATTCAGAGATTTTCCAAGAATGAACATTATGACAAGCCAAATCTTTATCATGCAACATTTAAGTGCCGAAATGCAAAACTTGTCTTTCTTAGGAGGGAATTTCTGATATGTGTATATATGTGTACACATGCATGTGTGTGTGTATGTGTTTTATATGTATATATGGGGTAAGAGAGAGAGAGCCCTCCCAAGAAATAAAGTAACATATGTGATATCTTTTTATCAATATGAGTATTTTTATTGATTGCAAGATTTGCTTTTCATCATTAAAGACCTTACAGTAGTTATAACCTGAAGGGATGTATTTACTATTAGCAGCATCTGGGTCATTTGTGGTTTCTTTAAACAGCTTTTAGTGGTAACTTTGGCGCAAACTTTTATTTGATATTTGGGAGGTAACATCCCAGTGGAACTTTATTTTCCTTTGGATTGTTTTTAATACGGGGCCATTAATAGACCATTTCCATTAACTGACCTTCTTTGTGAGATCTGCCTTTAATTACTGGTTACTAGTGGTGAAGCTGACATAGTGTAAGCGTAGCAGAACTGTACTGTTTATTATGAGTCACAGGTTTAGGCAATTGTCAAGAAAATATTTTCAGATATGATTTATGTGTGTGGATACAAGTAAGGCAATAGCTACACCAATCTTTATGAGATTGTGAACACACTTAATCTTACAATATTCTTGGCTTTAGTCAATGCTATTATATAATAAGGAAACAATGTCTTTTTTGTATTTTTCATCCAAAACATTCCCCAGTGAGAAATCTACTTGGCAAAACATGTGATTTCCTATGAATAGATCTTTTTTTTAAAAAAAAAAACTTGATTATTTTAGCCAAACTATACAAAGCACATTCAACCTCCCCAACATGTTTTTGTAGGTATCTCTTAAATATACTTTTTTGGTATTTGGTATGACTTTGGCAGGATCTAGCCAGAGCTGTGGCGCCACATTTCCCACTCTTCCCAGGTTAACCTGCCTACCATCTTCATTTCCACCTGCAGGTCCTGGGCAAGACACACCCAGAGTTTGGCTCCAGTGCCAGTAAAATACGTGTGTGTGTGTGTGTGTGTGTGCACACGCGCATGTATAGATATACATACATTCCATAAAACTGGCTTGTCTGATTTCTAAACCTGCTGTCTTGCCTTGAACTCTGGCAACCCTATTCTCTGCTTCCTGACTAGAGCTGTAATGACTCGACAATGGAAAGGCAAACAAAATGGGAGATAAGCTTTTTTTTCCCCTTGAGGACTTTTTCTTCTTGCCTAAGTGGAAAATTCTGTAAATTTCATTTTCTAAAAGAAGTGCAGAAATGTACAAATTACAAAGACTGCTTCATCATATGTGCTACTTTCAAGAGGGAGAGAAGGCAATGAATAAAATAATTCAAGCTCCAATATAATCTATTAAGGTGGAATAGCAGGGTTTTATGAACATTTGCTAAGATACTCTTTGAGAAAAAGTTCAAAAGGATCATCTTAAAAATATCCAGATGCCTCCTTTCCTTCTTTGCAAAGGTTGGGGAATATAGTTACACAACACTGTATCTATTGTCAGATGTTTTTGATATGTTGGTTAATTTTGCTGTACCCCTTTTTCTTAAATTTTAAAATTCTTTGTTATAATGAATGACTCTGGGAAGGGGAGAAGAAGAGATATATTGGAAAATATGGATGATATCAAAACAAAAGAGCAATAAAATTCATAAATTTAAAAGGCATGTTGGTAAAGAGAGTTTTATTTCTGAGGTCAACAGCAGAACTCTTTGGATATTGTAAAACCAGCTTCTTTAGAACTTAGAAAGGACATAGGAATTAGAAAGCACATTTCCATCCAAAATTGCTAGTCAAGTATCTTAGCTGATTAAAAAAATCGAATAATTTTGTGAATATCTCTTTTTATAAGGAAGAATAGCGAGTAATGTGAAGGACTTTATTGAGAAAAGCTTTCTCTGTTGGTTCTTTCTGCATCAGATCTCGTCTCCGAGGTTCAAAGAAGAAATCTAAGCAGGATTTCAAGATTTGAATTGTTTCCAAGAAGCATACATAAGACGTGGAGTTAAAAGGACACTTTCAAATGTTGCAGAATAAAAAAAACTTCACATTTAGAAGGGAAAAAAAAACAATTGAAATGATGGTTCGGTCTCTGGTGAGAGAGACAGAGACAGAGAATATGTCTCCTCATTCTGAAAAAACCCTCATTTGATCCTTCCATTTCTACTCTCACCACCCTCATAGAGGTGCAGTGAGTAAAGCCTTTGGTAAACTTTCAAGCCCTCTTTCACTTATTTTCAATCTCTCCTCCTTTACTGGCTCATTTCTTAACTGCCTACGAACATGCCTATGTCTCCCCTCCCTATCACTTGATGCGTCTGTCCTTGAGAATTGTTGTCTTGTATCTCTTCTGCCTTTTGTGGCTAAACTAAACTAGACTAAAATGCCGTCTACGAGAGATGCTTCTACTTTGTCTTCTCTCACTCTCTTACTAACCCCTTCCAGTCTGCCTTCCAGTCTTATTATTCTACCACAACTGCTGCCTCCAAAGTTACCAGTGATCTCTTAGTTTCTCCTGACCTTTGACGCCGTTGATTACTCTCCTATGGATATTCTCTCTTCTTTAGGTTTTCCAAACATTGCTCTATTGGCTGTCTTGCAGGTAATTGTCAGTAGGGAACAAATGTCCAAACCTGAAATAATTTTAGAAGGAATGTCATTAGGTCATTTGGCAAAGAAGAGAGCTGGGAAAAGATACGGTTCTCTCCTCAAGTCTTTGTGAGAATACATACAGAATTCAGACAACAGCAAAAGAAGATTTGCCTATTTGGCTGCATGTAGACAGTAGGCAGTTTCCAGAGAAGGGCAATGTGAGATGAACAGAAGCAGGTAAAAATAAACACTCAAATTTGGGGAACTTTTTAAAACACAAGCTTCGGGTACATCCAACAAGACTTGACTGCCATCTAAGCGTTCCGTGCTGCAGGAGTGAGGAACCTGGGCCTCAATGTCACTTGTGGCCTTCTAGGTCCTTGGGTGTGGCCTTTTGACTGAGCCCAAGTTTTACAGAACAAATTCTTTTATTAAGAGGATTTGTTCTGTGAAGTTTGGATTCAGTCAAAGGGCTGCACTTGAGGACCTAGAGGGCCATAGGTGGCCTTGAGGCCAAAAGTTCCCCACTCCTGGGTTACATTAAGCAGAAATGCTCATGTTTTTTGGGATCAGCCATGTTGAAAGTCTGAGCATGGAGAAGTAGACAGCAGTGGAGAGGCCTCTCCATGGCGAGAGAATCAGAAACGAAGATGGGAGCAGCCCTGAGACAGATGGGTTCAAGACTTGTGCTTTCTGAAGAGGGCTGCTGCTTAAGGCCTGCTGTGTTTATCCTCAGTAGGGAACCAATCCCTCAGTAAGAGCTGCCTGGAAACTCACAGGTGATAGAAATGGAAACCAGCTGGCCAGGTAGAAAGTACAGAGACAGAGCAGATTTAGAAGCCGTTCCAACAACTTAGATATTAGCTCTATTTCCTGAAACTAGACTAATGGAGGAGGTTTCCTGATAGGTGGAGGCCCGGGCTGCCTGTGCATTTAGAAAGGAACCCTGTCATTGTAATGTGAACATCCAAGGAACCCCAGGGAGCTGAGGATATTTGATTTACTTCTGTAAAATTGAGTCTAATTGTGTACCTTTGGTTTTGGACTTCTGTGAGTAGAATGTGATATACATTTTTGATTCTTCTCACGCCACCCTTAACTGTGTGCGAAAACAGTGTTGTAACTGTTTAAAATACAGCTATGCTCATACAAACAAAACAAACTAAGAATGGAGAGATGTTTTTGAAGAGAGAGCACATATAGCTTCTAATTATCAGCAAAGACTGAAAAGTTGGAGACTTCCCATAGATCTATACCTGGAAGGGAACTCAGAGGCCATTTTGTTTAACCCCCTTATTTTAGAGTTGAGAAAACTAACAGCAGAGTTTATGCGGTTGTTCCTGAGGATACACTGGTAGCGACAGGCAAAAGTTGGGAATGCGTGTTCCTTGACTACAAAGCAACTAGGTGGTATGATACTGGGATAAAGAAGGACTGAGTTAAAATCTGGCCTCAGACTTTAGGTTTGTAACCCTGGGCAAATCAGTTAATCTCTGCCTCCGTTTCCTCATCTGTAAAATGGGGATGAGAATACCACCTATCCCATAGGATTGTTGTATCACATGAGATAATATTTGTAAAGAATTTAGCACAGTGTCTGGCCCCTAGTAGGTGTTTAATAAATACTTATTTCCTTCCTTTTCATTATACTGTGCTGTTTGTTATTGTAAAGCTAACATTAAAAAATATATATATATGGTTTTTTCCCTCCCCCTGGAAAAATTCCAGATTTGTAGTTCACTGTGCTTTCCAGTTGACTTTTTATGACCCCTAACTGTTTCCATTACAAAATTTATTTATCTCTGTACAATTGAAAGTAAATAATTGAAGTCTAGGGGAAATGGATGAAGTTTTTAAAAAGGTTGATGTGTTAGACGCCTTCATTCCCTAGTCATAGGATCATCATTGATTTGGGGTTGGAAGCGAACTTGGAGGCCATTGTATCCAATTCTCTTGTTTTACAAATGAGGAAAGGGAGGCATGGAGAAATCTGAGCAACTTGTCCAAGGTCCCAGAGCTAATAAGGGTCTGGTATAAGATTTGAACTCAGACATTTCTAACTCCAAGTCCTGCTACAGCCATGAGTGGGCTGGAGTCCGCTAGAAGTCAGCTAGTCGTATTCCCTTTAAATCACTTCTTCTCTAGGAGAAACCCTACCAATTCCTTTATATGTTCTATATATGTCATATGTTCTTCATATGACATAGCTTATAAGCTATACATTCTCCTGTGGGCCTTGTAAGGTCTGTCAGTGTCCCTCTTAAAATTATTTTGTAATCATGCATTTAAAATTTTGACCTCTATCCTATAGAAGTCCTTCAAGGACTTAAAAGTCTGTTATAGTTCCCTTAAATTTCTTCTTCTCCAGGAGAGACACCACTAGTTCCTTTAGCTATTCATTATAAGATACAATTCAAAAACCATGCATGGCATTCTTCCATGGATCTTCTAAAGTCTGTCAATATTCATCTTAAAATTATGACATCCATACTGCTTCACTGCGGTTTCTGTCCATCATTCCATCGTTTGAGATGTTTTTGAATCATGATGCTTTTATCCAATGTTTTAGATATTATTAATTAAGATTCTGTCTCAGAGAAGAATATCAGAACTGAGTGTGTTCACTCCCTCAGAAAGGGGTTGGCTTCATGAAGTATAGAACGAGAGTCTCTATTTCAGGTAAAGGAAAAGGGGTCATCAACAGGCAGACAAGATGTCTGCATCTCATGTTACATGGTCATTAGCATAAAAAGTAAGTAGTTCACATAAAAGATTTTTGCTTCTCCAGTGTTAATAATAATCACTAGTGCTGAAAACTGTCATCGATTCAGTGAACAATTTAATCTTAAGTGTCCCACCTCTGTTTCTCTTCCTCAGTCTGTTTCACAGTAGCAGACGTTCCTATGAAAGTTAGTCAGTTTGTAAGTTAAAGATAGATAGGTAGATGGATAGACAGATAAATAGAATTTTTATTAAATGCTTAATAGGTACCAGGTGCTGCCTTAAGCACTGGAAATATAAGTAAAAGTAAACAAGAGAGTCTCTGCCCTCTAGAAATTTATATTCCAATAAGTAAAGAAAATTAAAGACTGAAAAAAGTATTTTTAAGAACATACTCTAAGCCTGTCAGTGACTCTGGAAACAAAGGACTAGATTCAAATCCAGCCCCTGATTCTTATCCCCTGTGTGACCTTGAATAAGACACTTAATCCTGGGCCTCAGTTTCCTCTTTTAAGTGTGAGGATTGGACTGGATCACCAGTGAGGTTGCTTCCAACTACTGAGCAATGATCTTAGAAAAGTAGTCTGGTATACTGAGTGGATAGAAAGCTGGTCTTGAAGTCAAGAAGGTTTGAATTCATATTTAGCCTTGGACACATAGTGGTTATGTGATCAGGGCAAGTGACTTAACCTCTCATTTCTCAAGACAACTCTCTAAAACTATAAATAGAAGAATAAATGAAGATACCATTGGTAGAGGGATTTTCCTTACTGGGAGTTAACTAATCCCCAGGAATGTTCCAAAGTCCAAGAAAAGCAACAACCCAGACCACCATATACGTTATTAGATATGAGTAACCAGAGTCCTCAAGAATTCTCAGCTTTTATTAGGTATTGAGTGAATGTTCATGGATGATGGTTAACTTTGTATTTAATTTCAACAGTCAACTCTGATCATGGATAGTTAAATTTCATTGTGGCTCATGAGTCATGTGACTTGTGACGTTAAAACAGAATTGCAGTCGACATTAAGAGAATTCTATTGCATTATGAAGTAGGATCAATATATTCACTCATGACTTCTATAAAGGAAAGGGAACAAGCATTAATTACACACCTACCATGTGCCAGGCACTGTGCTAAATGCTTTACAAATATTTAATTCTCACAAACAATCCTGTGAATTAGATGCTATCATTATCTTCATTTTACTGAGGCTGAGTAAGGTGTCCAGGGACTTGCCCAAGATTACAACAAGTAGATGTCCGAGGCCAGATTTGAACTCAGATTTTCTGACTTCCACTGCTCTATGCATAACTTCAGTTAACCGTGAAGATACAGAAAACAGAAAACATGTTTTAGATTTGTGGATGAAAGAAAGCTAGGAGGGCTAGCTAATGTGTTGGAGAAAAACAATTGGATTAAAAAACAACTCAACAGGATGAAATGATGGACAGGAAATGCAGTGAAGCAGCATGGATGTCACAATTCTAAGAGACATTGATAAACTTTAGAAGGTCCATAGGAGAATGTCCTGTACAGTTTAGAAGCTGTATCTTATAATGGTTAGCTAAAGGAACCAATGGTGTCTTTCCTGAAGAAGGAGAGAGTTAAGAGAGATATGGCAGATTTGTAAGTCTTTGAAGTCTTCTATATGATAGAGATCATTTGGTCCAACACCTTTATTTTACAGATGAGGGAATTGAGGCTGCGGGAATTTAAGTAACTTCTTACATGGGTTCGGTGACTTCAAGGCAAACAAAACAGTCTTTCCTTTGAAACATCTGCCTTTGAAATTAAAAGAAGGTAGATACTATTCACTATAAGGAAGAACTTTCTACCATACAAAATGGAATGGATTCCTTTGCAAGAAATGATCTTCTTGTCACTGCAGATGTTGAATAGATATTTGTCAAGAGTTCTGTAAAAATGATTCCAATGTTGAGAGGTTAGTATTAGATTACCTTGAAGCTCCAATCCAACTTTGTAAGATTTTGCTGTTCGGTTGTTTTGATGTGTATCCAATACTTCATGATTCCATTTTGGGGTTTTCTTGGGAAAGATATTGGAGTGGTTTGTCATTTCCTTCTCCAGCACATTTTACAGATGAGGAACCTGAGGTAAACAAGGTCAAGTGACTTGCCCAGGGCCATACAGTTAGTAAGTGTCTGAGGTCAAATTTGAACTCAGGAAGATCACTCTTTCTGACTCCTGACCTGGCACTCTATCCACTGAACCACCTAGCCGCCCCTGACTTTAAAATACTATGTTTATAATGAAATTGTCTCTTGTTAACTTGTCAATATATTCTTAAGAACCATTTTCTTCTCTAGTTCATGAAAATTAAGGTAGCCCACAGACTCATAACTAGCTAATAAGTCCTGATGAAGCTTTCTTACCATAGGCTGCAGTACTGAAAGGACAGTGTTGCCTAATGATTGAAACTGACCCAGAAACCCAGATAGAACTCTGGACAATGGATGATGAAAGGAAGTACAGGGTATTCCAAATAATTAACTGTACCAAAGATAAAAGAAAGGCTCTAGAAGAGCCCCTTTGGGCTCTTTGTCTCTGTTTATTCAGATACTATGACTTGAGGTATTTATGAAACTACTGAAAGACTTATTAGAAAAGAAGAAATATATATATAT
>CM053769.1:552101370-552125343 GCA_028658325.1 Potorous gilbertii
ATAGGACATTATAAAGACTGATGTGTTTGTGGAATTGGGGGCATGCAGGTGACTTGACAAGCCAGGAAGTGAATGGAGTGTCACATTTCCCATTGCTAGGAATTCTTTCGGTTTTTCCTGAGAGGGCAGGCTCTGTCATTAGCCTGTTGTACCTATTTTTCTCATCAGATTCACACCCCTGTTTGAGGTTTATGCTGGTTCCATACACAGCCATCAGCTAGAGCCTCCTCTGATTTCAGGGTAAGTGTCATTTGGGAAGGTGAAGCTCACCAGACATCTGGCCCCAGACAAACCAAAGGCCAAGGCAAATGTTGCTAATGCAATTTTATTTTTATTCCATGAACTATCCCAGAGTACATGTTGGAAAAATCTCAATTTAGGCCCCCTGGTTTACTAATTCCAATTTCCATGGTTTGGTTGGTTTAATTTACAATTCTGATGCCCCTGCTCAGCCAGTTTTTAAAAGCTGTTTTTATTATGGTGTTATTATTAAAATGTTGAAGCAGTTAAATCTACAAACCAATCCAGTTTCAGAAAAACCAAGCACCCTGGCTAAAACTCCATCTAAATGCAGGGATTTGGGGTAGGGCCTGGGGTGGAGGAATGGGCTCCTACTGCTACTGGCAGAATTCCATTAGCATGGTCTCCATTCTTCCTAAGTCAGCCAGATGAGTCCTCAAGTGTGCAACTGGTTCACATTTTAGCTTCAAAGACCAGGAGACAATTGGTTGTCTCCCCTGTAGGAGATATTCTAGGGAGGGATATCTCTGGGCTTCCTTCAACATTTAACTATTCCTTTAACCACCCTTGTATTCTTGGATGAACCATAAATTTCTCCTTAGGAAGATAGTACTTTACATAAAATAATCTAATCCCAATAGAACTTTACCAAAAATAAAAAAATTCAACTATCCAGTTAGTATTTTGATAAATAAAGGGTGTAATTGGTTTTTATTTTAACTTGATCTTTCATTAATTCAAGGTGTTAACAAAGTAGATTATTAACTATGGGGCTTTGTAGCTACAGTGTTCATAATCTAATATCAACAATGAACAAGCTAAGTCTGTAAACTGTGAAACTGTGAGCTTGTATACATTCTTTTTGTTCATTTAATGTATCTGGCTTTTATCCAGCCATGATTTAATCTAATATGATTATTTTGTGAAGCTTTCATTGTATTATCTTCTTTTTAAGCCAATATTCTTAGGGCAAGGGGAGAAAGGGTTGTCAGCTTTTAAAGAAATAGCCATAGAATGTCAGTCAGAAGACTTGAAGATCATCTGTTGAGACACTTTATTTTGAAGCAGAGGAAACAAGGACCTGAAGAAGAAAAGCCATTTGCTCAGTCACTCAGCTACTAAGTGGCACTTCTAAGGCGAGAATCCCAGGTCTCCTGGTTCCCAGTCCAGTCCCCTTAGCATTTATGCCTCTTCTTTCCTACCCAGATATATCTAAGAGTGACACTAAAGAAAACTGAGGCATAAGTTCTCAGTATCCAAGAAAAGCCACTCTGAACACTCCCTTAATCATAAGAGACTCTGCTAAGTGGAACTGTGTTAATGTGTGTTTAGGTCTAGAAGTAATTCTCATAGTTACAATCAAGGTGATGTGATGGAAGAAAGCAAAAGGGAAGGATAAAGATGCTCATTTATATAAGGGGAGCTGCCTTTCTTGCATGGTCCAGGGAGCCCTGAGTTAGGGAATCATGACTATAGTCACTTCTAATTATTAATAGGGCACATTTCCCAATATCAGTCCAATCCTTTTTTTTTTTTTTTGTGACCATCGCTTATAGTGTACTTTGACTAGAATCACACATTTTTGGTTCCTTCTGGACTGTGTTCTCTGTTTGTGGGTCTCACTCTACCATTAGTACAAAGGAGGATTTTCATTTCCAGTACAGCTTGTGCTCTTATAACAGAGAGAAAAACCTTTCTTTGGATGGAAAGAACTGAATTTGAGCTTAGGAAATTGTTTGTATTTTCTTAGGTCAGGTCAAAGGTGACATGGATCAGTAACTGAGATTTGACTAGGGATGCTCTTCCCCAATCCCCCAGAACAACTAGTACAAACTTGTTCTAATATTGTTTAATATCCTCATTATATTTGCTTTGGAATGAATGTGGAAACTTGACCTATGGAAATTCTAAGATTTTTTTTTTTTAAGGATTGGATTTAGTGATTGTGAAAATTGCTAGGACAGACTCAGATAAAGAGGTTCTAGAAAATTTGTAGAAGAGACTTAAGCAAACATTTTATCCAACCTTTGTCTCTCATGTGCTCACATGCTTGATGTTCCCTAAATGTGTCCCCCGGTTTTCCGTCTCCACATTTTTGTTCCATCTATATCAGTATCCTCTCGTCACCTTTGCCTGTGGGCTTCCTACCCATCCCTTGACACTCACCTTAAATGTCACCTACCCTAGAAGTCTCACTAATTCCCTCAACCCCTACTCAATCTGGAGGTCTTTTGTTATTACTGCTATTACAGAGCACTTGGTATTCCCATTGGATACTTTCTAATTTTTCATTTGTATTGTAGTATTTATCTGCATAAGTCTTACCTCTCTAGATGCTAAGCTTCTGGAGTCCAGGAACTATGTCTTATTTATCTTGAGATCTCCAGCTCCAAGCACACACATTTATTGCAAATAGTAAGCTCTCAGTAAATGTTTGAATTTATGTTCTCTGGCTCCAATCCTTGGGTATTATAAATGTATGATTAAAGTGAACTACTGATTGTTTTCAGCCTAGATTTAGAGCAGTATCTTTGCCAAGAGTGCGAACTGGAGGTAGTGTTTCCTGTGTGTATGTATGGTTGATGGTTGTCCTTCATTCAGAGACAACCAAAATGATGTAACTGTGTTGGGGTCAAGGTACAGTGTGTCTGACTATGGCCAATCAGACCGATACAAGCTCAGAAGGCTCTCCCACCAGTTGGGCACAAATAGTCCATATGAACATTTGGAGTGAAGATGTCTCCAGATTTGTACGTTGGGTGTTTTTTTTGTTCTGTTGAACTACTACAGTTCCCCTTTGCTCATAGAGCACTCCACCTTCTTCGATGCAAGCGCACCATGCTGGGCAGTCCTGTGCCAAGGTCTCCCATGTCTCACAATCAATTTCAGAGTTCTTCAGAGAAACCTTGAGAGTGTTCTTATATTGCTTCTTCTGACCTTCATGTGAGTGCTTGCCTTTTATGAGTTTGCTGTGAAATCGTCTTTTAGGCAAACATACGTTTGCTAGATTGGGGCAGTGCTGGGCATGGAATCAGGAAGACCCATCTTCCTGAGTTCAAATCTAGCTTGAGACACTTAGTAGCTGTGTGACCCTGGGAAAGTCACTTAACCCTGTTGACCTCAGTTTTCTCATCTGTAAAATGAACTGAAGAAAGAAATGGAAAACCACTCTAGTGTCTTTGCCAAGAAAACCCCAAATGGGGTCACAAAGAATATGGCATGACCAAATGACAATTACAATGTAAGCATTTCTATGTAACTGCGTACAGCCTAGGTACATACAAAACAACTATTTGTTACTTCCGAACAACTGGTTTATTTGACACTCCTTAAATTAACAATTCTTTAATTATTGGGAGTTAGTTATATGTAAGAAAGATATGATTTTGATTTTGAAATTCTTTATAATCCAGTATTCCTGAGGGGAGGAAACTAACAACTGAAAAAGTTAAATGACTTATTTAAACCAAGATTATTAATGATTTATTTAGCCAAGATTGATGATGATGGTAACAGCTGATATGGATAGGTCATCTAGCTCTTAAATCCAGTAGTCTTTTGTTAAACATCAGCTAGAAGAACCTGATTTCCACCAGCCAAGTCTGTTTAAATTATTGTTGGTCAGGACTCTTGAGATGTATTTAGACCTTGGTAAAGGTGAGCCCTGCAAAATAATGATACAATTTTGCTACAGAAAGAGAGATTTTCTATGAGGTATCAACATGTAGAGAGTTGCTGTGCCCTGGAGTTAGGAAGACTGGAGTTAAATAGTGTGACTATAGGCACGTTACTTAATGTCTCAGTGTTCTAGCCAAGTGTCTAAGACTGTCAGTGACAGATGAGTTATAGATCTATATTGGTGAAAAGAGTTTCCATACCAGGAATTCTCTCCACTAAAGAAATCACTGGTCCAGGCTGCTTTCTACCCTCTCCCAAAAGAATTAGCACATAGACTTTAAGGAATTCTCAGCTCAGTAATGAAGTTACCAATCCAGCTGAAGCACCACTGCCAAGTATGTGGAAAATAAGGGGAACTATTAACTCAGTAATGCATACACAGATCTAGTAAAAGTTGAACTATATAATGAAAATAAAATTCTTGACAATAATCCTAAAAATATATAGTATACATACACTAGTCTGTTGCAGCTTTGTGGAGGGGAGAGTTGGGGAGAGCACTAAGAGATTTCCACAGAAAAAGCAAACCAGTTATTAATGCTAAAAAAGCAACAATCCTTTGTTTAAATTGTCTTGAGCAAAAACAAGAGAAAATACTTAAATTTAAGGTACATGGGAGTGGGGGGGAGAGTGAAAATAGGAGCAAGGGAAGAGAGGTTTTTCTTGGGGTGGGGGTCACAGATACCTAGATAAAACTACAAATGAACATCCAGTGAGACAGGATACTTCTGTAACTTTATCAAGTAGATGATCTTGAGGCTGTGGTTGGTAGAGGAGGATTGAAGACCATGGGAGAGGCACTGCCTGGACTGGAATGTCTCCAGATTTTGCCAGGTTGTCATTACTCCTCCCTGAGTTGTGGCAGATAGGCCTGGGTCACTTGCATAGAACTGAGAAGAGAGCCTGATATGTGTGTGTATGTGTGTGTTTGTATGTATATGTGTGTGTATATATTTGTGTGTGTATGTGTGTGTGTGTGTATATATATACACACATAGATATACATACACGCACATAAACTTTGAACTTTGATGTGTAGGCTGTCTGCTTTCATATTACAGATGGGTAGGGATTTTTAGACAGGAAATTGAAAGTGCCCACCAAGGAGAAATCCACAAAAGAGGAGTGGTCTGTATGCCTGTGTTTGCTGCATTTTGGGATTAGAAAAATGAGAATCACTCATCCTAGGTATAAACATCAAGAACAGTAATAAAATAATATACAAAAATAAAATAATAAAGATGTATGTGATTAAAAACTATGATTGGCTGGTCATGTGACAGAAGCAAAGGCTAACTAATGGACAGTCAGTGGGTTCCACAGATATTCTTATGAAATAAAGAAAAAGGAGGGAAGGTGTCCCTGGCATCCTGGGTGCTCCCCCTGTGATCAGCGTTTGGGAAGACATGTAGAAGAGTAGTAGAGGATGAGTGGGTGTGGGTGGGTTGACATCTGCTTTGTTGGTGCTGACATCCAAGTCAATAAGCTATGTAACTATTAACAAGGAGGGCTGAGCAAAGAATACCTCATCGTACTTTGCATGAAGTCACATTGACTTACCAAAAGGTTACTTAAATGGTCTGAACATCCTCTTGGATTTAATTTTTTGGCCTAAACAGAAACAATTTTCACTGTAGAATTAGCCCCTATTGAGATCTAAGTCTTAACAAAATATAAACAAAAACATATCTTTGGCATTGAAAGGAAACAGGCCTTGGGCTAGGTCAGTTAATTTCACTGTTCCACTGTTTTCTCATTTACAAAATGAGATTTCATGATCTTAGTTTCCTTTTTGGGGTAGGTGGTATACTAGAAAGCATGTGGAGTCAGGAAGACCCTTGGGTTTGATCGCCATTTCACAAACACTTATCTAACTGTGTGACCCATGGCAAATCACTTACCTTTCTAACCTCAGTTCCCTCATTTGTAAAATGGGGATAAATGTAGCACCTATTTCACAGGGTTTTATTTTTGTTACTCAGTTATGTCCAACTCTCTGTGACCCTATTTGGGCTTTTCTTGGCAAAGATATTGGAGTAGTTGGTCATTTCCTTCTCCAGCTCCTTTTACAGATAAGGAAACTGAAGCAAATAGGGTTAAGTGACTTACCCAGGGTCACATGACTTGTAAGTGCCTGAGGCCAGAGTTGAACTCATGAAGATGAGTCTTCCTGACTCTAGGACTGGTGTTTTATCCATCTAGCTTCCCTTTAAGGGTTTTGTGGAGGATCTAATGAAAGAATGCATTTAAAACATTTTGTACACATTAAAATATTAAACAACAATTATACTTGATAGCGTAATAGTAACTATAATAAATACAGTAGTTATAAATCATACTTACAACCATAATATTATGATGAATTATAATTGATATTTGTGTTATTTATTAGTCATGATTCTCCATGATGGTGTATGTTGAATGCTTGGCAACCATAGGTATCAAATTTTCTTTTCCCCTCGCCCCACTTGAAATTAGAACCAGAAACATAAGGAGACTGGGAACTTTTCATTATTCTGGCAGAGAGGTTATGGGCCCTAGTTGTGTGGGTACTGAGACTAGAAAAGAAAAGAGTATCACCCATGAGACAACCTAAATTCAGGAAGGATCAAAGGCAAAGAAGTAGGTAAGAAAGAGAGCAAATTGCCTGGGAAGGGCCAGAGGCAAAAGACCATTCCTGTTGTTACGGTGAAGTTGCATAGATAACCTCTTAGATTCTTCCCAATCTACAAATTTGTAAATAGGATCTGAGAAAAGGGAGAATCTATCCAAGGTGAAAATAAGAGTCAGCCAAACTGGGGTAATGGGCAGGTCAAAGGAGGGCCTGAGACTAGATCTAGACGGAATTATGATTTGTCTGGCTCAATGAGTGGACACACCTGTGGCCTTTTAAGCCTGGGAATATGGGCCAGTCCCTGCCCCCAGATGGACCACAGCTGGGATGGACTCATGCTCACCTCTGCTCCCTCCAGGATGGGAGACAGCTGTGTTGAGATGACAGTGGACCCAAGCAGAAAGTGCGCTTGACCTTAGAAGAAAGAACTTCAATTTTCTTTGTTAAAATAGTTATCGGAATGACTGAAATTCATGCAGACTTCCACAACACTCATGCATCATATGTCACTGTTTAGGTAATACTGAAACACTTACTTCTCATAAGAGTTTCTATACTTTGTTTTGGTAGAAAATGAATTTTGATTGTGTCATCTATTTTTAGTTTACCTTGGAAATTGTAAAATGTGTTATGCAAACTCTGGTTATATATTTGTGTGGGGTCCAGGAACCACTTCAAAGCTTCTTTCTTGAAGATCCACAATGATCCAAATCCTATGACCTCTTTTTTAACCCTGATTCCCCTCAAATTCTCCAGAGTTTTAAACTGAACACACCCTCCTTTCTGAACCCAACCTCCAACCTCACCCCACCTAGGGAGCAACTCAGCCTCCTTACCTACCCTCCCCCTTCAGCATGACAACCATTCAAACATCTGGAGATGTTGTCTTGTCTTCCTTCAGTTTTCTTTTCTTGAAGCCAAACATCTCCAGGTCCTTTAGTCAATCGGCTAAGGATTCTAGCCTTTTCCCCACCCTAGTCCCCTCTCTAGACCCGTTCTGTGGTAGCACAGATTTCTTATTTCTTAAGTATTGCCTATCTGAACTCTTACGGCAATATCTCTGCCAT
This sequence comes from Potorous gilbertii, assembly GCA_028658325.1. Lineage (NCBI taxonomy): Eukaryota > Metazoa > Chordata > Mammalia > Diprotodontia > Potoroidae > Potorous > Potorous gilbertii. The sequence goes on from CM053769.1 coordinate 552,108,970, forward strand.
CATCTGCCAAATATCTGTAATATCTCTGTCCACATAATTCATTTGGCAAACACTTGGCTTTGTGTCTTTTTTAGTTCTCTTGAACTACTAAATTCATGTGTTTGTCTTTTCTCTCCAACCAGATTGCAGCCTCTGTGATCACAGGGCTCTTTGTCTTAGACTTCTTTGATTTTTCTCAGTGCCTAATACGGTGCCTTGATAGTAATATTGTGTTGTCCGGAAAGGTTTCACGGACAAGGCAGAATTTGAACGGCATCTTTAAGGGTGAGTAGAGGAGGGCATTCTGGGAAAATGGAATAGTCGACACTCAGTGAATTTAGTTTGAAAAAGGGGGCACCAAGTAGCACTGGTTATGTGCTGTCATTTAAAGAGTGCCCAGTGGAATGAAGACCATCTCAAAGTGATGCCCTTTGGCTGACCAGCGATGCTAATCCAGGCATCACTAATCCCAAGGCCAACTCTCTTGCCAACACTATATACTTTTCCTCATGTGTGGTAGGAAGTAAGACTTTTTATTTCTCTTTAGGAATTTCTCTATTCCTTGTCCTTTTATCCCTAGCCCTCAACACCAGGAAGCCAGAAAGTATGGACTTCATGGACATAAATCATAGATTAGAACTGATAGAGAACTGACGGAACATCTAGTTTTGACATATGGAGGAAACTGAAATGCATAGAGGCTAAGTGACTTGTCTAAGGTCATACCGATAGTCATGTACAGAGCCATGTCTTGAGCCCAGATCCCCTGAACTGCAAACTTTTCCCACTGCTTCCCCCTTCCCCTCTCCATTTCCATCTAAAATGAACAAATCCTGGTGCTTAAAGGGGTAAACTTCCTTTGTCTGGAAAATTCATTCATGTGGAATTTCCATCGCCAGTGGAGATGGAAAAATGAAATGTTACTATGTTTTGTTTGGGTCCAGTGTTTTCTCCCCGGGGAACATATGCTTGAAATTACAATGTAAGTCTCTGGGTGGCAAAGTATAATGATGCCCTTTACAAAAATTCATTTTACGAAAAGCTCCAAGGAGCATGTTTCTTCTGTTAAATGAGGTACTCCTATAACACCTTTTTTTCTTCCTTTCCTCAGAGATATGTTCTGAGGGAAAATAATTTGGCCTTAATCAAACTATAGTACTCATTGCTAGAATGCCTCTGGGTTCTGATAGTTATTTTCTGCCGTCATCCTCTCATGAGAAAATAATAATTTTAAAAGTTAAACATTTCAAAGATGTTTCACTTCCTTTGGATACCCATAGGAAAAGATGGGAAGGGCGGGGAGGACCCAGAAGACTTGAACATATTTACAGGAATTTTACATTCTATTCCTTGTCCTTTTGTGCCCTATTTGTAGACATCAAGAATCACACGGTCAGATGAAGAGAAGGATGGTGGCTGGGATGCCTGGGGTGCCTGGAGTGATTGTTCCCGGACCTGTGGAGGAGGAGCATCCTACTCTCTAAGGAGATGCTTGAATGGAAGGTCAGTAGCAGGAATGATGTTTCTTGAAAATGTAACCACAGTGTCTTAGGAGCACATTGGCATATGTTGCACAGGAAATATTGTAACCATATAAATTCCACTATCCCGTGCCATCTGAAGGTCTGTGTAATTATGATGCAATTTAATAGACAGTAAGTGACTGCTGTGTGCAGGGCACTGTGCTGGGTGCTATGAAATGGAAAAATGAATATTAGGCCCTTCACTTAGAAATTTTGTAGTCTAGTAGAGAGGAAAAGATATTACCCAAGTAACTAAAATGAAAAATCAAATGTAATAGCTGTGAGTGAGGCACAGTAGTTAGAATGGGAATCAGCCCCCTCCAAACTCTGTAACTCAACCTGAGTTACCTTGTCTGTAAAAGATGACAGTTAAGCCCTGTATTAGGTAGTAAGAGCAGGTAGGTGGTACAGTGGCTACAGTGCTGAGCCTGTAGTTAGGAAGGAGTACCTGAGTTCAAACCCAGCCTCAGACATTTACTAGTTGTATGACCCCGGGCAGCTTAATGCTGTTTGCCTCAGTTTCCTCATCTGTAAAATGAGCTGGAGAAGGAAATGGCAAGACATTATAGTATTTCTGCAAAGAAAACCTCAAATGGGGTCACAAAGAATTGAACATGACTGAAACAACCGAACAACATAGTTTACAAAGCACTTGCCTTATACCAACATAATAAAGTTAGTGGTACAAGTATTATTCTGCACCCCCAATGTTACTGTTGAAAAAGCAGGTGAAATGAAGTTATAGGACACATTTCCAGTGACCTTGAATGATGGACTGAGGTATTTGGACCTTACTCAAGAGGCAATATGGAGTCATCAAAGGGTTGGAACACAGAAGTAATGTGATTAAAGCATTATAGTAAGATGATGTTTTTGGCATTATTGTGGTGGATGCATTGGAATGGGGAGGTTTTGAGGTGGTGATAGTGAACACTGAGTTAATATGTATTTAAATGAGCTCTGAATCCGAGATCCTGTGGCAATTGTCTCTGTCTTCCCAGGAAGCAAGCAATGCTATGATGAAATTGAGGCATAGGATATTGAGCCAACCTGCCAAAGTAGATGATGGTGTTAGTTGGGAATTCAGGATTAGAACCCAAGTTTCCTGAGTCTTCTTCTTGGGTCCTATCCATTGGAATTAATTTCTTATTAAAATACTATGAATGACCCATTTATTGGAATAGAATACACTCAAAGTTTGCCAGAGAGAAATTAACAAGATTGTTTTTCCAAGTTTTTTTTTATACCTTAGAAAATGAAGTCTTTTTAGGCATAACTCTAGAATTTATATACATATATATGTATATAAACTTATTTTTTAAAATCTCTGAATTAAAAATTAGTTTATTTTGCAAAATATTAAGAGTTTACTCTTAAGGTTTTTGAATTCTTAACTAGGTTTTTCAAGTCCCATAAAAAAATTAAAAGGGGATTTTGAAGAGATACAAACATAATTTAATGCTCTGTGGATTTATTTTTATAAAGTTATTGTTTCAAAGATGTATGTAAAGGAGGGGGATGACTGTCATTGGTAATTGTTGCAGACACAAAGAGCAGGAGAAACATTAGCAAACACCACTGAATTTTATTTGATTATGGGAGGGAGGCAGAGGGAGGGAGAGGGAGGGAGAGGGACGGGGAGAGGGAGAGACTTAAGAGTTTGGCAAAGGGTTAAAAAGGGAGTGGATGATGAGGAATTAGAAGCAGCTGAAGGGATTACAGATACTTGGAGTGGGTGGGGACCACTGTACCCTGTCCAAAGGAAGCCCACAAACCACCTGAACCTTTTTAGCCGACAATTATATCTTCATTTCTATTGGATAGATTTCATGTAGTAGAAAAGAACCTTTAAGGTGGGTGGGGGGTAAGGGGACAGATGTCAGATGATGTGGGTTCTACTCCTGGTGCTTCCTAAACTAGCTGTGTGACCTGGCTCATTTCATCTCACTGAGACTTAGTTTCCAAAAACATAAAGTGATGAGGCTGATGAGGCAAACTGAAGTCCCTTTCAGCTCTAATACTTAATGTTTTTGTGACCTACATTCACCATCCCTGTCCAACCTGACAATGCTTCTGGCTCATATTCCCTTAGTCCCCTTTGCACTAACCACTTCCATTTAATCTCCAGTTCCAAGCTGACAGTTACAATGATTTCCCTCTAGTATTTGGTTATGCTTGTCTTTCTCATTGGAAAGGGAGAAAGCAGTTTGGACTTGGAGTCAGAAAACTTGTGTTCAAATCGTTGTTCTTCCACTTGTGCCTCCCATGACCCGGGACAGATAATTTGAATGCACCCCACCCTTCACCACCTCATGTCTTCATCTGTAAAAAGAGGAGTTTGCACTAGATGACCTCTGAGATTCATCTAGCTCTAACTCTCTAAGCCTGTGTGATCCAGTGCCTCTTACAAGAAGGCCTTTCTGATCCCCATCAATGCTAGTGCCTTCCCTCATTGGTTATCTCCAGTTTCTTATACAAACTTTTTTTGGTACATGTTTATTTTTGTCTGCTTTTTGTGCATAGATGTTTGCATGTTGTCTCTCCTTGAGAGCAGAGACTACTTTTTGTCTTTCTTTTGTACCCCCAGTGCTTAGCCCAGTGCCTGGCGCACAGTAGGTGCTCAGTAAGTGCTTACTGACTGACTAACTGCCACATAGTTATGCCTGCCTTCCTCAATACTTTACTTTCCTTATGGTTTCCACACTTCCTGGACTGCCTGGGCTCATCTCTTCCTGTGTTTTCTGGTTAGTTGGGCTCCACTGCTCTCTGCTGGTTTCCATAATGTTTGCAGGGTAAGTTGACCTCTGGTCACCATCTGAGGATCCTGATAAAAATAATTTATTTTAAAAGTTTAGCAATGAAAGAGAAGCGGGATGGTGGTAAGAGAAACACAGCAGTCAAGTGAAGGTCATTTTAAGGGGAAATCTGAGTGTTTTTTGTAAGCAAGTGGAAATGAATCAGGGAAGTGGGAGAGATAGAAGATTCCAAAAGAAATAAGGAAATGAATGAAGCAGTAGGGGGATAGACAAGAACACCAATGGAAGAATTCTTCTTAGGAAAGAGAAGAAATACTTCTCTTTCTCTTTATTTGTCCTTTGTTTATATAACTTTATCCACTGACTCAGAGAGAATGGAGGCAGGTGGGCTTCTGCTAAAATAGTGGTTGTGTATGTTTGATGAAAACTACCATCAGAATAAATTAGTGACCGTAAATTGCTGCTATCACCTTATTGTAAGTCAACCAAAATAGATACATTTATGGTTTTGATTTATTAAAAATTATACTGATTCTATCCAGAATGTACTTTTCCTAAGTGCTATATATGCTTCTGGGATTTGGTCCAACACCCCTTCCAGACTGTCCAAGTAGCTACCTAGCCTTTAAAAGCTAAAAAAACCACTGACTTTGAATACCAGTGACCTATCTAGGGGAAAGGTAAGACTTTTGCCTGATTCATAAGACACTCCCCATTCTCCATTCCCTCCCAACTGTCTAGAAGTGGTAAATTCATATAACTCATTTCTCTTTTCCAGTGGGTCATTCACTCTCACTTCATACACTCCTGGCCTCATGGCTCTAGTCTGCTAGGACTGGGATTGAAACTTGGATCCATCAGATTCACATATGGCTGTCTTCATAGCGAAACCAGTATTTTGGGGTTCTTGCCATGTGCTTAGTCATATACATTTGGCAAAGAGTATAGAATGAATTCTGGGATTGATGCACAGAAGCATAAAATATTACAACTGAAAGAGAACTTAAGATACAGATGATCAGTTTTGGTTGTTTACATGATTAAGAATGTGACCGGCGAGATGAAGTGAGAAATGCTGGGGTCATACGGCCAATACGTGGTGAAGCCCCAATTAAAATCTAGGCTTTCTGACTTCCGTTCTAGTGCTCTTCTCACTCTACTTGTTCCCTATGCCTGCTTCCATATTGTTCTGGGTGATGTGTTGTCAATGGGAAGCCCCGTAGCTCTAGGGTAAATGTTTTTAGAGGGCAGCTAAGGGGCACAGTGGATAGAGCGCTGGACCTGGAGTCAAAAAGACTCGTCTTGCTGAGTTCAGATCCAGCCTCAGATATTTGGTCGCTGTGTGACCCTAGGCAAGTCCCATAATCCTGTTTACCTCGGTTTCCTCATCTGTAAAATGAACTGGCAAACTCCTTTAGTACCTTTGACAGGGAAAACCCAAATGTGGTCACAGAGAATCAGACATGACCAAAACAACTGAAAAACAAAAGGTATTTTTAACTTTTTTATGTCGTGGCCCCCTTTAATAGTCTGGTGAAGCCTGAGGGCCACTTTCCAGATTAATGTTTTTGAATGCATAAAATAAAATATATAGAATGACAAAAGAAACCACTTATATTGAAAAACAGGTATTACTTTTTTGGAGCAAATTTATAGTCTTCAGGTTAAGAACCCCCTTTTCTAGAGCTATATGAGTTAGACTAATAGATGTTTCCTACACATTCCATAGCCCATTGACTAGAAGGAGTATGGTTAAAAATCAGCCAATCAACAGTTGGATGTTTTTTGTTTTTAATTTAGTGCCTAAGTGTTAAGTGGATAGACTGCTGGGTCTGGGGTCAGGATGGCATTAGTTCAGATCTGACCTCAGACACTTAATAGCTGTGTGACTCTGAGCAAGTCATTTAACCACTGTTTGCCTTAATTGATTGGAAAATAACTCCATTATCTTTGCCAAGAAAATGTCATGGACAGCATTGGCATGTCCATGGGGTCATGAAGCGTCAGACACAACTAACATTCAGTCAAACGTTAACAGCATGTGTCAGACACTGATGGTAGGCACGGGGAACTCAAGTACGAACAATGAAACAATCTGTGCTTTCAATGAACTTACATTCTAATGGGGGAGACAAGTATATATAAAAATATATAAATATAAAATGAATAAATAGGATTATATGTAAAGTAGTTAAATACCAAGTAGTTTCAGAGGAAAGGTGCTAGCAGATAGTGGGATCAGAAAAGGCTTCATGGCAGAAGATGGAAGCGGAACTTCATCTCAAAGGAAAAGGGGGCTTTGGGGAGGCAGAGGTTAGGAGGAAGTTTCTGAGTGAGGGAGGAGAGCTATAGAATGGCAGCTTGAGTGTATAGTAGAGTCTAGTGAAGATTTAAAAAAAATTAAGGATGGTGGAAACTTGGGCGTGGTTTTAGGAAGTAGAGAAGACACCAGATCGGAGATCAGAGAAAGAGAGGGAATGAAAGAGGATGCAATGATCTCATGTTAAAATTAGACAATATGAATTTATAATGTGCCCAGTCAACATATGAGAGACTTTCTCCAGTTTTGTTTAACAGTTTGTTGGTGATGTGGAGGTTGTAAATGGAGGGAGATCTGAAGAAGAAAGAGTGGGGCAATGGGACAAGAGAGCAGAGGAAAGTATTGAGTTGATATGGCTAATTCTAGGTTTGAGGTGGGAGAGGAAGGAAAATATAGTCAGAGCAGGGGTCATGGCCTAAGAAAGTACCAAGGAATAAAGAGAATGGAGGTCCCAATGACAGCAAAAAACAGGTGCAGGAAAGTGAAGCAAAGGAAGAAGTGGAATGAGCCTAGGTTGAGCAAGTGGATGTCCCTGCCTTCTTCCATAGGGCAGCTGTTGTAGGAAAGGAAGGCTGCCATCTTCCAAATAGAGGGCACAGGTTGGGAGCCTGAAAATAAGGGAATCCTTCCTGAACTTGAAGTCAGAAGTTTGAGGGTTGAATTCCAGCTCTTATATTACTAGATTTGTGAACCTGGGGGAGCCGTAATACGCTCCAATTCAATAAGCATCTATTCAAATATCCACAAAGCAAAACAAAAACAAAACCAGTTCCAGGCACTGAGGAGCTTAGATTTCATTGAAGATTGGAGGGTAGGGATCGAAATAAAACGTTTAAATGGATAAGCCAATACAAAACAGTTTGATAAGGGAGAGAAGACTGCCAAATGGGGAGAATCAGGAATCCTGTAGGAGGTGCCCTGTGAGCTGTATCTTGAAGGATTCTAAGAGGCAGAGGTCAGAAGAATGCATTTCAGGGAAGGTTATTCAGTCCTTTTGTTGTGTCTGACCCTTTGTGACTCTATTTGGGGTTTTCTTGGCAAAAATAATGGGAGTGGTTTGCCATTTCCCTTTCCAGCTCATTTAACAGATGAGGAAACTGAGGCAAACAGGGTGAAGTGACTTGCACAGGGTCACAAAGCTGGTAAGTATATGTAATGCTTATGAGAGTTAAACATCTTCCCCACCTATTAACGGGCCTGCCCATTAAGGGAAGTTGAATAGGGGAGATTTTTTTTTTTGTTGGAAGGCCCACAGTTTTGTTAATTTCTAATGAGGCACTGGTTCTCAAAGGTTGTGATGCCCTTTGACTCTGAAAAGTTTATAAAGATTCTGAGGTGTGGTTTTACTTTGGGGGATTAGTTTTGGGAAGAAGGTTTGTGTGCCAGATGAGACTCTGGGAAGCCTCTAAGGAGAACCCCCACTTTGAAAACCCAGATGTTGGTGATTCTTTCTCTGGTAACCATATATGTATAGCTTATGCTCAGGCAGTTGGAAGCCCTGTTTGTTGATCTTTATTTCTCGGTTTGTATTTTCTCTGAAGTGACTTTTTCCCCTGCATTACGTGAATGATATATGTGCTTGATTAAAGTGATTGTTGACCCCTCAAAAGTTGCTTTCCTTTTATAAAAAGCAAATCTAAAAACCCTTTTGTGTATGCTGGGGTCCTTGCTGTTATGGTGTCTGAGGCTAGATTTGAACTCAGGTCTTCATGACTCCAGGCCCAGCACTCTATCTATGTCACCTGCCTTTTAGGAAAGGTAGAACAACCTAAATGAAGGGAAAGGTGCAGTATATGAAATTGCAAGTTTAGAGAACACCAGATAGGCTCAGTTTGATTGGAATACAGAATTTATGAAAGAGAGTATTGCAGAAAAAGACTAAAAGGATAAGCTGAGGCAAGAATGGTAAAGATTTTGAAATGCCAAGCTAAGGAGTTTCTATTTTATCCTAGAGGCCATCAGGAGCAGTGGATGACCTTAGAGAAGACCTGTATTTTGGTGAGATTGTTTGGCAGCTAGGTGGAATATGAATTGAAAGGGGAGAGACTGGAAACAGGAAGAACAGTTAGAAGGCTTTAGTTGGGTATGTGTGGGGTGGCTGTGAGTGGAGAGGAGGAGATACATGAGGCAGATATAGAAATAAATTACTAAGACTTGCTAACTGACTGAATATGGCCAGAGAGGGATAAGGAAGAGTCAGGATAATCCAGGTGAATCTGGGTGATGGGAAAGCTGGTGATGTCCTCAGCAGTAACAGAGAAATGGAAATAAGGGAGAGTTGAGAGGTCAGTCATGGCTTACATGCTGGACATGTTGAATCTGAGGTGATGGGGACATCCAAGCCAAAAGGTATGGCAGGCTACTGCTGGTGTACTGAAAACAACACATGTTGAAAGTATTACTTTTCTGAACCTCCTTATGGAGGCTTGAGGAGATAAAAGATTGGAACAGCTTCTGTGTGATGATCAAGAGTGGAATTAGGGTTGCACCTGCATAGAAATGATCACTGAAATCCATGAAAGCTGACGATAGCAGTGAGTATAGAAAATGAGAAGGGGGCCCAGCTTCAAACCAGTCTTGAAGTTAGCTAGGCTTAAAAGGTAAGTGATGGATGGACAGAGATAATCAAACAAAGCAGTTTGATAAAGAATGATGGCACAGGTAGGAGAACTAAGGAAAAAACAGGGCTGGGAGAGGGGGGTGGAGAAAAGACCTTTTTACTTAACAACTAAGGAATCTTGAGTTGTCTTGGAGAAGGCAGTTTCAGTAGAGTGTTAAGAGGCAGTAGATAGACTGAAAGGATTTAAGAAGTGACAGGTGAGGAAGGCAACCATATAAGTAGCTTTTTCCCCTCTTGTAATTTGACTTCAAAAGATTATAGTTTAATAGCTTGAGAGTCTGGCAAAGTTAAATGATTTCTTTTTAAGTTTGTGAGAGACTTTTGCAAGTAAATGATATTGGTTGATTGGTTTTGTACACAAGCAATAGAAGATGAATTAGTGGATAAGAAAGGATTGAAAACAAATTAGAGAGGATGATGAAAGGGACACATTCCCTTAGGTGATATGAGGGAATGTAGTCAAATGCATAAGTGGGATTACAGGCTTAGGGGTAGAAGAAGTTTTAGCAGTGACCTAGTCCAACCTGGTCATTTTAGTGCTGGGAAGATTAAGGCACTGAATAGTTAAGTTGTATGGTCAAATTCACCCAGGCACTAATTGGCAAAGGTGGGATTATAGATTGTCTGACTCCAAATTCAGTGCAGTTTCCATTGAATCATGCCTTGGCAAGAAGAACCATTCTTGGTCAGAGGCTGTAGCAAAGATGAAAAAATTGGGAGATGGAAGGGTATGATGGGGGAAGGGGGAGGACTGGAGGAAAAGCAGTGAGTATAGAACAGACAAGAAGAGGGAGTTCAAATGGCTAAGAAATAAGAAGAAAGTTCCTCTTCCATCCTTCTTTCATTGAAAGAGGGAACCAAAGGATTCCTTCTTTCAAAAGGGAAAGTTTAGGAGACTTGAGGAGATAAGAAGTTTGAAATCACTGCTGCGAAGAGTGTGGATGGTCCCAAAAGAATAAAAATATTGCAAAACAGCAGGGAGTGCTCAGTTGAAATTACATGACCTGAGTTTGTACTGAACCTGGTCAGCACAGTTGAATAGCTCAACTGGAAAATATCTTAGGGACTCATCTAATTGAATCTTCTTTAAAAAAAAAAAAAAAAATATATATATATATATATATATATATATATATATATATATATATATATACACACATATATATATGTATATATACACACACATATGAAAGAAACTGAGGCCTAGAGAGATTAAGTAAAATAAAGATAATATTTTTGACCTATCTACCTCATATGATTGATATGAAATTATAATATATATTGCTTTATAATTTGCAAAACACATCATGCCCATTACCCGTAGACTATTGAAGAAACGTACATGACTGTAAATTCCAAAAACAATATAGATATCAATATTATTATAACTATTAAAACATCCAGCATCTAAATCTTACCATTATAATATGTCAAGATATTCCTCTGAAAGTGATTAGAGAATTCATTTCAACAGATACTTAATAAGAGCCTACTCTGTGGTCAGTCTTGGTCCAGCACTGTAAGAGTTACAAAATCAATAGGTTACTGATCTGCCCCTTGCATAGCCTTACTTTTATTTTTTTTTTTAATTTACTCTGTCACCAATAGGGATTGTTAGACCCAGTTGGTACTGGAAAAGTTGGATTTGGAGGTTTCAGAATTAAAATATTTCTATGTGCTGGGTAAGAACTGGAAGTGTACAACAGAATGGGACAATTAAATGAAGAAAAGAGCCACATTGAAAATAAGCATAGGTCAGGAAACCTGGATTTAAATCCCAGCTCTGCCATTTCCTGCTTGTGCCTTTGAGTAAGTCACAGCCTCTCTGGGGCTCACTTATGTCACCTGCAAAACTAGGGTTTTGAATTATATGGATAAGAACGGTTCTAGGTCTGATATTCTAAGAATTTAAAGAGCTTTGATAGTAGAGGGATGGTGGGTATAATACAGTAGGAATTACCTGCCTAGTTATTTGGCTTATGTATTATATATGTTGATTGGTTGTCCTCTGTTCTGGAAGAGTACGACATCACCATGATGATGTGAAATTTCCGTGTGTCTGACTGTAGCTGATCAGACCAGTACAAGCTCAGAATGCTCTACCACACATTGGGCACAGAAAGTCTGTATGAATATTTGGGGTGGATACTCCATATTTGCTCATCCTGTGTTTACTTGTGCTGTCTCAATTCTACTTTGCTCATAGAGTACAGCATCCTTTCTGATATGGGCATGCCACGCTGAGTGGTCCTGTGCCAGTGTCTCTCATGTTGCAATATATCTGGGGTATTCATGGAGGACCAGCCTCTCTAGTGCAAGAGAGCCCTTTTCTTGGCTGCTTAATCCACCTTCGGTGTTCATCTATCACCCAGCTCTCACCTGTGGCTCCAAGAAGCTGTAGGATGTATATCCATCATACTCAAGTAAAACTATCTTGGGCTAAACTGAAGAAGATGGGGTAAACCAGGTTGAGGATAACTAACAGCCCTCAAACATGTTGGTTTGTTAGTGGGATGTCTACCCTAAGTATGTGAAGACTTTTCCCATTGGAATGGGTGGATGAGAACAACTTGCTTCAATGACCACAAAGGCAAGTTGAACCAGGTGCTTTGGGGCACTTAGAACTTGGTCAGACATCAAAGACACTAAGGGCATCTACTGTATCCTGGGTCATCATCATTTATCTTGGCTCTTGTCTTGCCATTTGATGACTCTGGAGTAGAGAGTAAGGCTGCTGACTTTCTGCAACTCTGGTTCCTTGGATCCAATTCATGTGCAAGTCAAGACGTGATGCCATTGGTGTTTCTGAAAATGAAGGCTGACCAATAAACAGCAGCAACATGTAATATAGATAGCTCTCTAACATAGAAAAACTGGTCCACGTGTAGTAAGGACTTTTATTTAGATAGATAGTATTTGAGATTTGGCCACCCTGACTCTAGATAGGCAGCTGGACTTCGAGATAGGAAAACTTGAATTCAGATCCTGCCTTAGACATGTACTTAGACATGTGACCCTGGGCAAGTCACTTAACCTCTCTTTGCATTAATCCACTGGAGAAGAACATGGCAAAGAAAAGCCCATTCTAGTATGTTTGCAAAGAAAACCCCATGAACACTATGGTTCATGGGGTCACAAAGAGTCAGACATTACTATATTTATAGTAGCAGATAGATGTTTTTGGAGTGGAGACATGGGTTCAAATCCCACACTGTGTGACCCTGGATAAGTCATTAGACTGTAAACTTCACATAAGTCTAATCTGAATTGATTGAAGGAGAGCCTCAGTGGAGGCTGTCAATGAAATCAAGATTTTTATCACATATTTTAATATTTTTACCTGCTCATTTTTTAAAAAAACTTATTTTTGGTTCCCTAATCCTATAAGATTATTTTTTTTTGATTGAGAGGTATAGAGATAAGGATAAATTTCTTCATTTAACCCCCACTAAAGAGAATATATTTTTGATGTGTTGAATGAATAGCTTGCTGTCCAGTCAGTGCTTTAGGAGAGTGAGTAATGAGTTCCTTATCGATTGTTGGGTAAGAGTACTAGGGTCCATCCCCTCTGCTTTGCATAAGGCAGGATGGAACCTTGCTGTGATTTGTAAGATTTATTTTTCATGTCATTCTTGTTTGTTTAGTCTTTTTTTCAGTCATGTCTGACTCTTTGTGACCGTATTTGAGGTTTTCTTGGCAAAAATACTGGAGTGGTGTGCCATTTCCTTCTGAGTTCATTTTACAGATGAGGAAACTGAGGCAAATCAGGTTAAGTGACTTGCCCAGAGTCACATAGTTCCTGAGGCTGCATTTGAACTCAGGTCTTCCAGACTTAAGGCCTAACACTCTATCTATTAAGCCACCTAGCTGCTTTTTTGTTTTTCCTTTGGGTAACTGTTGGATTAAATGTCATCTAAGACCCTCGCCAGTTCTAAAGTCCATGATTCCATGACCTCTTCTTCTGAGGTGAACTTGTCTAAGCCTCAAAGTCAGGACACTTACCTATTCCTTCTGAAACTGTATAAAAGCTCTTCAGAAACCATAAAGTATTCTACAAATGGAAGGTATTGCCATCATCATCATCATAAACCAGAAGTGTGGTCTGGTGGTTAGAACAAAGACCAAGAATGAAGAGACTTGGGTTCAGTGCCTGGCTTACTCAGAAACATGCTGAAAGCAGTTTGGCAGGTCTTGCCTCACTGGGTCTTTGCTTTAGAAAAGAAGGCCTCCTTTTTGCCTGGTAGGTTGTTGTACATACTTGCCTAGAGTCAGAGACTGCTAGAAATAATTGGGTTGGATGAACCCTTAATAAGTCACAGTGCCTAGCTCTCCACCTTTAGATATGGTCATACTTAAATTATTCCAGACCCATTCCAGTGTTTAACAATCTCCCCTATAAGTCTGGGAAGTGCTTTGAGATGTTGAAAAGAAACCCAGAGTAGTATCACTTACTTCTTTTGGAAATCTTATGGCTGCTCTCTATCCCTGAACAGCCTCAGAGACTTATAAAGTCTTTATAAATCTTGAACCCTTGTGGTCAATCCCTTCTGGAAGAAGGGTACTGCTTGGGAAATTATATTCAAAACAAAGACGCCCTAGAACTTTCAAGAGTATGTGTGTACCTCTCTTTAAATTCAACATTCAGGGAATTTGGGTAGATATAATTTTACTTGTTAATTTCTTTGTGAATTGTTATTTTAAAAATTCAATTACATTTAATACCTTTTGGCTAGTTTGTGCTTTGTACAGTAAGCCAGCCAAAAAATCCCTTTCTCTTGAAGAACTTGTAACATGATACTCTAGGCAAGTACCAGCAATGAAAAATACAAGACTTAAGTTAGCTATTATTTTAGAAGTTAATATCTTTTTCTTCTACAAAACATACATGAGATCTTTAATACACTAATATTTGAGTCAAGGTACACTACCAATGTACTAGCATTTGTGAAGCTACCACTATAAATTGTAGCAGTATAAGCTCCAGAGCATTTTTAATAATATTTTTAATGTATTCCCATGTGGAGACAACATATGTTTTCTATGCACTGATAAATTTATGGTTTTAAAAGTATTCTATCTCAGGTTATTAGGATTATTGTAATGAGTAGGAAGTACATAGTTGTGAAACAACATTTTCAGATTCTCATATGCTCTAAGAATCATTAGCTTTCACAGTCATTGAGATGAAATTAAAAATTTGAAGGCAGAGCTTTTGTATTTTGGCTACCATGGGGCAAGGGAGTTATTTCTAGAGCAAGCTGGCAAATTCTTGTATAGGAAATTTAGGCTCTTGTGTCCTTAACTTTTAAATAACTTGCATTTCATTTTGTGCCTGGTTCATAAAGTGGTTATTTATGTACATGTTAAGAGACTATAGCATAAGCTTGCTATTTCAAGTAAGGCCAGCCAAGGGATTGACTAAGTGTTGAATGTGAAAAAGCCTCTGTTTTAACATAAGCAAAATGAAGTGGTAAAGAAAAGGAAATCTTCCAGAAAACTTAAGAGTAGAGGGAAAACCCTTCCTATCAAAGCAAATTTAAAGGGCTTATGGGCACCCTCATACACCTCCTGGGGTTTATGTTGAATAAATTTGTCATTTGATTTGTTGTATAATTTGTTGAATTCTTCCTCTGTTAGAATTTGAGTAGTATTTGTTTTAATGATGAAGACTTGTTTTGTAGTTTCACTTGTTCAAATTCAGGATCCAACTTGTTTTTTTTTTCCTTCTCTGATTTTTTGCTTATAATTAGGCATGCTGACACTAAGTGGTGATGGTACTTGAGTTATGGTGATGTGGTCCGATTAATAAGCTTTTGTCAAAGGCATACATTTATCTGAGGGACAAATTAGCACCATCTTCCTTTAAAAGGCATTGAAGTATCTTTAATAAACTTTGTTTATCTTTGGCTTTACAAAAGTATTAAAGTAACTGAACTCAAAGCTATATAACAACTTTTTGAAGAAAACTCTTTAAAGGGGTGGAGCCAAGATGAGGGAATAATAGCACGCACTTTCTAGACCACTGCCCCTAAACCCAGTCAAACACCTGTAAAAAATGGCTCTAAAATTCTGGAGCTGCAGTACTCACAGAATGACCTAGTGAAGCAAATCTCCAGCCCGAAACATTCTGGAAGGCCACTGGGAAGTGCCTATCACACCATGTTGAGGGCAGAGTGCAGTCCAATATGGGCGGCACCAGCACAGACAGGACCTGAACAGGCCTTGGGGAGACTGAATCTCTCACACCTGTGGTGGTTTCCAGACTTCAGGACTTCCAAAATGCCTAGGACAAACTGGAAGGTCAGTGGAAAAAGCCTGTGGGACCAGTGTGGGAGAGTGAGCTTGTCTGGCCTCAGCCCCAGGATGGTGGGGGTGGAGGAGGGAGTGGAGGAATGCACAGCAGCAAGGACAGAGACAGCGACTGTTTCTGGAGCTCTAGGCTCACAGATTGTGGCTGAATCTAGTGACTGACAGTACACCACCCCCCCCCCCCCAACTAGAAGCAGAGATCTACCTTGACAAAGAGCTCAAAAGTCAAGAAAATGGCTGGTGAAATGAGCAAAAACCAGAAAAAGAATCAGGCTATAGAATCTTATTATGGTGACAAGGAAGACCAAAGCATGCAAACAGAATAACACAAAGTTCCTTCATCAAAGCTCCTTCATCAAAAGCCTCCAATAAAAATCTGAATTGGTCTCAGGTCATGGAAGAGCTCAAAAAGGATTTTGAAAATCAAGTAAGAGAAGTAGAGTAAAAATTTGGAAGATAAATGAGAATGATGCAAGAAAATGATGACAAGTCAACTGCTTACTAAAGGAGACCCAAAAAATGCTAAAGAAAATAGCACTTTAAAAAATAGACTAATCCAAATGGCAAATGAGAAAAAAAAAAGCCAATGAAGAGAAGAATGCCTCAAAAAGTAGAATTGACCAGATGGAAAAGGAGATCCAAAAGCTCAGTGAAGAAAATAATTCCTTAAAGATTGGAATGGAGCAGATGGCAGCTTATGACTTTATGAAAAATCAAGAAATTATAAAACAAAAGCAAAGGAATGAAAAAATAGCAGACAGTGTGAAATATCTCATTGGAAAAACAACTGACCTGGAAAATAGATCCAGGAGAAATAATTTTAAAATCGTGGGACTACCTGAAAGCCATGATCAAAAAAAGGCCCTA
>CM053769.1:552125443-552139158 GCA_028658325.1 Potorous gilbertii
GAAAGAGATGTGAAAAGAAAAACTCCTAGGAATATTATAGCCAAATTCCAGAGTTCCCAGGTCAAGGAGAAAATATTGTAAGCAACTAGAAAGAAACAATTTGAGTATTGTGGAAGTACAATTAGGATAACACAAAATCTAGCAGCTTCTACATTAAGGGATCAAAGGACATGGAATAGGATATTCCAGAAGTCAAAGGAACTAGGACTAAAACCAAGAATCACCTACCCAACAAAACTGAGTATAATACTTCAGGAGGAAAAATAGTCTTTCAATGAAATAGAGGACTTTCAAGAATTTTTGATGAAAAGACCAGAGCTGAAAAGAAAATATGACTTTCAAACACAAGAATCAAAAGAAGCATGAAAAGGTAAACAGGAAAGAGAAATCATGAGGGACTTATTAAAGTTAAACTGTTTACATTTCTACATGGAAAGATGGTATTTGTAACTCTTGAGACTTTTCTCAGTATTTGGGTAGTTGGAGGTAATATATACATTTGACAGAGGGCACAGGGTAAGTTGAGTAGGAAGGAATGATATCTAAAAAAATAAAATTAAGAGGTGAGAGAGGAATATATTGGAAGGAGAAAGGGAGAAATGGAATGGGGCAAATTATCTCTCATGAAGGTGGCAAGAAAAAGCTTTATCAAGGGAGGGGAATGGGGGGCAGTGAGAGGGAAAAAGTGAAGCTTACTCTTATCACATTTGGCTTAAGGAGGGAATGCACATGCATACTCAATTTGGTGTGAAAATCTGTCTTACACTACAGGAAAATAAGGGAGAAGGGGAGAAGTAGGGTGAGAGGAAGATGATAGAAGGCAAATGGGAGGAGGGAGTAATTAGAAGTAAACACTTTTGGGGAAGAACAAGGTCAAAAGAGAAAATAGAATAAATGGGGGGCAGGATAGGATGGAGGGAAATGTAGTTAGTCTTCACAACATGACTTTTATGGAAGTCTCTTGCATAACTACACATGTATAACCTGTATTGAATTGCTTGCCTTCTCAGTGGGGATGGGTGAAGAGGGAGGAGGGGAGAGCTGGAGCTCAAAGTTTTAAAAACGAATGTTAAAAATTGTTTTTTCATGCAACTGGGAAGTAAGAAATACAGGTAATGGAGTATAGAAATCTATCTGGCCCTATAAGAAAAGAGAGACTATGGGGAGAAGGGAAGGGAGGGGTGTGACAGAAGGGAGGGCAGATAGGGGCAAGGGGTAATCAGAATGTATGGTGTGGGAGGAGGAGAGATATGGGGAGAATATTTGGAACTCAAAATCTTCTTGAAATGAATGTTGAAGACTAAAAATAAATTAAAATTAAAAAAAGAAAGCTCTTTGACACAATTTAGTACTTTTCTCATTTTAACTAGTACAGTAATTGTCTATTCCCATTCATAAAAATGTAAGCAGACCACTTTCTGGCAAATTATCATGATTCTGTTAATTTAGAATTGGTGAATAAGGGGGGAACTTTTAAAGCACCTGTAGAACTTCAGTTCAAAGAGTCAAAAGTCCTCATGTTTCAAAGCCTTCATGTGCCAACAACTTTCTAATTCTAAAGAAAGTATCCTTTTCTAATTGTTCTAAACTGATAAGAGAACTTTGATTTGTCTTTTCTCCTTCCTTCTTAGCCTTTTGCTTTTCTCCAAACATAAGAGACTGAGTGTTTAACATTGTTACACATGGATGTCTGCTTTCTTTTTGATTGGAAGGCAGAATTTTTGGAGAGAGGATGGGAGGAAAAGGAAAAGGAGGAGGAAAAATAGGAGGAGAAGGAAAAATAGAATAATGAAGAAGAGGAGGAGGAGGAAGAGAAGAAGATGAAGAAGAAGATGAAGAGGGGAGAAAGAGAAAATTTAGTTGTTAAAAGTCTAGCTGTTTTCCTTAAAATTTGCATGCAGTAATTACTTCTGATGCAACTTCAGATGAAATTGTAGCTATTGACCATATCACACACTGAATCAAATATAAATTGCAGAGAGCTCTTCATTTCTAAAAACCTTATATATCCATCAGGAAAAAATATTTTGCAACAACAATTTAAACATTTAAAAAGTTTTAAGAGCAGTTCAGCCAAAGTGATTTCATCACAGTTACCAAAAAAAGTACCTAGCTTTTCATGACTTGTTCACTTACAAGAGAATGTTTTACAGGGTATTTTTTTCTTGGTAAATGAATAAAGAGACTGGTTGCTTTAGCAATGAATGAAGTCCACTTGATACAGAAGATACTACAGTTCTCCAAAGGGAACAGAAGATGGATTTGAATTCTAAATTTGCTGTTTACTTGGACAGTTAATCTAAATCTTTCTAGATTTTAGTTTCTTCCCTTGTAAAATGAGTAGATTGAAATTCTAAGGTCCTTTCTAGTCCTACCTCCTATAATCTATGGCCTAGACTTAAGCAGAATATTTTTAGGTTCAAAATTAGCTTGCAATTACAATTACCCCCTTCCACAGTGCAGGGGTTAGGGACTCTGTGCCTCTGTGATCTAGAATATCCATATAAAATTTTATGGCTTTTCCTTCATACCAGAGAAGTATGGTTGTTTTTCTTTTATGGAGGTTTTTACAGTATTAAAAGATAACATATTTTGATATTATACAATACTATATTTTACATATTTTTGCATTTCTAAACTTTTTCTGTGTCACCTGGAAGCCTTTATGTGTCATCTGCAGCTTCTGCAAAACTATGCCCCCCCCAAAATCTCATTTAATTCCTTATGCCAACCTGCAATGTATCAAAACTGCAATGGCGAAAGCTGCAATGCAGAAGGTATAACTGTATGTATCACTCTAAGGTTTGCAAAATGCTTTACATAAGTTATCTTATTTGATACTCATAACAACCCTATGAAATACAGGTGCTATTGTTAGACCCATTTAGAGATGATGAAACGTTCCACAGTCATATAGCTTGTGAATGCCTCTGATGGAATTTGAAGTTGGGCATTTAAGATTTCCACGTCCAGCACTCCATTCACTGTACCACCCACAAGATGATTTCTGATGAAAATTATTGAGGCTCTACATTTGGCCTCTATTCAAGTTGAAGATGTAATGAGGGATAATGTATATGTAAAGTATGTTGGGATAACAATTCTGTTGTTCTAGAGAGGAAATGTAAATAAGATGTGTTTCAGGTTTAAATGAAAAAAATAATTCCCATGTTACTTTTATAATAGAAATATAGGTTCTGATAATAAGTTATGACTCTTAGATTTTTGCTTGCTTACCTCTTATAGAGAGATAGTGGAAGAAAAGTGGATACTAAAGCCCAAAAGAGAATTAAAGAAAGAGAATACAGGAGAAAATTGATGAGAATTTGTGAGCCATAAGATCATAAGTGAAGAAGGTTGAGGAATAGTAAAAACTTTTGTTAATACATTTTATTGCTATAGTTCGTTTGTTTCAGTTGTGTCTGATTCTTTGTGACCCCATTTGGGGTTTTCTTGGCAAAGATACTGGAACAGTTTGGCATTTCCTTTTCCAGCTCATTTTACAGGTGAGAAACCTGAAGCAAACAGGGTTAAGTGACCTGCACATTGTCACACAGCTAACAAGTGTCCTAGTTTATATATTCAACATCTATTAGATTCCCAAAATGGTTGTGGTGGTGTCATCCCTAGACATGTGTAGACTGGGTGTACCTGGAATACACTAGAGTTAATCCTGAGATAGATGGACTGGATTTGTTTTTAGAAATCCCTCAGAAATGTGGTCATTATAATAAAATTCAACTTATTATTTTGAGAGGATTTTCAAGGAAAATGTCAAATTCATAAAACATCTAGAGCTTCAATATAACATGTCCCACTATAGCAAGATACTCAGCTTAATTCAGAACCATTGTAGGGTCTACTTAGGGAGTTTTATTTCCAGATGGTTCTTTCAGTGCTGGTCTCACCTGTTACACAGATTGTCAGCATATAGAATGGTCTGGGGAAAGAGGTAGGTCATGGTGTATATAGGAATTTATGGGTTAAAAATTCAGGCAGATATCTTAGAATTTCAATTGTTTTCAACTATCGGATGAATTTGTGAAACCTCCTTTGCGTTTCCTTGTTTAAAGTGGTTGTTGTGTTTGTCCTTCATTCTCAAAGAGACCATGGCATCAAGATGATGACATGACTTGCAGTTGACTTTGATTTGAGTGAAGGAGGGCTGTGCAAGGTCACCAGCGTCACTTTCTTCTCCTGAGCCATCTGGGTCTAGTGGCCAGATTTTCATCAGGGTGACTGGAGATGGTCCAGGATTGCAATGTGAGACCCTGGCCCTTTCAGCTGTGGTCCTATAGCATTCTCACTTCGAGTGAGATACACCCATTTGATGAATAGGCTTCAAGGAATGGCCCCTTTATAAAAAAAAAATCAAACTGGGAACAGAAGACCCTCAGGGTTCTTGGGTAAAAGAGAAACAATTGCTATTTAGTATTTAAATCCACTCTGTGCTGGGTAGTTATTATCTAGTCTATGAGCTCCAGAGTGAATTGAGTTTCAGGCTTGATCTTTGAGCAAGAGATGTAGCCAGTAAATCTAGAAGAAAAAAGGCAGTTTTGGGGGGTGGAACACTGGAGGAGGAGAAGGAGGAGGAGGTTGCTACTCACTTACAGGTTGTGTTTGTCCTTCTTTCTCAAAGAAGACCATGGCATCAAGATGATGACATGAGAAATATTTTAGCATAAACTTGATGTGACAACAGAAGAGGAGTAGGACATATCATCAAAATCCTACCTTGACACAAACCCCACTTTCCTCTCGATAGCTTCCTCACTGTCTCTGTCCTTTCCCTTAGTCCTCTGAGCAGAGGTGACCTTTTCCTCCTCTGACCTCCAATGGCACTTCCTTTCTACACTTCCACACAGAGTGGGCTCATGAATTGAAGGATCTGTGCAGTCAGGATAGCAGGGTTTCCCATTCTACCCTTGGACACATCCTGGCCATGTGGAACTGGTCAAGTCAGTTATCGTCTCAGTGCCTCCAAGTCACTTCTCTAAATCTTAGTGACAAAAGAGTTGCCTGCATTAGGAGAAGGAGCTTCTTTGTCTAGGATCTTCCTTTATGCCTGAAATCACAAGTCAAAGACTTCTCCCTCCATTCCCCCAAACAGACAAAAAATATCGCACTTAATTTCTCCTGCTTTTTATACTCAGTATTTACATGCCTTATGTCATCCAGTAAACTATAAGCTCTCTGAGGTTAAGGATACTTCCTTAGACATTTTTGTGCCTCTCTAAGTCATAGAACTATGCCAGACAGACAGAAGGGCCTTATTAAATTTTTTTTGAATGAATGAATAACATCCTTCCCACTAATCCACCCCCACATTCTCCCTTTTAGGTGACTGGCATGTCTTTCCATATACTCCAGACTAACAAATATTTAAAATTATTTGAAATTGTGAAGAATTTTAAGTGAATAAAATGGGATTTAAGACAGAAAACTGCTCCAGCCCCTCCCAAACAAGCAGACTTGTGGTTTCCCTTGACCCTGGGTTTTCCCTGGTGAAAGCAGTGCTCTCTGAGAAGTGTTTGGCCAGGTGTCAAAGGAAAGGGAGAAGCTAAAGAGGACAACCACTCACTGCTCATTCCCACTAAAGAGGAAGGAAGGAAGGAAATAAAAGCTTGGCTACATCATCCACTTCTAGACAAGATTTACATCATAATGAGTGACATTTTAGAGCATGCACATAGACAGAGTGAGACCTTGAACCCCTTGAGTTCCCTTCAAAACAAAGTTTCTTAACCTTTGTTATATTATGGATCCCTTTGGCAGTCTGGTGAAGCTAAGAGCCCCTTCTCATAAAGATATTTTTAATGAATTTAGTAAAATTTGTGGGATTACAAAATAAACCAGTTTTATTGAAATACAGTTATCAAAATACTAAGGAAAAACCTACTAATTCAAAGGCCAAAAGTTAAGAATCTTTGCCAAAAGAATTATAGGATCATCCTCTCTAAGACATTAGAGACAAAGGAAACTCTGGCAGGGGAAAGGTCTTAGGGGACACAGGGAATGGAATATATTCTATTTTTGAAAGACCTTGATAGAAGTGAGATGCTGTGGAAATTAGATAGGTAAAATTTGTCTAATACCATCTGTAATCAGACCTTCTTTGGTTCTCACCATGAAGGAAACTCCATATTTATTTTGTCCTTAAGAGTATCTCCTACCTCCACTAAATCTTATTCATCATGGTAAGTTGGTGACTGTTGTGTTCTTGAAGGTTACATCGGGGCAGCTAGGTGATGCCGTGGATAGAACACCAGTGCAGGAGTCAGAAGGACCTGAGTTCAAATCTCACCTCAGACACTTGACACCCACTAGCTGTGTGACCTTGGGCAAGTCATTTAACCCCAATTACCTCATCCTGGGTCATCTGCAGTCATTCTGATGAATATCTGGTTACTAGATTTAGATGACTCTGGAGAAGTGAGGCTGGTGACCTGCACAGCCCTCCCTCACTCAAAAAAACAAAGTCAAGTGCAGGTCATGTCATTATTTCTCTCATGGCATGGTCTTCTTTGGCAGTGAAGGATGAACACACACACACATACACACACACACACACACAGTCAGAAGAGAGTGAGTTCTGATAGACCTTATACACACTGGAGAGGTTGTAAGAATGGACCCGATGACAGGTGATTGCTCTAAGATCAGAAAGGCTTATTTGCAAAAGACTATCACCAGGTAAGGAATTTTTTGCCCACAATAACGCATGATAAAAGATTGCAAGTTTCCTGAGAGCATGTTTGTGTCTTTGTAGCCTCATTCTGTACCAAAGGACCTTGCATATGTTTATTGCACTTTAATAAATGCTTGTTGAATTGAATCAAAATGAAAACATATACTAAGTTAGGGAAAGACTATAATTTGTCTTAATGGAAGGCGTGCCTTTATCAGAGAAGTCACAGATGTTCTCCAGGATTGGGGCAACGGTGTGGGGGAAGATCATGTTGGAGACTGCGAGTCAGGCAGATCTGGGTTGATAGCACACCTCAGAAACTTAGAAATTGTGTGAACCTAGGAAATCACAGACTTTTTTTTAGCATTGGTTTCTTTACCTGTTAAACTGGACCTAATAATAGCACCCAGCTTTCAGGGGGGTCAGGAGGATTAGAAGAAGTAAGATGTAGTAGGAGACTTGCACAACTTGGGTACCATATGAATGTGAACGGTTGTTATCATTTTGATGACTACTACTTATAGTACTTACAATAATATTGAATTATATAATAGAATACTTATAATAATATTGAAATAAAATCTCTTCATGCACCTAATTTTCTGTCATCACGATTTGCTAAATGAGCCTACTGTTTATAAGTAAAGAATATTTGCAAAGAAATACTATTACACAGGTGCACAACCAAAGAATTGATTATTTATATAACAGATTCATTGGAGAGTGATTTATTTTGGAGATAAATATAGTGACCGGCAAATAGAGCATTAAGGTTTACAGAGTTCTATGAATAAATTGCTTCATTTGAATTTGTTTTTGACCTCCCCAGCTATTGGTGCCTTCCCTTCAAAAGACACCTTCCCTGAACTCTGTATTTATATTTTATATAATGAGCTATGTATCTATTATTTCCTCCAATAGAATGTAAGCTCCTTGAGGGCAAGGACAGTTTTTCTTTTTCCTTTGTATCACAAATGCTTCTGATAGTGCTTGGCGCATAGGAAATGTTTAATAGATGTTTGTTGATTGAATGGCAGTGTTAAAGCTAAAGTCTTTGAAAAATGAAATGTACTGGTAGCAGGATTATAGGAAGGAATTAAGGTAGAAAAATAAGCATTTATTAAGAACCAACCACTGTGCTAAGTGCTTTACAAATATTTTCTCATTTGATCCTTCCAACAACCCCAGAGAATAGGTTCTATTATCCCCATTTTATAGTTGAAGAAACTGAGGCAGACAGAAGTTAAATGACTTGCCCAGGGTCACACAGCTAGTGTCTGAGGCTTGACTTGACTCAGGTCTTCCTTGGCTCCAGGTCCAGCACTCTCTTCACTGTGCTACCAGGTGTGTCATAGATAGAAGAGTATGATCATAGATTTAGAAGTGGAAGAGGCTTTTAACATCAAGTTAAATCATCAGTTTCATTTAAGAGATAAAGAAACTCATGCCTAGAGAGAGATGAAATGACCTGTCCAAGGCCATGAGGGTATAGTTTTACAGAAAGTCATTATCTTGGGATTTTTGCTTGTGGATGATCATGACTTATTCAGAATTTTTCTCCTCTTTTCTCTACTCAGGAGCTGTGAAGGGCAGAATATTCGATACAAAACCTGCAGCAATAATGTAAGTCTTGTAATGTAAAAAAAAATTCTAATGAAACTTTAAAAAGACATATTATTGTGGTATGTATTTAAAAGCTAATGGCGCATACGTAGTCTTTCCTCACTCTCTTGTTACCCATTTACAGAGATTTGACTGTTTGCCTAATTGACCACAGATTTAGAATTTGCCCTTGGTGAATGCATGCCTTACTGCCAAATTGGATACAAAATATTTCATGTGAATTACAAGGAAGTTACACATTTGGGGAACTTATCCTCAATTGTTCAACATTAAGATATTTTAAAAAGATGTTTAAGACTTCCTTTTACAATTTTTTAAAGCAGTAAAGCTCAGAAAGGATAACAGCATATCTATTCTTCACACAATCTGCTCATCAGTTTAAGAGGATCATTTGACTTCCTCTACTTAGATTAAGATGATAATTATGAAAACTCTTCAGTTACTTTCTGTTTAGTCTGGAGTTGTGGGCATACCTTCATTCCAAATGGAATTTGCTAATATGAACAGTAAACTTAGCAGAGTTTGAAGCTATGACAACATGAAGAAGAGAAAAAATGTCCAAGTATATGTGTAATAGGCAACGCCACTAAAGTTGTTCTGATAAGTGCTGTTGTTTTTTCCATGAATGTTTCAGAAGTTTTAAAATATCTCCATATTTGGAAATATCTCCTCATCTGTCCAGGACAAAACCTTGACTAAAGCCACACCTATGTGAGTGTGGTTAAATTAAACCAGATGAAAAAATTCATCCTGGATTCAGCTACCTTCTTATAATAGGCTAGGACATTTTTCCTCTGCCTGACCACAGAATAGAGTGTTAATAATGAAATGATTTCATAAAATGAAATGTGATTTTTTTATGATTAAAGAGAACTGAAAGAAAAGGCAAAGAAAATAACTTATCAGGAATCTTTCTGCAACTGTTTTCTTCAGTATCTCTTTAACCAGAAAGAGCCACTTTCCTTAGGCCCAGAGACCTAGAGATTGCTGAGGTATAAAAGAAGACAAGAGTATTCATCATTCATTCATTCAAAGAACATTTATGAAGTATCTGCTATGTAATAGTCTGGGGTTTGGGGATACAGAAACAAAAGTTAAATTCTCTGTCCTCAAAGAACTTACCTTCAAATAAGGGAGTCAATATGAACATATATTAGCATTATTAAATATATACACAATAAACATAAGGTAACTAAGGGTAAGGGAAAGATCATGGTAACTGAGGGAGTGTCAGGGAAAGTTTAGAAAGGTGGCAAATAAGCTGACTCTTGAAATCAATTAGGAATTTGACCAATTAAGAGTCTGTTCCAACAGTCCAAACTTTGCTCTTAAATCAGGCAATCTGAGGTAAGTTCTGCTTTTTAATGCTGGTACTATTGAAAAAATAAACATGTAGGATTTTTAGGAATAGATTATCTTGACTTCTAGAATCTAATTCTTCTTTACACCTTGCTGACTCCTGGGCTAGTTGTACTAGATCTTGATATAAAGCTGTCTTTTGGTGTTGACTTGGCTTGTTTCCAGCCACAACAGCTACCTAATCAATGCCGTCTTGTTGCTGATCTGTATGCCAGCATAATAGAAACTGAAATTTCCTGTGTTTGAAACCTAGGAAGGTGACAGACCATCAGAGATCCTACTAGTTTTCTTCTGAGTGGTTTCTAATCAATCAATCAATCAATCAACAAGCATTTACTACACATTTACTACATGCCCTATAGGATAGTTAGAAGGCACAGTGGATAGAGTGCTAGAGCTCGGGTCAGGAAGACTTGAGTTCAAATCTGGACTTAGATATTTACTAGCTGTATGGCACTGGACACGTGTCATCTGACTCTGTTTGCTTCAGTTTCCTTATCTGTAAAATGAGCTGGAGAAGAAAATAGAAAACCATTTCAGGTCACGGGAACCCCAAATGGAGTCATGAAAAGTAGGATACAACAGAAAATGATTAAAATAAACATGTGCCCTGTACTAGGCACTGGGGATACAAAGACAAAAAAATTGGAAGTCCTTGCCCTCAATGGACCCTCAAATTAAAATATCCTAATGGCCATTGGTGGCAAGAAGTTATCTCTATCAAGTCTAGAATTATGGACTATAAGTTACATCCACAATGGTTCAATTTAATTCATTTGTTATTTATTGAGTACCTGAGTAGCTTAGCAAGGCAGGGAATGCAAAAGAGGTTTATAGCACCCTGTCTGTATCACCTACTGGTGTTAGGCACTTTGCTGGGCAGATGTGAAACAGAACCTCTCAAAATGAAATAGTTCCTTAAAGAGTTTACAATCTGTCCACAGTAGTTACATCCACAAAGCTTAATTCAATTCAGTGATTATTTATTGAGTATCTATATAGCCTAGCACAGTGAGGAATATAAACAGATTATATGAAACACAATTCCTGCTCTCCAAGACCTCTTCCTTCTTGGTGAAGGGAGAACAGTTAAGCAAATGTGATTAATAGATAATAAAAAGACAGTAGGCATCTTGGAGCAACTTCATGTTCTTAAACTGTAGAGTGAAATGTAGAAAACTATTTTAGAAAGATCAGTTGGATGTTAATATGCAGAGATAGGAGCCACTGACTCTAGAATCTAGACTCAGCAGAAGTTCTTAACTTTTTTGTGTCCATGGACCCCTTTGGCAGGCTGATGAAGCCTGTGAACCCCTTCACAGAGTAATGTTAGTAAATTCATGAAATAAAATATATATTACAAAGTAAATAAATTATAGTGAACTATAACTGTCAAAATGTATTTTAAAAAAAGTTTAAGGACATCAGGTTAAAAATCTCCTGGAAAGACCAGGTAGGAGGTCATTATAGTCAAGACACAGGGTAATAACTTTTCTAGAATAAAATAATGAAAGTAGAATGGAGTGAAAGGAAGAACATATTTCAGAGAAATATTCCAAATGAACACTTGACAGAAGTCATTACAGATAAGATATAGATGATAATGGATAGAGGACATGGATTACTTCTAGGCTTTGATTCGGAGAAAGGTTGATGCCTTCTGTAGAAATGAGGGCATAGAGAAAGGAACAGAGCTTCAGAAGGAAAAAAAAGATTAATTCCGATTGGAGTCTTTTTGATGTGTCATGAAAGTAAAAATATCTGAAATGTGATGAGATTATCTAAGTCAGGACTGGAGCTATGCATTCCTCTTCCTATAAGCCTGGATATAGTAGTTGAAGACATGGAAATGAATGGGTTTAGTGAAGAAGAAACTGTAGAGAGAAAAAATTAGAGGCTCCAGAACCGAGTCCTCTATGATATTAATAGTGTAAGGGAAAAAGAAGAGGGAGAAAGGAGCCATGAGAATGGTAGAAATTGTACCAGGCTAGTGCAGTCAAAAGGGAGAGAGTTTTAAAAGAATATATACCAAAATGTGAAAAAGAACAAAGTGGTCAAGGATAAATAGGACAGAAGTGTTTAGAATTTAAACAGAGCAGTAGAATTATGGGGATAGAAACCAGATTATAGTAAGTTAGGAGGAATGCATAATGAGGAAATGAAGGGGAAAAAATATAAAAAAGAAATGAAGATAGCAATTTAACAACAGACCCTTTCATAATTTAATAGGATGACACTTGGATTGGGTAATAGAATTAAATGACAAATGAATGTCCCTGTATAGAGGAGTTTATGTTATAGTTTGTAAAATCATATTTAATAATAACAGCTAGCATTTATATAGCCCTTTAAGGTTTGTGAAGCACTTTATATATGTTATCTCATTCTGTCAGAACAACCTTGTAAAGTAAGTGCCATTGTTATCTATCTCCATTTTACTGATGAGGAAGGTGAAGCAGAGAGAAGGTAAGTAAGTTAGTCAACAAACATTTATTAAGTTTCTTTGATAAGAGAGAGAAGGCACCTGAGTTAAGAGAGATTGGGAAAGGCTTCCTATAGAAGAAGGGATTTTAGCTGTGATTTGAAGAAAGTCAGAGAAGCCAGTGCATGGAGCAGAGGAGGGTTAGCATTCCAAGCATGGGGACAGCCAGAGAAAATGCTCACAGCCAAGAGATGGAGTGTCCTATCAGTAGAACAGTGAGGAGACTAGTGCCACTGTAACAAAGAGTTTAGTGATGAATGAGGTAGAAGTAGATGAAAGACAATGGAGGTGAGTATTGGGGCTAGATTATGAAGAGCTTGAATGCCAAAAAGAATTTTGTATTCAGTGTTTGAGGTGATTGAGAATCACCGGAATTCATTGAGTGAGGTGGGGGATGATGCGGTCAAACCTATGCTTTAGGAAAATCAGTTTGGTAGCTAAATGAGAATGAATTATAGAGGAGAGAGATTAGAAGCAGGGAGATCCACCAGCAATAGTCCAAGCCTGAGGTGATGAGGAGCTGTACCAGAGTGATGGCAGTAACAGAAGAGAGAAGGAGCTGTGTATGACAGATGTTGCAAAGGTGAAATCGACTGGTCTTGGAAACAGATTGGATATGGTAGGTGAGAAATAGTAAGGAGTTGAGGATGACACCTAGGTCTCAAGCCTGTGAGACCGGGGGGATGGTAGTGCCCTCAATAGTAATAGGAAAGTTTGGAGGAGAGAATAATTTGAGAGAAAGATAATGAGTTCAGTTTTGGACATGTTGAGTTTTAGATGTTAGCTAGACATCCAGTTTGATGAGACAGTTGGAAATGCAAGAGTTGAGGTCAGCAGAGAGGTCAGGACAGAATAGGTAGAGTTGAGATTGATCAGCATAGAGATTATCATTAAATCCAGGGGAGATTATCAAGTGGAATAGTATAGAGGGACAAGAGAAGAGTGCCCAAGACAGAGCCCTACGGGACATCTATGGTTAGAAGACATGACCTGGATAAAGATCTGTCGAAAGACACTGAGGTTAAGTGACTTACCGGGTTCACACAACTAAGTGTCTGAGGCAGGATTCAAATTCAAGTCTTTCTTACTCCAAGTTATACACTCTAATTTGGATTTTATTTGGTAGGTATGTGGGAATCCTTGAAGATTTGGTGTCAGACGTGATCTGAACTTCATGTTAGAAAGATTACTTTGACAGGAATGTGAAAGAGGGAGAGTCATGAAGTTGCAATAGGGATAGAAAGGAAAGATAAGTGTGTGAGATGGAAGAGATCTGGACATGTTTGAAGGCAGAATTGATAAAGAGAGAAGAGAGGAAGTAATTGTTTCTCCACATTTCTAATGTTGTGCTTTTGGATAGAATTTATCAAGGACCCATTTTGTACCAGCCATCGTGCTAAAGTCTAGGCTCTAGGGGGCCGGAGCCAAGATGACGGAGTGAGAGCAACGACTCACCTAAGCTCTCGGACAAACTCCTTCAGGTACCTCCAAAAGGAGAATCTGACCAAAGTTTGGAGGTGCGGAATCCAGTGGGAGGCAGAAGGTGACAATTTCGGAGCTCAC
>CM053769.1:552139658-552166197 GCA_028658325.1 Potorous gilbertii
AATTAACTGGAGAAAATAACTTCCTAAAAGGGCAAATGGAAAAGGAAGTACAAAAATTAACTGGAGAAAATAGCATCTTGAAAGGAAAAATTGGGCAGATGGAAAAGGAGATGCAAAAGTTAACAGAAGAAAACAATTTGCTAGGCTCTAAAACAGTTCTCCCACTTAAGGAGGTTATATTCTGTCGAGGGAGACAGCACGTATGTAAGTAAGTATATTTACAATAGATACAAGGTAATTTGTGAGGGTGGGAGGAGGAACTAGGAGCTACGGGGATCAATAAAGGCTTCATGTAGAAAGCAGTGCTCCAAATTTTGAAGGAAACAAGGGATTCTAAAAGACCAAGGAGAAGAGGCATGGGGGACCACTAGTACAAAGACACAATGATGGGAGCTAGAGAGTATCATGTGTGTAGAATGGCAGGAAGGCTGGTTTGACTGGGCTGTAGAATATAGGAAAGGGAGTAATATTTAATATATTGGGAAGGTAGTTTTAGGTGAGGTTGTAAAAGTGAACCAGAGGATTTTATATTCCATCCTGTTGATAAGAGAGCACCATTGGAAGTTACTGAGTAGAGAGAGACATGATCAGATCTGTGCTTTAGGAATGCCAATGTGGCAACTGTGTAGAAGGCAAAATCAAGGGAACCAGTTAGAAAGCAATTTCAAATTCAAATAGAACAGGAGTCACTAACCAACTCCATACATCAGGATTCCTGAGGGATGCATAGACTTAGTCACATATTAATATTTCTTGTTGTTCAGTCATGTCCAACTTTGGGTTGGACATTTGGCATTTTCTTGGCAAATATCCTGCAGTGGTTTGCCATCTCATTTTATAGATGAGGAGATTGCCAACAGGGTTAAGTGACTTACCAAGTACATAGCCTAGTAGATGTCTGAGGTCGAGTTTGAACTTACAAAGATAACTGTAACTGACTCTAGGCATGGCAGTCTATCCACTGTATCACCTTGCTATTTCATATTAATATTATTTGTTTTATTATATTTTTATTCATTTTGTTAAATATCTCCCATTTACACTCTAATATGGTATGGGCTTCACTCAGGAGTTTTATGGGCTGCATATGGTCAATGACAAGTTTGACACCTCTGGTCTAGGTAAAAGGTAATGAAAGCCTGAACTAGGTTGGGGGTTGTGTGAGTAGAGAGAAGGAGGTAGATTTGAGAGATGTTGTAGAGGTAGAAACAATTAGATTTGACTATAATTAGATAAGAGGGATAGTAATAAGTGGAAAGACAGGAATGGAGGATCACTCTGGTTGTAGATCTAGGTGATTAGAAATATGTACTCTTGACAGAAATAGGGAAGCTCCGAAGAAGAGATGAAACAGGGAAAAGATAATGAGTTCTGTTTTTGTTACATTGATTTTAAGAGCCCTGTGGGACATCCAGTTTGAAATAACTGATAGTTGAGTTGGCAATACACAACTGAAACTCAGGAAAGAGACTAAATCTGAGACTTTGAGAAGAAATAGCAACTACTTTTGTCATATATAACTACAGTCCCATTTCTGTGGATGTCAGTGGGGCTCTTGTACACCCAAATGATGTGTATGAAAAGGAAGAGAAGCATGATAAAACTTGGATTAAGAGCCATTCAGATGTGTTTGTTCAGTATTAAATACATGAATTGGACTATAGCAAATATAAATGATATGGGTTTTTTGGTGGCTTTTTTTTTAAAGAATATGACATTTTCTTAAACTATACAAAGCCAAGAGATTCTTCATTATTATGTGTGTGCATGTGTAATATATACCAACATGATCTAGTAGAAAGCACACACTTGACTTGAACTCAGAACATCTGAATTCTAGGTGTTTAATTCCCTCTTTGCTTCTCAGTGTATTCATTTAAAAAGTAAAGGTGTAAAGTAGTTAATCTTCCAAGTCCCCTCTCAGGTCCAAATCCTATGAACCTTTGCTATTCCATTAATTTTGTGTGACCTTGAAAAGGTTATTTCCCTGGTCAGGCCATCAATTTCATCATTGGTGGATTGATGGTGTTGGATTAGGGCCATGCTTCCCAGACTGTTCCATGGAGCTCTGGTATAGTGTGAATAGGGATTCTGAGAAAATTTGGAGGTTAGTGATACATTCCCATGAAACATTAAATGTAAAATTATATATTTATACAAAATGCTTATAATGTGCAACAATTTCTTGGTATGAAAATAAGCTTAATTTTCTTTATATTGCTCCAAAACTTCTCCAACCTCATTTATCCTGGCATTGTTCCAGACCCCAAGACTCCTCAGACCTATATTTATGGGTTTCATCAATATATTTCAAGTTCCAAAGCTCTATGTGGCCAAATTAGTTTGAGAAACACTGGATTCTAAGGTCTCTTCAGGCTTTAACATACTGTACTCCTCTATGATTCCATTAACATACTTAGAGGAATGGTCAATCAAACTGCAATATGTAAATCCTCTTTTCCCCCTCTCCCTCTACAGGAAATATTTTGTGGTCTGTTTGTGTGACCACAAGTTAAAGGGGTAGGTACTATTTGTGATTTAAAAGTATATGAAGTAAAGATCTTCAATAGGAATTGACAGTTTGTGTTATGCAGTTTTTAAAAGGAGTTTTCAGAGGTCAAGAAGTTGATCATTAAATGCATAAGTTTTACTCAAATATATTTAAAGACCAACAGTACTTGTCAATCTATATAAGTCTTTTTAGCTTGAAAATTGGGTGTATTTCATCTTATACTTATGTCCTATATATGTAAGGCTTGTTTGAACCCTTTGAATGATGCTAGTTGTTTTTGTATAGCCTTGTACAAGAGGTGTCAGAAATGAACTGTCTGTAAATGCCATTTTGCCATATGATCCATGCTACCTCTGAAGCTTGTATCAAGTACAGATGAAGCACAACTTCATATGTCACTTCTATGAAAAGAACAAGAGT
Source organism: Potorous gilbertii (assembly GCA_028658325.1). Lineage (NCBI taxonomy): Eukaryota > Metazoa > Chordata > Mammalia > Diprotodontia > Potoroidae > Potorous > Potorous gilbertii. The sequence goes on from CM053769.1 coordinate 552,142,591, forward strand.
CATTTGACCATGAAATTGGTTTCATCTGGATTTGTAATCGAATAGCAGGAGGTTCAACAAGTTTTAGTAAAGTAGTTCTTAGTACAATATTTCAGGCAGAAATGTGTAACTCAGAGTTTCCATAAATGAAAAGCATGTGAATTTTTAATCAGTGATTGACCTTTTTAATCTTGTGAGACTTTTTGAAAAAACACAATTGTCTTGGCACTGATTTTATTTAAAATGCAAGCCTTTCATAGATTTTCATAAACACTTTGAAAAAAACAAACTAAAATAAAACATTAGATTCTTCACATCTTTCCATTAAAATTTTTCAGTTTTCCAAGAGTCCTTTGCGTTTTTCTTCAACTCTTTCAATCAATCAGTCGGTCATGCAATAATCATTTCTTAAGTGCCTATTATGTGTCAGGTGCTATGCTCCTCAACATCTGGGAATATGTACATTTTCTCTTTTCTCCCCTGTTCCTCACAGTCTCCAAACACCCTGGACATGAACACTGCTCAGTATTATTTGGTAGGCTATTAATGACATTCAGATGCCATATTGCTGCCCTCTCTAAAGAAATAAGAATAAACCATTGTTCAGCAGTTAAGTTTTCTCCTGTTCTTTTCTATTTAAAACATTGAGAAGTAAAAAAAAAATAGGAGCTCAGTTCTTTTAAACAAAAGAAGCAAATCTCTGGCAGACCTAAGTTTTCAAACTACTAAAAGCCTGCTACAGTTGTTAGTTTGCATAAAAATATATGTCACACAACATCTAACTTCTTCAGAGGGCAGGGAATTAGGTGGGAGATGTGAATCTCAGGGTAAGAAAATCTTCTGATTAGGAAAAATCTGCCCTGGGATTAGGATCATTAGTGTAAGGTACTATGGACATGCCTCCCCCCTACCACCTCTTGATTAGTGGGGCTATGTAGAGCTGAGAAAAACCATGTGGAGCTAAAACCATGTGCTCTCTAGAACCAATAAACATTTATTAAGCATGTACTGTGTGTCTGCTACCAGGTCAGATGCAAGGGATCCAAAAGCAAAATTAAAATCACCTCTGCCATCTAAGAGCCTGGCTTTTGTCAAAGAAGATGACATCTACATTTCTAATAAGCTAAAGTGATTTATTGGGGTGGGTAGGCACTAATGGCAGTGGTTAACAAGAAAGACCTCATGTCGAAGATGAATTTTGAAGGAAACTAGCAACTAGGTAGCTCAGTAGATAGAACACTGGATCTGGAGTCATAAAGACTTGAGTTCAAATGCAGCCTCAGATACTATGTGATGTGATCAGATCAGATGTGATCCTGGGTAAGTCACTTAACCTCTGCTTCAATCCACTGGAAAAGAAAACAGCAAACCACTCCCAGTATCTTTGCCAAGAAAATCCCATGGACTGTATGGTCCATGGGGTCACAAAGAGTCAGACATGCGTGAACGACAACAAATACTGAGAAGCAGGGAGTTCACACCACATAGGGGAACATAATCTGTGCAGAGAACCAGAAATGAGGTAGAATACAATGTGTGCAGAGCACCAAGGAGGGCCAGTTTGATTGTGCCAAAGAATGCATGTCAGGGGAATAATGTGTAATGAGCCTCCAAAGGCAGGAGGAAGCCAAGCCATGAAGGGCATTAAATGCCAGAGAGAAGAGTTTTTAGGTGAACAAAGCAGTCATCAGGTCATTGAAACTTCCTGAACAGAAAAGCCCCATGGTTGTGTCGGAATTCAAACTCAGGCTTTCTGACTACAAGCTCTGTATTCACCATGCTGCCTACTTAGGATGGTTTTATAAAAACTCTAAGATTATCATCTTAAGACTTTATTGTACAGGTATAACTATTTAAAAGATTAATATTAGATAATTCAGTTCAAGTTCATCCTTCCTTTATATGATTACCAACTAATGTCAACTTAGTGGGTTTTGAGTCTTCCAGTGTTTTTATTACTCATAAGTTCTTAACTTTTTAATTGTCATTGTATGAATATTTTTAATTGGCTTCAAGGAAGAATCCAAATTTTTTATTGTTGAGTTGTTTCAGTCATATCAGATTCTTCCTGACCTCATCTGGGTTTTTCTTGGCCAATATACTGGAATGGTTTGCCATTTCCTTCTTCAGCTCATTTTACAGATGAGTAAACTAAGGCAAACAGAGTTGTGACTTATCCAGGTTCACATAGCTAATAAATGTTTGAGGCTAGATTTGAATTCAGGAAGATTCATCTTCCTGATTCCAGGACTGATATTCTATCCACGTACCACATAGCTACCCTGTTAAATTCCATATATCTTTTAGAAAGAAATGCTATAAGGTACCAGTCATCAAAATCACTTGATATGGGTTAAAACAGCAGAGAAAAAGCTCAATAAAACAGATTAGATGAGAGAGAATCAGAAATAATGGAATTCAATAGTCCAGTATTCATTAAACTCAAAAACATAAATTACTTAGGAAATAATTCATTATTTGATTAAAAAACTATTGGGAAAAACTAGAAAGCATTTCTGGGAGAAATAAAGCTTAGGCTAACATCAAATTCCACAAAAATTCTAAATGGATACATGATTCTAATATTAAAGATCATACCATAAAAAGTTTTGAAAAGAAGCAAATAATATACCTTTTATAGCTATAGGTGGAAGATATATTCTTAAAAAGGGAATAGGGGCAATCACAAAAGATAAAATTGATCATTTGACTGCATGAAAAAGAATTTCTGCACAAGCAAAATTAACATATAAGGGAAGTAGTAAAATGGGAAATTGTTTTTGAAGTTATATAGATAACTAGCAGATGTGTGGGTGTGGGTGTGTGTATGTGTGAGTATAAGACCAAAAGCCATTTTCCAATAGACAAATGTTCACATCAAACGATATGGACAAACAGTTCTCAAAAGAAGAATTAAAACTATCAAACTATGAAAGAATGCTACAAATCACTAATGATGAGAGAAACGAAAATCATTAATAACCCTGAGCAAAGATGAGAATTACCATTGTGAGAGGGATTGTGGGAAGATAGACCCACTAGTGCACTGTTGATGGAGCTGTGAATTAATTCATCCATTTTGAAAATAAATTTTTAATCATAAAATAAAGTGACCTTTGACCCTTAGGCATTACTGGGCATAATACCCCAAGAACATTATTGATAAGAAAGAAGTCATCATACACACCAAAATATACATAGTAGTTCTTTGTTTTTAGTAGCAAAGACTTGGAAAAGAGTAGATGCCTAGGATTGCCTAAACAAATTGTGGGATACATATAATGAAATATAAATGTGGTTGATGGTGTAGTAAATAGAGATCTAGGCTTAAAGTCAGGAAGAGCTGAGTTTGAATTGCTAGCTGTGCAGCCCTGGGCCAGCCACTGAATGCAGCTCAGCCTCTGTGTCTCCATCTATAAAATGGGAATGATAATAGTGCCTACTTCACATGGTTATTGCGAGAATCAGATGAGTTAATATTTGTAAAGTGTTTAGCCCAGTGCTTGGCATATAGTAGGTACATAATACATGCTTGTTTCCCTCCCTCACTTATGTATAGTACTTTGTTATTCATTTATTGTGTTTTCAGTGTTCTTTCCTTGATTAGTAGAAAGATAGTGTCAAAGAAAAAGATATAATATTGCAGATAACATAGTAACAATTTAGTCTCAAATCTGCTAGAAATAATTTCATTTAACATTAATCTGTATCCAAGCCATTTCTGTTTTGGAAAGAGATGTGAAACTGGCATGGTCTCCCATGTTCTCCTACATGACTCTGTCCCTAGACAATTTCAGATTAACATTTGTAGGAATCTTGAACAAACAAAAGATAACTTAAAAGTACAGTCTAGATTAACATTCAAAAACCCAGCAACCATATATCTATCATCCTTCCTCCTGGGCCACTCTCTTCAAGGAATTAATGAGATTATTCATACAGTCTTTCTTAGGAATCTAAATTGAGTAAAAAATATACGAGTGCGTCTCCTAGGAAGAGAATACGTCTCATGGGACAGTTTAATCCTTGCAAGGGACAGAGAGAAGAGAGGGCCTTTAGGTGGGAAAATTGGCAAAGTTCATATTTAGTCAAGAGATATATTTTGCTTAGATTATGATTATCAACTTTGATTCATTCCCCTAATGAAAAGCCATTTTTCTTGTGGTTCTGACCTATTCCACCCACTTTTCCAAGGAGCTTTTCCCAAGTGTCTGGAAAGACATTAGAAAAAATATTGTTAATACATGTAGAAAACCAAAAATTATATTGTTCACATGCTTCCACAATAACTTAATAATTTTTTTCATTCTGCAAATATATATCGAACATTTGTTATATGCGAAGTTGTATACCAAGTAGATAATGATGGAATTACAAAGGTGAATAATATATGGGACCTATTTTTATTCAGATTACATTTTAGTAGGGAAAGGATAAGGCATACACCCAAATAAAAACTCACATTTTTATTGTCTTTTAAGCTTTCCAAATTACTTTTCCCTTAACAGCTCTTAGTTACTCCCCATTTTAGAGAATATGAACCTGGAGTGATCAATACTTGGTCATGTGCAATTTAACATTTCATCAAGGACTTAAATAAAAGCATAGAGATTATGCTTATCCAAGTAGCAGAGGAAACTGGAAGCTGGAATGACAAAATCAATGTTCAAAGAAATTGTGGTAAGCTAAGAATATTGAGTGGACTCTAACAAAATAAAATTTAATAGAGAAAAATACAAAATCTTGCATTTTGGGTAAAAAAAAGTCAGCTTTATGGGTACAAGATGGTGACCTGTAATTAGAACTGTGCTTATTCCATGCCTGTCATGCCTTCTGAGAGGCTAAGGTTAATGGATTGCTTGAGCTTGGAAGTTCTGACCTGGAATAAGACTAATGTTAATTAGGTATCTTCACTAAGCCTGGCACCACTGTGATGAGCCTCTGGAGGGTGGAGTGGTGGCAAGCAGGCTTCCTAAGGAGAACCAGTAAAGGCCAGAAACAGAGTAGGTCAGTGATCCTGTGCCAATCATTAGTGAGCTTAGGCCTGTGATTGGCTGCTTCATTTCCAGGCAGGGCAGGATAGGGAGATCCAATCTCAAAACAACAAAAAAAAAGAGAAAATAGAAGAAAAATCCTAGATATCTTAGGTTAGATTATAGTTTATTAATTATATTTTAGAAAAAGATCTGGAGGTTTTAGTGGATCCCATGCTAATAGGAAGTCAATATACAACAGTACTATGACAAAACAACCAGTGAAGTTAATTATGTGATCTAGTATCCAAAAATAGGGGATGATGCTACTGCTACCCTGTTCCTGATGAGATCACATCTGGAATACTGGGGATGTGGTCTGACTTTAGGAAGAACATGTATATGCTGGAAAATGGACAGAGGTGGTCAGCCAACATGAGTGAGAGCCTAAGTAAGATTAGTTGGCCGTGTTTAGTTTGGAGAAGACTTAGAGGAAGGATGATAGCTGTCTTCAAGTATCCTAAAATTTGTCACATGAAGGATGGGTTAGCATTGTTCTGCTTCATTCTGGGGTCCCGAATTAAGAACAAAGGACAGAAGTTGCAAAGAGATAAATTTAAATTTATATTAAAATATAAGAAATTCCTTCCCAACAATTGTTTTGATTGTGTCCAGTGCTTCATGACCCCATTTGGGATTTTCTTGGCAGACATACTATAGTTGTTTGCCATTTCCTTCTCCAGCTCATTTTATAGATGAGGAAGCTGAAGTATATAGGGTTAAGTGATTTGCCCAGGGTCACACAGCAAGTAAGTGTCTGAGGTTGGATTTGAACTCAGGTCTTCCTGACTTCAAGCCCACCACTCTATCCAACCTAGTTGTCCATCAAACAGAAGGAGAATGAGCTACCTTGGGAATGGGTTTCCCTTCATTGAAAGTCTTGAATCAAAGGCTAAAGGATGACTAAATGTTAGCTGTGTTGTAGAGAGAATATTTGTTCATTTATGGATTGGACAAGATCACCCATGAACTCCTTTTAAATTTGAATTTTGTATTCTCAGAGTGGTGTTGTGACATGGACAGAGTTGTACCTGAAAAGACAATTCCATGACTACCGACCATGTTTTCTGACTTTAAATTCTCTCCTCTGCTCACTGCATCATGCTCATTCTCAATAATCTATTGTAGAATGGGGGAAATTCCACAGGTACAGAACTAGAGTGCTGTGCTGTTTGAAAGAAGGGGAAAACCACATCTGGTTTCAAAAAAAGAAATCCAGATATGTTGCTCACCTCATTGGGAGAAGTTTTTTTCCACTCAATTTGAAAGAGTGCCATAAAGTGCACTGCCCTTTTGACATCTGGAATGCTTGCTACCTGTACATGCAATGGGACCTGAGTAAATACCATGGAGCAGTCAGCAGGCAATGACAGTCCCCATCTATGAGCTTTCTATATCGAAGTGAGGGATGTTTGTCTAGGTATCAGTTCCATACCATACTCATTGCATCAAAAGAGACCTAATAGACAATCCAGTCAGTTTCTCTTCATTTTACAGATGAGCACTAGAGAGGGCCCAGTTGATATGTTCAAGGGTACAGAACACATGCAGCCCCAGGGCTTGATCCCAAGTCTCCTAGATCTCAAATTAATACAGCTAATGAAATTTCAGTCTACATTCAGACTTCTGGACTCCCTTTGTATCTTCCATAACACCAATTCTGGCCGCTGCCTGCAAGCATCTGAGTCTTTTATGATGATAATTTGGAAACCAAGAAGTTTAAATGTAAAAGGGAAGTCTTACAAGATCTACGTGAATTCCAAGTTACATGTGTGCTAGTGACTGATGAGTTATATGGGCCACATCACTTGGAAGTGTGAGTCAGATCCATTTTATAGTTGCCCAAATTAAGACAGGCAGTGTGGACCTGAAATTGAGGGATCTGGGTTTGAATCCTGTCTCCTTCTATAACTTTCTAGCTTTGTAAGCATGGATAAATCATGTAACCATTCTTTAGTCTCAGATTCCTTCTCTGTAAATATGAGTATTCAATAGCTTTTAAAGTCCCTTCTAGCTCTAACTCCATAACCTGATGATCTAAGGTCCTAAGTCTGCAATTCTCTAATTGTCATATAAAGTCACTAAATATGAACTGGGCAGCTAAGTGGCTTAGCGGATAGAGTGCTGTGCCTGAAGTCAGGAAGACTCATCTTTCTCAATTTAAATCTGGCCTCAGACACATACTAGCTGTGTGACCTTGAAACAAATCACTTAACCCTATTTGCTTCATCTGTAAAATAAGCCAGAGAAAGTAATGGCAAACTACTCCAGTATCTTTGAGAAGAAAATCTCAGATGGGGTCATGAAGAGTCAGACATGATTTAAACAATTACTACTATGAAACAGTTTACTGAAGAGATGTGTTTAAAAGAATAATCTTCACTCTTAGTTCAAGTCTATGAGGAAATGCTATTTTAGCAGTATCTGGTAGACTGTCCTGCATTGAGATCTGGGCTCCCTATTGTTCCTGCCTCATTTTTCCAGACCCTCTAAACTGAGGGCAGTGCCCTTGATTCATCAGTGCTAATCATGTGTTGTTGGACAAGTGTTTAATAAAGTTCAAGATAATCATAAGGTGTGTTAGATCGTAAAGGTGCTTTAAAAGCTCATCTGATAACCCCCATGACTGGAATTTCTTCCATCCTCCTTTCCACCTCTTGGAATGCCTAACACCATTCAGTGCTCATCATGTACCACTGCCTACAAAAGGTCTTTCTTGGTAGCTCATTGGGAGTGTGCTTCCTCCTCAAGCAACTTTTCCCCAAATACTTAGTATTTGCTATGTATTTATTTTGTAATTACTTCCCTGTGTGTATCTAAAGTTACCCTTGGAAAAGATGAACTTTTTTAGGGTGAGGGAAGATTTTTATTTTTCCTTCCTTAGCACTGGACAATTAGCAAGTGTTTAAGTACTCATTAGATTGAGTTAGAATGGTTTGGTTTGAATTGAATTATAACTAAAATCCCAGAAAAGGAGTATGACATGCCCAAAATAACCCAGCAAGTTAGTGACTTAGGTTGGGTTTAGAAATAAGTCTCCTGGTTCCTACCCATTTCAATGCACTTTTTTTCTGATATCAATTTATCTATGAGGGCACTCACATTTTCCAGTCAGGAGTAAAATCCTGCAACCTGAAGGAACTGATGTATCATTCAGGTGCAGCCTTATAGTTTGACATTTAGTATCCCAAGAGTTTAGATGACATGTTAGGGTCTTTGGTTTTTCTGTCCAATGAAAATACAGCCAGCGTTTGTTATAATCCAGATGTGAGAGCCCATGTGTGGACAGAATTCTGGGAAGACTGTGCATTCCATCTTGCACTGAAGTTATTTGACATTGGACATGCTTTCCTTTGTAAGTAGAGTCTTTAGTATGTGGAAGATTGATGCAGTATATCTTTTGTTGGGGACTCATAAAAGTAACTTCCCTGTAGGAAAAAAAGCCTAAGAAATGCAGGAATGTTTTTAGAGGGATGCATCACAATCCCTGTGCTTAATTGAGTGTTTTGGGTAAGCTTAATGTTTGATGGAAATTTTTACCTGGAAAACTATCTGAGGTTTTAAGAAGCTTCTTGTTGCAGTCACTTTCTCCAGGGAATGTTGTACTGCTACATGAAAGAGAAAAGGGCTTTAATTTTTTGGGGAAAAATAACATAACAGATTTATCTGTATTCTGGAAGAAAACCAGAAATAGAAACAAAAGAGTATGTCTGAGATTAAGAAAACAGTTATAACTTTTTACCTTTAGTTTGCTTCCCATGGTTTATAAAGTATCTGTTTCCAACACTGGAAAGTCTCCTTGGACTTCAGGTAGAGTTAATTTAGATCAAATAGAGGAGTGACTCAATTACCATTCCATCAACCCCACTTATCCAGGACATTGCAGAAGCCAGTGAATAAAATGTGCTTATGAGTTATCAGAAGGTTCATGCCCTCAAAATCTTTTTATTTTTAGGCTACACACAGTTATTACAAATTTACTATTGAGTTTCTCACCCCACCACGGTGTAGAAGCAATAGATTAGAAAGGGAGCGCTAGTTAGAGGAAGGCACACTGACAAAAATAAGAAGTCAAAGCTGACGAAGAAAAATAAAGAAAAAAAAACAATGAAAAGGTATTTTTAAACCATAATATTATTATGCCATTTTATTGTAGAGATAAATAGCCCCATGCCTTTAGTAGCTGTAAAAATAATCACTGCCATACAGTTTAGTACAGAGATGGGGACACATGTGGCCTTCTAAATCCTGAAGTGCAGCCTTTTGACGGAATCCAGATTTTCTAGAAAAAACCCTATTTGCCTCAGTTTCCTCATCTGTAAAATGATTTGGAGAAGTCAATGGCAATTTTCCAGAAAAATTGGGATTCAGTCAAAAGACCACCCTTAAGGATTTAGAAGGCCACATGTGGCCTTAAGGCTGCAGGCTCCCCACCCCTGGTTTAGTATAATCATCAGGAAAATACTTAAACTTGTTCGCTCTAGCACAAGAGGAAGGTTGTTGGATAGAGTGCTGGAGGTGGAGCTGGAAAGACCTGAATTCAACTCCTGATTCAGACACGATCTGTGTGACCCTAGGAAATTCATTTAACCTCTCTCAGGCTGTTTCCTTAACTGCAAAATGGGGATAAGGATAAAGGCTACTTCACAGATTTGCTGGGAGAGTCAAATGAGGAAGCACTTGTGAAGCACTGTGAAAACCTTAAAATGCTATAGAAATACCAGCTGGTATTATTATCTATGTTATTAACATTTGTTATTTTCTTCCTAAGAAGTCAGGCAAGCATAAAAAGGCTTTGAAAAGAGCTTTCCATCCAGAATAGTAAAAAAACAAAAACAAAAACCAAAAAAAAACCCCAAACCCACAAACAAGCACACAAAAAGAAAACCAATTTTTAGAGTTTAAAAGGGGTAAGCTTCAGATGTCTTGAAAATTCATTTATGGAACCCTTCCTTAGGCATGGATGATGAATACGTGAAGTGTTAGAGTATAGCATGTTGTTACCAGTAATCAAAGATCAAACGGATTGTGGTCATTTCATATCTCATTTCTATAAGAAGACTGAGCGGGTAAGCTCCTTGGAAATAGGCCCATATGCAGTAGCAGGCCTTTTCAAAGTCCCATTATATTATAAGCCCCTTGAGGGCAAGGACTGTCTTTCACCTCTTTTAGCGTTCCCAGCACTTAGCACAGCATCTGGTAGACATTTAATAAATGATTGATTGATTATAGGTTCGGAAATCTAGAGCTAGAAAGGATCTTAGAGGCCATCTAGCCCAACTCCCCCATTTTATAAACATGAACCTAAAGCCCATTGGGGTTAAGAGACTTGGTCAACATCATAACAGTAATAAATGCCAGACTAAAGATTCCAGCTTGATGTCCCAGGACTCCAAGATCAGTACTTCAGGATGTCCCATATCTCAAATGAACCATCTTCATCCTTAAGTGTACCTGTTTGTCAAGGGAATGACATGACTCTTTCACTGATTATAGGACTGCCCTTCTGATGCCGGTGATTTCAGAGCTCAACAGTGTTCAGCCTATAATGATGTCCAGTACCAAGGCCACTACTATGAGTGGCTTCCCATCTACGATGATTCGGCGGCACCCTGTGCCCTTAAGTGCCAAGCTCGAGGGCAAAACTTGGTTGTGGAATTGGCACCCAAAGTTCTTGATGGGACTCGCTGCAACATAGACTCCTTGGACATGTGTATTAGCGGCATTTGTCAGGTGAGCCAAAATTCTTTTCTCTGCTTCTCCTAGATTGTATACTTTATAAGTGAAAATCCATCTTTATTCTACTTTATTCCCTATACACACCCTGTCAGAGACAAACATCGTTAGCTCAGATGACTATGCTAAAAAATAAGGTTTGGATGCTATCCCATCAGCTATCCCCATGTTTTTCTAACTAAAAGCAGTGTCTATAGATACATATACAGTTTAAGGCTCTCTATTGCATGGAGGACCAGGGGAGAGTAGACTCTCACTGCTGGCCCTGTCATAATCAAAATATTTTATTCTTTCCATTGTATCTGATAATCTTTTAGATGGTTGACTTTGGCAAGTTTTCTGAGCCAAAGTATCCCCTTTTGTATTATGCATAAGGGTCTTGTTCTTGAAGCTGAATCACTAACTTATTTTGCCTGGATTTTTTTGTGGGGGGGCGCGGTGTAGAAAAGGGCACTGACCTATTTACTGAAAAATCTCACTCCTGCTAGTCTTCCAGCAGCTTCCTTGCTGTAGCAACAGTAAGTGGTGACTTTAATCACACTAAAGCTTTAGTAAGATGGAACTTACGTATGGGGCCCAGCTGTGTGTCATGAAGGAGCTGGCAGTGGATGCTAAGGATTTGTGAGTATTTAGGAGGCAGTTGGAGGATAGGGAGCCAGGCTCAGTATTACAATTCATTGACTTCTGAAGGGGTGGCAATGTTGTGTTTATGTTAGAATCATAGAATTTCAGACCTGGAAGGAACTTTGGTTCAAACCCCTCGTTTTACCGGTGAGGAGAAATGAGGCACAGAGAGGAGAAATCTGTAGAGGGCATATATTACCATGGAGAAAGGAGCTTATTCTTACAGCTTTGAACACACACACACACACACACACACACACACACACACACACACACACACACACACACACTTGCCACTCACTACCTAGAGACACCACTGAAAAATTGGATCTCTTCATACTGGATATGGGGTGGGGGTGCAGCAAGAGAGGAACTCAATTTGCCACTCTGGTAATATTTTGCAGTGCTGAAGTAGATAAATGATGCAAAACAACTCCAAAAGTATTTCACATCCTGTGAAATTCTCATGTATCTTCTGTAGATGATGTACCCAAATAACAGTGGTAATTCCACTTGCTTGCCACTAAGTACTAGTAATACAGTTAACATCATTTTAAGAAAAAGATGATATTTCAAGCTAATTGGCAATAGAACTACCCTTTTTATGGGAAATGGCATTCCTAGCATGAAATTCCTAAATGTGGTCCAGTAGAAAACACTTAAAGGAAAGCCACCAGAGTCAAGAATATTTATGTCATTCAAAGATTGGTTGAAGTAATTGGGGATATCTAATCTGAAGAGAAAAAGGCTGATGAGAGTGGGCATGACAGGGCATACCTGAAGGGCTGACAGAAGGATGAGAAGTTACATTTGTTTTACTTGGCTGCAGAAGACTGAATTAGGGCTAGTAGTGGAAGTATATAGTACAAACAATGTACACCGGATAAAGGTGGGGGGGGGGGGAGGCACTACAATTGAGGAAGACTGGAAAAGACTTTTAAAAAATGAATCGTTTTATTTTTTCCAATTAGATGTAAATATAATTTTTAACATTTATTTTTAACACAAAAATTTAACTTCCAAATTTTCTCCCTGCCTTCCCCTGCTCCAAGACAGTAAGCAATTTGATGAAGTCCATGGATAGATTTCAAAGGTTTCATGAGCTTGAATGAGAAAAAAAATATTTATTTTTGCTGACTTCTAACTGAAATGAAGTATTTCTCTCAAGTAGTAATACTAATAACATAGGCTTCCACAGACTGCCAGAGAGTTGTAAGAGACCAAAAAAACCCCAAGCAGTTAAGAACCTCTCTCTCAGAGGGTTGTTTCAACTGCCTTCAACATTCAGTGATTTTTTATTAGACACCCACCATGTCCTTTCATAGCACCTTGCTAATATTTGTAGGGAATAAAAAGAAACTCCTGTCCCAAGTTCCTTATCATTTCCTTGGAAGACCTAAAAAGCAAACCAACAATGCAAGAGTTTCTTGGATTCTACCCTAGGAAAACCATCTTTGATTAAAAGGGCTCTTCTAAATGGATGCCTGTTCCTGGAAAGCAGACGATCAAATACAGCTTTAGGAGGCTTCAGGCTTCATGACTTCTCGTTGGAAGGTCACTCACCTTCCAGAATTTGACCCTGAAAGTATAACCTTCCTTATGCTGACACAGATAAAGTACAATTTCAATGTAACTCAATGATATTAATGTCTTGATGGAATTTAATGGGCAACGATGGGTTGCGGCCATCGTAGAGTGCTTTTTTGGCCAGACTACTCTTGAAAAACAATATTCAAAAAGAGTAGAAGCTTCCCCAGAAGCTGACACAAATGCTTATCTGGGACAGCTCAGAATCTTGCTCTATGGAGGAAATAGTTCCCATAAATTCCTGTTCTTGTAAAATGTAGCTATCCAGTCAGCAGCTGTTAGGATGAGAGAGAGCAAACTTCGTGATTAGTTGCAATCATTGTTGCAAAAACATCAGTCTTCTGAGCTCTGACATTTACTTGGCATGGGATACAGTGAGTTTGGCAAGTGTTTCCTGATTAACTCATCTAAATAAACATGTTGCATTGTTCATGTGTCTACATCTCCATTTACCAGAGAGCAGGAGAGAACTCTAGAGGAGAGATCCTATCTGATCAACTCTTGTTTTGGGTGCTCCTCCTTCAGCTGTTTTTGTTTTTTTATCTAAAGGAGGTAAAGGAGGCCCTGTGTAGCCACCAGCCCTCAGCTTTTAAAAGTCAACTTGATTTGGTCTTCATATACATTGCGTTCCCTAGGGGCTGTGGAAAATCCACCTTGTCTTTTGTTTAAAAAGTTAATTTCTTTTTTTCTCACTTAATAGTATTTCATTTTTTCCGATTGCATGTAAAGATAGTTTTCAACATTCACTTTTATGAGATTTTGAGTTCCAAATTTCTTTCTCCCTCCCTCCTCCTTCTCTCCATCCCCAAGAGAGCCAGTCATCTGATATAAGCTACACATGTGCAGTCATATTAAACATATTTCCACATTAGTCATGTTGAGAAAGAAGAATCAGAACAAAAGGGGAAAATCATGAGAAAGAAAAAAAAACAACAAAGAGAAAATAGTGTGCTTCAATCTGCATTTAGACTCCATGGTTCTTTCTCTGGATGTGGATAGCATTTTCCATCACGAGACTTTTGGAATTGTCTTAGATTATTGTGTTGCTGAGAAGAGCTGAGTCTGTAAAGATGATCATTGCACAATGTTGCTGTTACTGTGTACAATGTTCTGGTTCTGCAGACTTTACTCAACCTCAGTTCATGTTAGTCGTTCAGGTTTTTCTGAAGTCAGCTTGCTTATCACATCCATATACTACAACTTGTTCAGCCATTTCCCAATTGACGGGCATTCCCTTGATTTCCAATTCTTGGCTACCACCAAAAAAGCTGCTATAAATATTTGTAAAGTTAATTTCTGATTTAACTGAGATTGGCAACTGGAAAAGCAAAATCGTCCCTTTAAAAGAAACAAGTTCTTTTTGAAGAAGTTTTGTATCTAGAACAGCTTGAGAGCTTGTGTTAATAAGGGGCCCAAAGGTATCAGTTGAGCCCCCTTCTCCCTTGAATGGAAATATAGGGCCGATAACCAGGAAGGGGAACTGGCCAGATGGAAGGAAGGAAGGAAGGAAAAATGGAAAGAAGAAATTAAGGAAGAGACTATGAAGTTTCCTGCTGATTAGAGAACCCCTCATTATGAAATGCATGCTGGGAAATATACCCAATTGTATATATTCCTCCCTCCCTCCTGCCCCACACCTCTGTCTCTGTTTCTGTATCTATCTTTTTCTTTATCTGTCTTTTGTACCCCACCTTTCCCTCTCAGAAAAGAAAAAGGTAGGATAGGGCTCTTTTGGGCTTAACCCAAAATAATTTTGAGGAGAAGTCATCTCAGGAATCTTCCCTGGGATTGGCAAAAAGTAGTCATAGATAAAAATCACACAGGCCACAGTAATGAAGGGAGCTATAGAAAGGGGACCATAGTTACAAGAGAAACTAGGACCAACCCCGCCCCCCACCCCCAAGGCAAGCTGGGAGTTTTCAGCACTAAATATAGTTGAGAGCAAAGGCTGGGGGTGAGGTTGGGCTGTCTCTCCATTAAACTGGGGCACAATAAAGCAATAAATCAACCTCAGTGATTATTTGGTAGTATGTCCCTTGGCATCCTGCCTACTATTTTGATTCAGGTAAGCACGTTACTGTGAAGATGAGATTTCACGAGAAAGTTCATCATAAAGGATTTTCAACCTTGCTAAAGTACTGTAAATGTAGTTTTAATTTTTACTCGTACCTGGAATTTTGCTAAAATTAAAATATTGAGGGGGAAATGAGAGGGAATCTTTGTTTTCCTTCAGGTTACTCAGATGCCACCTCCTGTTTTTCCTCAGTTCTTATTGTCATACCCATCCTTAATTGGCCTTTATTTATTTATGCATATGCTCCTTCTTTCCCTCTAGAAATTAGGCTCCTAGAGCACCAGGGCTTTGTTCCTGAAGTTCCTTGCAAGAGACCATGCACATAGTAGGTGCTTAGTATATGCTTGTTGAATTTAAGTGAATCAGATTTGTGACATGGTATTCCTTTTGTGCTATGTGATAATAGTGAAAATAAATTTGTGAACTTTGTAACATGTACTTCCCGAAGCAACCTACCACAAATTCTTGAAATTGGAAGAGAGACTTCTTTTCTGCACTTCCCCTACAGACTCAGATCTAGAAAGATAAAGGAGTGGATCCGTCAGCGAGCATTTATTGAGGATATCCTAGGCATCGTGCTAACCACTGCAAAGAAAACTAAAAGCATGACCCTGCCCTCAAAGTGCACACATCTTAATGGGGCAGACAACCTGCAAACAACTATGTATAAACAAGATGCAAATTGGAGTCAATCACAGAGGGAAGGTAGCTTCAAACCGATAATGAATTGCTGTGGGCCATTTATTAGTGTTACAAAAATCATAAGATATCTTGAATGGTGTTAGCAAGTTAATATGACCTCTTGGAAAGAAATGGCTTTAGTCTTTTATTCAGTGATTAGTTTTTCATTTTTTTTTTTCCAGAAAGACAGCTGTGCTAGCCTGCACAGTAGCTTATGTAGCTCTGCATCCTACACATCATCTTCATGAGAACACTAGAAATAACCAGGAACTAACTAGCACCAGAAACTCCTGAAAGTGAGTTTCAGTGCATCCTGGAGGATCATGAACACATCTGCAACTTATCTGGAGACAGAATTCTTCCCTTGCCTTTTTAAACCAAAATTTGGCCCTGTGAAGAGGCGGTTGGTGTGATTAGAAGAAAAGATATTGTCAATAATGAAGTCTCTGAGCAAGGTGGTAGGGAGATCTGGCTGCTGGGAAGGGAATTCTAGTAGGCTAAGAAGCTGGTGGAGAAGAGAGTGGACTGTAACCAAAGCTTTTCATTTCTCAATTGATCCGTTGTATCAGTATATCCAGTCCCTGTCTGCTGTTGTCTATTTGTACATCTATATTCATATCATAAAACAATCAATGATAGCCATAATATTGATCTCTAAACATGAAGGAAGTATCTTTGCTGTACTGTTGAGTAAGGCAGGAAGAAGATTGAGTTAATTCAATTAGCAAATATTTGTTAAGTGCCTAACAAATTATTTTCATCTCTGTATTTTCTCCCTGGACTATCTCATTCCCTCCTACATAATTAATGATAATAGTGAAAATAATGTAAATAATAAGCTAGCATTTTATATAGTGCCTATTATGTGCCGGGCACTATACTAAACACTTTACAAATATTATCTCAATTGATTATCACAACAATACTGGAAGGTAAGTGCTATAATTTTCATTTTACAGTAGGGAAACTAAGGCAGAGGGTAAGCAATTTGCCAAAGGTGACAGATAGTGTCAGAGGTGGGATTTGAACTTGGGTCTTCCTGAGTAGCCAGTATTCAATCTGCTTTACTGCCTAGGTACTTTAACACAAATGACTTCCATATCTCTGTCTTTTATCTAGCTCTGACCTCTCTTTTGAGCTCCAGATCCGTATATCCGATTGCCCACAGGACTCTAGCCAGGGTTTCACTAGCACTTCAGATTCAGCATATTGGAAAGGCTTTATTACTAAGTGCTACAGTTGGCTTCTCCAGAGCTTCTCCTCATTGCCCCTAGCTCTGCCTCATGGGACCAGGCAGAACAACTTTCATCCATATTCCACAAGAGAATATTTCCAATATTTGAAGTCATCTATCTTTCCTCCTTCCCCTAAGCCTTCTTTTCTTGAGGCTCAGTGTTCCCAGTATTTCTAATCAGTCAGCATATGTCATGAACTTGAGACCCTTATTATCCTGGTTGCCATCCACTTGACACTTTCCCTGTTTTAAATATGTGGTCCAGAATTGAATGTAATACCTCCCATGCCTTTGTCCAGGGCAGAGTCTCTGGGCATCTTCTCTAGCTGACCCCTATACCTGGAATAGCCTTCCTCCTCATTTTCACCTGCTTGACTTCCACAGCTTCCTTTAAGTCCCAAATGAAATCCCATCTTCTATGGGAAGCCTTTACCAATCAAGCCTTCTTCATTCTAGTGCCTTCTCTCTCTCTTAATTATTTCCCTTTATCCCCCCTCCTGAATATAGATTGTTTGCTCATCTCCCCCATTGGATTGTGACTTCTTGAAGACGAGAAAACTGCCTTTTGCCTTTTTTTTCTGATATCCCTAGCCTTTAGCTCAGAGTGTGGCACATAGTAGGTTCTTAATAAATATTTATTAACTGATTGACAGGATAGCAGCACTCCCACTTCCTTAGTCCTGGACACAATGCCTCTCACAGTGCAGGAATGCCCTAAGCCCTTGTGGATTGATCAATTCATGTTGTCTTAAATCCTTGTAATCAAAGTTTGTCCTCAGAGAGAGGACTTTAAATGGTTCAGACCATCCAAGTGAGTTATTGTTAATGGTGCTAGGATTCAACTGATTGAATTCAGTCAGTTTCAGGGTCACAGAGTCTGATTTAAACTACTCAAGCACAAGCCTATTGGGACTTCACAGCTATTACTTATTTCTGACCTTTTTTCATGTACTGCATTTTGGCTGTGAAATTAGCAGAGTGAGCTGTATTTTTTAAAATGTGAATTAAATATGAATTCATGGGGTTTGGAAACTTTCCAAGATCTTTTAAGCGTATAAAAACTCTTCAGAACAAGCCCAACCTAAATTCTAAGCTCACACCCTAACTGGCAAAAAAAAAAAAAAAGGAAAAAGAAGAAAAAAAGAAAACAGAAGAATGTTCATTTTCATGAAATGTTAATTGGTAAGGGACAGTGAATTTATAAAGACACAACTTGGCCCAGACAGTACATTTTGCTAAGTAATGGCAGAATTACCTCTGCTGGAGAAAGTTGATCTCAAGAACCTAATTACCAGGATTTCTTAAATAATTTTTTTTAATTAGCCGAAATCTAATTTCTTTACCTTCCACCTCCAACACATTTCATATTAAAACAAGTGTCTTGTAAAATATACTTTTTAAATTCATTACCTCACTGTCAGGAAGTAGATAACATACTTCATCATTGGTTTTATGGAAACATGGATGGTCATAGAAAAAATTACCTATCAGATCTATGGATAGAAGAAAAGTTATTTACCAAATAAGGGATAGAAAGTAAAGCAGAAGACAGAGTTAAATTTTCATTACCTAAAATTAAAAAGATTTTGCATAAACAAATCCAATGAAGCTAAGATTAAAAAGGAAAATACATTACTGGTGAAAGATTTGCAATATGATAAAAAGTCTCATTTCTGAACTATTTAAGAATCTAATCCAAATTTATAAGAATAAGACCGACTCTCCAGTTAGTGAATAGTCTTAGGATATGAAGAATCAGCTTTTCAGAGAAGAAATCTTGGCTCAGTAATTTGCATATGTCTTTTTAAATCCTACTTTTTCACTGTTTCTTTAATAAGCAAGTAAGCCTTAAATTGAAATCATGCTTGATTCAGGGCATTGTACTTGGGCTAGGGTCATACAAATAACAGTACAATTAAAAGTGTTCTTGGTGTCAAGAAATTTACAATCTTGGGTGGGGGAAGGAGGAACACATGTTTAGAAATGAACATAAAACAGTAGACTGTAATGGGTGCTTAAGAGTGAAAAGGGCTATATAAGAAAGTGCTGAAGAGATCATTTTTGTTTCTAGGAGTTGAAGGAAAGTTTCATGGAGAAGGAATTATTTGGCTGAGACTTGAAGAATGGGTAAAATTCAGTAGTGAAAAGGGTATGATGGAGGGAGGGAAGTCTGGGAATAAAGAATATCATGAGAAAATACAGTCAGCTATTCAATCAATAAGCATTTGTTAAGTGCATACTATATTCCAAGCACTGTGCTGGATGCTGGACCTACAAACATAAAAGTGAAAACAATCACTGCCTTTAAGGAACTTGTAGTCTGACTGGATAAACATATACATATATAGACATATGCAAATACCTGTAAAATTGAAATAAAATGATATTGGGGCAGTGGTGAATAATTGAGTTTGATTTGAACGTAGACTTTGTAGAAGAGAGTAAGGTGAGATAGCACTGGAAAGTGAATCAGGTTGTGAAGAAATTGAATTTTAATTTAATATATAATTTAATATATATTTAATATAGACTTTGTTCAGTAGGAAACAGGAGGTTATTGGTGTTTTTTGAGCAGTGGAATGAATGATATTATCAGGGGTTGCATGTACTAAAGACAGTTTAGTGTTTTCCTCATGGTTCAGGATTATTTTTATAAACATCATTCATTATCACATTGTAGAATATAGTATGTGTGCATTCTTTCTTCTCTACCACTTTGTCTCCCTAACATGTTGTAACATCATGATTCATATCCTCTCCAAGATCCCAGTTTTAACCATTACATTTTTTAAAATTTTGAGCTTATTCAGCTGGTCACTGGATTTACTTCCCCTTGGAGGAGAGAGGCTTCATTCATAATACTCCATATCACTTTGCAATGTTCCAAATAATTTTTTGATGTATTGGTTGTTTATAAGATTCCCATGAAAAATCCAATAGGACAGCATTAATAGTTTCCTTATTGTTTCTTCACAAAAGGTTTTAGGGTTCTTAGGAAATTCGTAGAGCGTTTTCTCAGCGATTGACTTCTTATGAGCAGTAAAGGTAACTGGCGACTCTGTCCCAGGTGGGGATCAGGAAGTAGAATATTCATTTAGGAGGAGAAGACCATTTATATAAATTTGTATATATGGCAGTTACCCCTACCAACCTGCCCTCTAATTTCATGTAATTTTTATGTTGAAAAGGATAAGTATACTCTTAATACACAATGGGAGAAATGTATCAAACTGGTAAGCGCAAATGAAATGAGCACATTCCTAAATCATGGAAGGTATCATTGCAGCTCTCCTTAGACTGAGCTACAGGAAGAGGAAAGGAATATAAATATATGTGCTTCCCTGGGGCCTCAGGAATCATTTCCATCTCTCCCTGGCACTGTCTCTCTGTGTTGGGACCATGAGACAGTTCTTCCAGCTGTCTGGACAGGACTGATGCTTTAGGGCCACAGCCGTGGATTATCTAACACTTTTCTTCCTCTCTCTACTCTGCACAAATGCATTGGAAAACTCATGAGAACAGCAAGTTTTGAATATTTTCTCTTTGTCCTGGAGGAGGAGGTCAGGGACACCATGAGAACAGCCTTTGGCACGTTCACTTCTGGGCCCAGCTGGAAACTGGCCGTGGGAGGAAACTTCAGAACATTTATGATTGTCCATTGGGTTCTGAAAATAGGCAGAAGTTCAGAACGTTGTCTACATTAAGTCAGTATACCCTTTTTGTAAAAGACAAAGTAAGGAAAGAAAAGCTAATATAGGAAGATTAATGTATATGCAGCTTTATATTTTTATGATGGTGAATAATATAAGTAATTAAAGATGGTGGTCAATCTTGCTGAAATTTTTCTATCACAATGATGCTGAGAGGATGAACTGGCAGATTTATGAGGACTTAATCTTGGGTTAAAGACTGTGGTGAATGAGTGGTATTTTAGGTGCTATGTTATCTATGTTCTGATGTCCCTTTTAGTAGTGACCTAGGAATTGTAGAAGTGGTTGGAAGGCAGCAAAATCAGGTGAAAAATAAAATTATTTTTGTACAAAAAGAAGGAATCAGTTTACTTTGAGCTTTTAAAAATCACAGTAACTCTTTTTTTCTATTTCTCCTTTCCATGGACCTTCATGCTCACTACTCAACAGTTCAAATTAGGTTGCAACAATGAAAATGATTCCCAAAGCAGATGTATAAATCTCCTCATTATTGTACTTTCATTGACTTCCTCTATCATTTTCAACAGTGATCATCTAAAACTTTCCAACGTAGTATAATAGGAAAAGCTCTAGATTTTGAGTAAGGAGCTTCATTCATTCCATCTACTTCTCCTATTTCACAGAACGATTCCCTTGTATTCACCATGAATTATTCATATATATATATATATGTTTTTTTCTGTATACATCTATCCCTTTCATAGTTTATAGGCCTCATAGGAGTAAGGATAGTATCTTATAGGGACTTAAATTCCTGGCAAAATTATAGATATTCTGATAAAAGAGATTCATGAATGTCTTGAAAAAAAGAAGTGATCTCAGAGCAACAGTATGGATTTATACAAATAAGTCATGCCAAATTAACCATATTTCCTTTTTTTGACTTGCTTACCAAATTGTAGATCAGGGGAATAATGGAGATATTGTTTTCTGTAGAATTTAGGAAATGATTTAGTGAAGTTCCTGATGGAATTGTTAGAGACAAGATGGAGAAGAGGGTTAGATGACAGTCAAGTTGGTTCCTTCTACAGTTTCTTCATAGGGGAATTCAGAACCATCTGATCAAATGGCTGATTGCCTTGGAATCTGAAGCCATCAGATTGTCCTAGATATCTGTGCTTCAGGCAGTTTTGTTTAACATTTTTATCAAGGATTTGAATAGAATTTATCAAATTTGCACATGACACACAACTTATGAAGATAATTAATATATTGAGGAATGATTCAAAGAGAGCTTGACAGATTGGGACATTGAGGTAAACAAATGAGATGAAATTAAATAGAGATAAGTGTAAAGCCCTGCAGTTGAGTTTTAAAAAAATTGACTTCACAAGTGAAAGATAAGGCAAATGTGACTAGAGAGTAATTCATCTGCAAAAGACCTAGGAAGATTTTGTAGATTCCAAGCTGAATATAAATCAGGAGGGCAGGGTGGCGTCCAAGAAAGCTAATGTCATCTGAGGCTATATTAAGAGAGGAATCAAGAGGTACTGTATTTTACAATGAATAGAGTACATCTCTGCTATGTTTGATATTGGACTCCACCCTTCAGGAAAGATATAGGTGAACTGAAAAATATCCAGAGTAACATCACTGGAATGGTCAAGCACCTTAAATTTGTGGCATATTTAAACTGGTTGAAGAATTTGGGGAGATGTTGATCCCAGACAAGAAAATATATAGGTAGGGCCTTGTTAGTTGGTTTTAAGTGTCTAATAAACTGTCCTATGGACTCCCTAGTCCATTAGACTTCTTTTATTTCACCCCAGTGGGCACAACTAGGGACAACAGATTGAAGTTATAAAGGAAAAAAATTGTGTGATGAACAAGAAAACTTACAACAATTTGAGCTGTTCCAAAGTAGAGTAGGCTTTCTCAGGAAACAGTGAATTTCTACTCAGTTGGGGCTTTTATATAGATGTTGGATGGCAATCTATCAGATATGTTATGGAGGTTATTTTTTGGGTAATTGTTGAATTAGGATGAGAGTTGGCAATGTCTGTTTCAGCTTGAAAATTCTGTTTTTGGGGGAGGAGCCAAGATGGCGGAGTAAAAAGATTCACATATGCTAGTTCCTAACCCACAGCCCATAAAATACCTGTAAAGAACTCCCAACAAATTCTGGAGCAGTGGAAGCCACACAACAACAGAGTGGAGGATATTTCTGTTCCAGAGAGCCCTGAAAAACCAACACCAAAGGTCCATCAGCAGAGCTCAGCCCTGCCTTGGCTGTGGCACTGAGAGGAGCAGATCTGAGCAGGCTTCAGGGATTGAATCTCCAGTGTCTGAGCAGGTTCCTCCACCCACAGGTGCCAAAGGTTAATGAGAGAGCCTGTCTGGCTGGCCGAGAGGGGAGCGGGGTGTCTCCATAACTCAGGCCCCCTTGGGA
Organism: Potorous gilbertii; assembly: GCA_028658325.1. Taxonomy (NCBI): domain Eukaryota; kingdom Metazoa; phylum Chordata; class Mammalia; order Diprotodontia; family Potoroidae; genus Potorous; species Potorous gilbertii. The sequence goes on from CM053769.1 coordinate 552,165,638, forward strand.
GGCAGCAGAGGACAGGGGCTCCCAAAGCAGGCAAGAGCTCTGATCCATTATTGAAGGTCTCTGCATAAACCCCCTGAGGGAACTGAGCTCTGTGTGGTGGCCCTGCCCCCATCCAAGCAGCTTGAACTTAATCTCACACTGAATAGCAGCCCTGCCCCCACTGAAAGCCCTGAGGCTGGGAAGCAGCATTTGAATCTCAGACCCCAAACACTAGCTGGGTGGATCTGGAGGCGAGGCAGAGTGGAGAGGAATCTCAAAAGTCAAGTAACTACCTGGGAAAATGCCCAGAAAAGGGAAAAAAATAAGACCCATAGAAGGTTACTTTCTTGGTGAACAGATATCTCCTCCCATCCTTTCAGATGAGGAAGAACAATGCTTACCATCAGGGAAAGACATAAAAGTCAAGGCTTCTGTATCCCAAACATCCAAAATAAATATTCAATGGGCTCAGGCCATGGAAGAGCTCAAAAAGAATTTTTAAAATCAAGTGAGAAAAGTGGAGGAAAAACTGGGAAGAGAAATGAGAGAGATGCAAGAAAAGTATGAAAAGCAGGTCAACA
>CM053769.1:552166697-552219992 GCA_028658325.1 Potorous gilbertii
GTGGCCGCTTCCCAGGGGGTCCGAGTCCCGGAGATCCCCTGCTCCCCTCTCAGCCCGTCTCTGTCACTGACCTGTGCGTCTGTGTGTGGAGGGACCCTCTCGGCCGCCCGGAGATCCAGGTCCCTGCCGCCTGCTGGGCTCTGCTGGCTCCTCTCAGGGCCGCGTGGCCGGGGCGGGAGAGGGGAGCGCTCGACCGGGCAGGGCTCCGCTCCCGCCCAGGGTACCTTTGCGGTCGGTTCTTCAGGGCTCTCTGCAGCGGAAATCTCCTTCACTGTGTTGCTGCGCGGCTTCCACTGTTCCAGAATTTGTCAGGAGTTCTTTTTACAGGAAATCTATGGGCTGTGGGTTCGGACCTAGCATAGGTGAGTCTTTCTACTCCGCCATCTTGGCTCCGCCCCCCCTTTGTTTTTAAATAACTAGAGCTACAATTGGAAAAAATATTAATTGCTTATAGATAGGCTGAGTCAATATAATAAAAATGACAGTTCTACCTAACTTAAGCATCTTATTCAGTGCTATATAAAACTACCAAAAATTATATTGTAGAGATAGTAAAAAAAATAATAACAAAATCAATCTGAAAGAATAAAAGGTCAAGGATATCAAGGGAATTGATTTAAAAAATTGTGAAAGATGGTGGCCTAGATATACCAGATCTCAAACTATATTATAAAGTTGTAATTATCAAAACAATCTAGTATTGGCTAAGAAATTGAGTGGTCAATCATATAATATTATATTATGAAATACAAAATGGATCATTTTGATTATATAAAATTAAGAACTTTTTATACAAAAACCTCCATTGCAGCCCAAATTAAAAGAAAAGCAGAAAACTGAGAATAAACCCGGCCGTTTTCAAGCAAAGAAATCAAAGCTATTTACAGTCATGTGAAAAAATGCTCCAAAGCACTATTGATTTGAGAAATGCAAATTCAAACAACTCTAGGTACCACCTCATGCCTGTCAGATTGGTTAATATGATAAAATGACATGATTGGATAATATGATAAAAAAGGAAAATGATAAATGTTGAAGAGGATGTGGGAAAACTGGGACACCAGTGCACTGTTGTTGGAGTTGTGAACTGATCCAATCATTCTGGAAAGCAGTAACCCAAAGGACTATAAAAGCCATGCCTTTGATCCATCAGTACCACTGCTAAGTCTGTATCCCAAAGAGACTTAAAAGGGGGAAAGAATCTATTTGTAAAAAAAATTTATTGTACCTCTTTTTGTGGTAGGTAAAAATTGGAAATTGAGGAGATGCCTATCAATTGAGGAATGGTATAGTATTCAATTATAAGGGAATATTGTGCTATAAGAAATGACAAGCGGGGTGATTTCAGAAAACCTTCAAAAGACTTATATGAATTTCAACAAAGTGAAATGAGCAGAACCAGTAGATTATTGCGTGCAGTAACAGCAATATTGTACAACGAAGAACTGTGAATGACTTAGCTAGTGTCATCAATATACTGATCCAAGACAATCCCGAGGGATTCATGATGAAAAATACTGCCTCCAGGATTCTAGTTATAGCTCTAAGACTTTTACCAATGTGACCTAACCTTGAACAAGTCACTTCCTGTCCCTGGGCCTCTGTTTCTTTGGCTATGAAATAGAAAGTAAATAAAATGATCTCTACTTAATACTTTAATTCTCAATAATACCTTATGATTCTGTGGTTTTAAATGAACCATGGATGTTGAGCTCAGATCTGTACTACTTTTGTGTCATCAAAGGTTTAACCAAGTTTGGGCTTTGAGAAATAAAGTAATACTCTGTAACATAGCCATTGCCCAAAGGAATTATCTCAGTGTGCCCTCAGTCCTTCTTCCCTTTACATTTGGAAAATGTTTTGTGTGAGTTTTGTATGATTTACATTTATAAAGATTTTATACCCCGCTATATCCCTGAATTTGCTTAGATTGAATTTCCCTATTTTTCAGGTGACCCAGGGACATAACTGATGCTTCATCTGGACAGTCAATGACTAACCACCCTATAATAGGTTCTTAGGGTTTATTTATTTTTAGAATTAATTTTATTTTTTTTCAGGGTTCTACAGTCACTACCATATAACTTAGATTATTATTTTTCCCTCCCTTCCCAAGATGGCATACAATTTTATATAGGTTCTATACATACATTCCTATTAAATACATTTTCACCATAGTCGTGCTGTGTAGAAGAATTAAAATGAATGAGAGAAATCATATAACAAACCAGAACATAATCCACACACACAAAAATGATCTGCTACATTCTGCAATTGAATTCCATAGTTCTTTCTCTGGATGTGGAAGGCATTTTGCCTGCTAAGACCATTGGGAATTTTTTTTAAGTCCTTGCATTGCAATGAAGTTCCAAGTCTACCAGAAAAAAACTCTTGCACATTGTGGTCGTTGCTGTGCACAAAGTTCTCCTGCTCAGCATCATATCATATAAGTCTTTCCAGGCTTCTCTGAAGTCTTCTTGTTCGTCATTTCTTATAGCACAATAGTATTCCATTACATTCATATACTATAATTTATTCAACCATTCCTCAATTGATGGGCATCCCTTTGATTTCCAGTTTTTAGCCACCACAAATAGTGTTGTTATAAATATTTTTGTGCAGGTGGGACTCTTTCCCATTTTTTTTGATCCCTTGTGGCTATAGTCCTAGAAGTGATAATGCTGGGTCAAAGGGTATGCATATTTTTGTAGCCCTTTGGGCATAGTTTCAAATTGCTTTCCAGAATGGTTGGATCATTCCACCACTCCACCAACAATGTATTAGTTTTCCAACTCTCCCATATCCTCTCCAACATTTATCATCTTCCTATTTTGTCATGTTTGCCAATCTGATAGGTGTGATGTGGTACCTCAGAGTTGTTTTGATTTGCATCTCTCTAATCAATAGTGATTTAGAACATTTTTTCATATGACTAGAGAAAGTTTTAATTTCTTCCTGTGAAAACTGCCTGTTCATATCCTTTGACCATTTATCAATTGGGAAATTCTTAGGGTTTATTAAGGAACTTGTTCACATCTTCTTTACGCAGGCCCATCAAAGTCTGAAAGGGATGAACTTTTACAGTAAAGATCTAAATGGGACACAATTCTAAATCTTCTACATTCTTCCAATAGGTCACTCAGGTTGGGAACTACTAAAGATTTTATGCTTACTATACTCTGTAAATGAAGTCACCCAAAGGCAAAACATTAATACCTAATTGCCCATGTCACATTCCCCTTAAATCCAGTAATTTCATCAAGATGGGGTGAGGGGACTCAATTTATCAGAGATGTTTTGAACAGCATCCCTCCTCACAATAATAATCCAGTTTCTATAGTTCTTGATAGTTTTGAAATGCTTTTCTGATGATTGTCCTGAGGCATTGTGGCATTGGCATTATTGTGTTCATTTAACAAATGAAGAAACAAATTCAGAGAAAGTAACTTGTCCATGGTCACACAGTGAGCAGGGTATTAATCCCAGGCTCTCAATTTCAAGTCTAACACCATTTCTTCTATACAAAACTGAAGTTTTTTTCTTTATTGAAACTTTCCCCCCTTCATCCCTCAGTGTATACCAGGTGTTCTAAGTTCACAGATGTTTCACATATTCTAAAAGCCTGGGAAACACTGATCTAGGGAATCATTCACTCAGAGGATGCGATAGAGTCCTGAGGTTCATCAAGGAAGTGCAGTAACAGTTACTCATAAGTAGTTCTGGAAGGAAACACAGGCTTCCAAATGGATTTGGAATGCCTGTAGTGTAGTAAAGAACCCAGCTGTAGTGTCCAACACTTACAGAAAGTTATGGTCACCAAAAGCCAACATCAGCTTCTGAATAGCAAGAGTTGTTATACTGCCAACAAGAAAGAACTTTCTAACAATTATACTTGTCCATAAATGGAATGAGCTGCCTCAAGAAATCCTGAAATTCCTATCACTGGAAGTGTACAGGAAGAGGTTGAATGATTGCCTGTCAGGGATGTTGCTGAGAGGATTCCTGGGCTGGGTGAGAGAGTGGACCAGATGACTTCAAGGGCTCTTTCCCAGTGAGGTTTCTTTGGGTCCACGGTTCTAAAATTCAGACTCATTATCATTTTCCTGACCATATCCCCTGGATTCACCTCAATATTAGTTAGGAAAATCAGTTAACAGACATACTGGGGAGCCTGGAAAGCTCAGATATCAGTTCTTGAAATGATACAGGAGAAATGGAAGACAATCTTTCTTTACAATCTAGTTGGGAATAGAAGACATACACACACAAAGCAAGAGGAGAACATACAGGTTATATATAGCAAAGTATCATGGAGACCAATTAAAGACACTAGTGATATTTTTAAATATAGACTATGTGGTGCAATAGAAAAATAATTAGCAAAACCTGACTTTACCACTTACCATCTGTGTCACATTTGGCAAATAACTGGCCTTGGGTTCCACATATGATTAATGAGAGATATTAAACTAGATTGAGGGCTTCTTAAATTTTTTCCATTCATGACCACTTTGGTAATTCTTAAGTGGTTTAAGAACACCATTTAAGAAGCACTAAATTAGATGACTTCTGAGTTCCCTTCTGCTTCTAAATTTATAACTATCTCATATGTTAGGAATATGCATGAACCAAAAACATAAATATTTTCAAGAAGAGTTTAGGTAAATTTGAAAATGATGGAGCTATAATGGGTTATTAAGGGAACATTTACAATATTAAAACAACATCCCTAATATTTTGGATTTAACATTTTAGAAAGTTATCACTTCTATCTCCTACAAAAAAAATTCTTAGATGTCACTGGTGGGCATATAATAATTGGACTGGCTAGGTCAGAATTCTCTGTAACAAATTTTGCTTTCAAATCTTTATTGACTTTTTTTCCCTTTTAGAGAAATGTGTGTGTGTGTGTGTGTGTGTGTGTGTGTGTATGTGTTTCCATATGAATGAAGCATTTAAGTACTTAATATGTGGAAAGCACTGAATTAAGTGTAGGTGATATAAAGAGAAAAGTAAGGCAGTCTCTTAAGGAAGTCATATTTTAATGGAATTGTATGTTGTGTATAATTTTGTTCAGTCTTTGCCGACTCTTTGTGATTCCATTGGGGGTTTTTTGGCAGAGTGGTTTACCATTTCCTTCTCCAACTCATTTTATAGATGAGAAACTGAGGAAAGCAAGGTTAAGTGACTTGCCGGTGTCACACAACTAGTACGTGTCTGAGGCTAGATTTGAACTCATTAAGATGAGTCTTCCTGATTCCCAGCCCCCGTGCTCTATCTTCTGCACTACCTAGCTGCCTGTTGTGTATAATATACTACATATATGGCAGGTTTCAGCTACAAGTCAGATGGAAAAGTTCCATGGTCCATAGAATACACTGGCAAAGCAGATGTTAATGCCTCTTTGAATATCATTTCCACTTATAAGATGATACCATTTTCTGCTGATAAACTGTCATTGACAAGGACTTGGTGGGAAGAACTTTTTTTTTTCTGAATTTTCAGTAGCTGCAGATGTAGCCCCCTGCAGGAGCAGTTACCACACTGCATCTCCATAGAAGCTGCTTCTCAGAATGATGGATGAGAGCATTGGACTGGAGGTATATCTAGTAGTTTATGGGGCATTGCTATTTCCAAGGCTCTTGAGCTCAGAATCCTGGGCTGCCTCTGACAGGGTCTGGGATCTGACTTGCCTGGCACGTGCTTCCTCCTGTACCTCCCTTAAGATGTCCCACTGGTTTGCCCATCCTGTGTGTGATAGCTGACTAGCAGTTAGTGGGGATGACTGGTCTCTTCTCCACAGGAGTTGTCTCTCTACATGATAATTGTGAGGACTGAGCTGGAAGCAGGACCGGAGAACTGAGAGGTGTCATTGTCTACTAATCATTCAGGTTCACAGCTTAGCGGTCATCTTTTACTCTTCTCTCATACTTGCTCCATATGGACAATGTGTCCTCAGGTATTGTTGCTTGTATCTTCGTGACATCTCTCTTGTACATCCCGTTCTCTTCTGCCACAACGCTGCCACTCTGCTTCAGGTCTTTATCCCGTTTCCTAAATTACCACAATTACCTTAAGATTGGCCCCTCTGCCTCAAATCTTTTCCCATTCCAATCCATGTTGGCTCTTCCCCAGACTCAGTAAAGTTCCAGTGGCTCTCTGTTACTTCTGGGATCCAATACAAAGTCCTCTGTTTGGTTTTAAAATCCTTTTACAACCAGAATTCATCCTATCTTCTAGTCTCCTTATACTCTGTTGTTGCTCAGTTGTGTGGGACTCTAAATGACCCAATTTGGAGTTTTCTTGGCAAAGATACTGAAATGATTTGCCATTTCCTTCTCCAGCTCATTTGATAGATGAGGAAGCTGAGGCAAACAGGGTTCAGTGAGTTGCCTAGGGTCACACAACTACCAAGTGTCAGAGGCTGAATTTGAACTCACTGGGATGAGTCTTCCTGATTACATGCCCAATGCTCTGTCCACCATACCACCTAGCTGCTCCTCCTTCTTACACAGTACTGTGTCTGAAGAAGAGCATGGCCAGGGTTACTAGAGATGAAGGAGGATAGAGTGTAAGAAGTCATCTCTTGACTCCTCTTTTCTCTGGTTGTCCCTTATGCCTGGAATGCCTCCCTTCTCACTTCTGCCTACTTTTTGGCTGCCTTTAAGATTCAGCTCAAATCCCACCTTCTGCAGGATACTTTTTCCCTCCTCCCCCTCACCACCCTCCACTACTAATGCTTTCCTTCTGAGATTGTCTTATACTTCTGTATATATTTTATATCTCCATAGTTATTTAGGTACAAATATTTATTGATAAATCACACAGCTCTATTAGAATAGGAGTTCCTTGAGGTCAGGGATCATGTTTTTGCCTTTCTTTGATATGTAAGCAGATAGTAAGGGCTCAATGACTGTTGACTGACTGACTAGAGAGGAGTCCAGACCTGTGATTTCTTTGGTACCAGGAATTTTCAGTGAAGAAATTCTTGCAACTATTCCATAACTTCCAATCTTTGAGGTTTCCTGGGAGAACTGAGAGGTGAAGTGGCTTACAAGTTTAGAGAGCCTGTTTTCAAATCCTGGCTATGCTACTCATGTTAGTGACTTCAGGCAAGTCATTCCTTCTTTCTGGGACGGTTCCATCATATGTAAAATGAGGACATTTTACTAGATTCCCAAGGTATTTTATAGCTCTAAATCCTATGATCCTATCTTGTTGACATTTTAAAAAAAAGATGTTGGCTCACTCTAATCTAATGAGATCTACAGTTCAAAACCAAACTCCTTAAGTTAGGGAAAGCGTGAACTAGCAACAAGTTTGTACAGAGCAGACTAGTCCTTTGAATTAATCCATAATCTATTGGAAGTAGAAAAGAATATAGTTAAGATGGGAAAGTTGATGAGTCAGACTTTTAACAAAATGATTTCAATATCTCATTTAGAGTGTTGTGGATCCAGAAACATTCATATTTAAATATAAAGCATTTCCAAAATCTAATACTAATAATCTAGTATTAGATATCTAATATCACTTAGATATTAATCATACTAGAGTCACCATCTTTAACTGGCATTATCAAGATTTCAGGGCAGGACAAACAAATCAAAGAGATCAAAGATTGAAAGGTAAATCTGAGTGAAATGAGATTAATCAGTAAAGACTTCCTGGAAGAGAGAAAATGGGAGCCCTATATTGAAAGAAGAGGTATAGCCATTGGATTTGTTAAAATGGAAGTCAGAATATGCTTATAGTTTGAATGTAATGTGGCATAAATGACGGGTTGGCTTTAAGGAGGGTAAGGAATGATAATAGTTATATAGTTCCAAAGTATTTAGATCAAAACATCCTGGCAAGGATGTAAATTATTGCCTCCATTTTACAAATGAGGAAACATAGACACAAAGTTTGGAAATAACTTACATATGCAATTCAGTTTTAAAGGAGATGGGGACCTGAGAGGGCACATAGCCTGTACCCTTCACTTTAATGGGTAAGCTGACATTCTGGGAAATATAGTGACTTACCCTTGATTACACAGCTAGTAAATAATAAGGTAAATTAATAACAAAGCCAAGACATATCCAGAGGTGTCTTTATTGTCCTTATCCATGTCACACCGTCCCTTCTAGATGTAGAGCATATACAATTGCTACAGCTTATGCTTAATAGCTTTTATCTGTAGAGGATCATGGGGTTTAGAGCCAGAGAGGACTTTAAAAATCATTTAGGTCACCTTTCTCCCTTTATAGATGAGGCAGTGCAGAGGTCAAATGAATTTAGCATTTATTAAGAGCTGAAATGTGCCAGCACCTCTATAAGGTGCTGGAGTTACAAATACAAAAGTGAGACAGTCCTTTCCCTCAAGAAGCTTAATAGGGAGAGACAGTCCTTATTAGAGAGCAGATGAAGGGAGCTTTGATCTGGGGAGGTGCTAGGATTGTTATTGTAGCTATAGGGCAGCGTCTGTTGTCACAACTTCTATAATAGCAGTGATAGTGTTGGGTTGATTACTGTTTCTGGAATGAATAAGAGACGGGTAGGGAGATAATATGTGCATGCTTGAGCCAGGCAAGTGAAAAGATGTCTGGTAGACTCAGATTTCCTGGTATTTGGCTGGATGGGATGCAAAGCATGGTCTAGGAATTGACACTCATTCACCAATCAGGACAGCTCAAGCCTAAATGACTTGCCCAAGATCACATGAGTAGTAAATAGCATAACCAAGATTTGAACTCAGATATCAGGCTTCAAATCCAGTGGTCTTCCAAATATAGTACACATATATTTGGTGTGTACAATATACAAAACAGAACTATGAAAATTCATGTATATGGATTGCAGAATCATAGATGTAGAGCTGGAAGGAATGTTACAGACATCTAATTCAACACTACCATTTTATAGATGAAAGAACTGAGTTCCAACAAGGTTGAATGAGTTGTCCAGAAACACACAGATAGTAAATGGAAATCCAAGATTTGCACTCAGGTTATCTGTGACTGAAGTTTAATGCTTCCATTCAGGTAGGATTACAGTTGTGTACCTGGGAAGAGTTACTGTCTGACTCTTCAAAGAGAAATTCATATTTTACTCCCAAGGTTAGACCATAGACTCATAGGCTAGACCACCATTTTATCTATAGATTTTATACCATTTCATTTGTCATTTTGTACCTGTGGAAGGAATTGTGCTTGACCACAGAGTTTCTTTTGGATGTCAATTCATGGATGAAAGCCAGAGAGAGACCTCCAGCGCCCAAGAAATGTGGTTATCCCAACCATTCACATTCTCTTGAGAGTAACATAGCCCCTTCTGGAATGGGAAAAAATAACATGAGGCAGTCCAGGGCTCTGCAGCTGTTGTCTTATAATTGTATGGGTGGGAGTATGTTTTTCGGCTGCTGCCCATTTCCTAATAACGTTTAAATGGACATGTGCTTAAGAACTGAAGGTTTTTGAATCTAACAGAGTTTAAATTGACCATGTCAAAATGAAATTAGACTTTCTCTATTCCTGTTTTTCATTTAAATCTTGCTCCTTGGCCAAATACAAAGCACAGGGAGCTGGAGTGATGGAAGCATCTGTAGAAACGTCCAGAGTGTGAGATGAATGTTTGTGGGACGTTTATGGACCTCCGTCAGCATCTCTTGGAGTTCATTGGCAACCTTACCTTTCCCTTGCATTGATGGGTCTGTGTCTTCTTCCTCCTAGAGGAGTGTTACTGCATGCTTCTCTCTGTTTGGGGGGGTCTGTTTTTCATCATTCAGAACCTGGACTATGACAGTTTGTCCAGAGATGTTTAATTTCTTGTGCTTTCATTCATAGAAATTACATTTATGGATGAGGAAGCTCAGAGCCAGAGCAAGAACACTCTAGAAGTCATCACATTAGTAAAAGGCAGAGCTAAGATAATCTAGGTCCTCTGACTCAAATCTGGCACTTTTTGCACACTGTACTGTGTGCTTTCTCAAAGCATGACAGGCTTCTGTAGGTTTGGAGCTGGCTTCTAGACCAACTTCCTTATTCTACAGATGAGGAAATGGAGATCCAGAGAGATTAAGTGAATAGCCTTTGGAAGTAACATCCTCTCACATTCCACGTTTACTTTCTCTTATAATTCATCGTATTATTCATTCCTTATTATTCATTAAACTCAATTAAAAATGAGAATTTGTGAGGTACCCTAAAACCCTAGGACCACCCCTCTTTTTGCAACCCATTCATTTGGTCATTAATTCATTGAACAGACTTTAAAAAATATTAAGTACAGAGCCTGGGGAAGGAGGAAAGCATAGATAAGACTTGGGCGTGGCTCTTAAGGAGTTTACCGGGCAGTGATGGGGCAGGAAGGTATTGTGGAGGCTACGTAAGCCAACGCATTCATTTTACAGTTGGGGATACTGAGGTACACGGAGAGGTTGTGTCACACAGGTAGATCCAGGGTTCAAATCCAGGTCTCCTGACTGATCTTTTCACTAACCCACAGAGTATTTCCCTGGCTCCACCCCAGATCAAGAATGATTTCTTGTAGCCAGCTGATACCAGTTTTTTTTCCCACCAAAGTATCTAGGGACCTGGGCCTGAAGTCAGGAAGACTCATCTTCCTTAGTTCAAATATGGCCTGATATTAGCTAGTTGTGTGATCCTGGGCAAGTCATGCCACCCTGTTTGCCTCAGTTTCTTCATCTGTAAAATGACATGGAGATGGAAATGGCAAACCACTCTAATTAGCCTTTACCAAGAAAATGGGGCCATGAAATGTCAGTTGCAACTGAAATGACAAAACAACAACAAAGTAGGTAGATAATCTGTTGAGTCTATCTTAAGGCTTTTTATTACTGATAATGATGGAACAGAATAGTGATAACATGGCAGTGGAAGTGTAGATTGATAGAGCGACACAAAAGTTTCCTAAGCCTCCCAGAATTCTCTTTGACTTCTTCCTTGTGTATTCCACTCGGCCCAGTGATAGAGCTTAACTGCTTCCTTTTGTTAATGAGGCTAAAGGGCACGGTTGCATAACTAATTAGTGATAAAGTCCCGGACACTGATGTCAGGGCAGTTATTGATGTTATATGATACTTGAAATGAGGTGAAAACATGGAAAGTGGGAAATTACTATAAAATAGAGAAAGAAAATTTGTCTCCAGGAGAGACTGGGAGATTAATTATTTTCATGGAAATATTGTTATCATGAAAATAGGCACAGTCATTCTCATCCCATCCTTATTTGGGGAAGGAGTTACCTCCTTGGCAGGCACCAATACACAAATGTGTTTGTGCTGGATTTTCAACTGCACTAGGGCTGAAGTGTATTCATTTAGATAAAAGATCTGTCTTCTTGGATGGATCTTCCCAAAAACAAATTACTCTGGGTATTTTTCTGACTGTTCTCACCTATTCTTTATTGAAGGAGACAAAAAAAAATCCTAAACAAACACTTTTTGCACTTTGCTTTTGTTATAACGATCCCCAATTATCCACATTTTACAAATAGAGAGACTGAGGCTGAGAGAGTTGAAGTGAATTGCCATGTGTTATTCAGTGAGTGCATGTCAGAGCCAGGTTTTAACCTGTCTTCAGACTCTCCATAGCTCTCTTCTCTACTACACCACTCTGGGTTCTAGTCCTGGTTCTAAGACTAGCTGTGCAATTTTGAGCAAATCACAAAAACTCTTTGGGCCTTGGTTTCCTTTTCTGTAAAAGGTAGAGATTAGATCAGATATTCTCTAAGGTCCTGCCTAATTATAAGATTTTAGGTATCATGCAACATTCATTGTCGAATTTGTGGGAATGCAATAGGAATTGAGTATGGTGTGATACTTTGGGAAAGCAGGTTCTTAGCCTGTTGTCAAATTTTCCCAAATATTTTAATTAAAAATTTCCATATCCTGTATATTCTATTGTAAACATTTTCTGAAATGGGAAAAATGAGTCATGCCATCTCAAATGCTGTTGTTTAGGAAGTCAAGCTTCTTGTATGATCTGCTTATTCCCCAGCCTGCTCTCAGACTTACTATTTTAGTTTTCTGTTTAGGAAAATCATGCACTATAAAGTCTACTGACTTTATTCATTTAAAGTTACCACTGAAATTTGTCTTAGGAGATTTATCTCAAACTAACTCAGCACATTTCAGGTTCAACTCTAAATTACATCTTTTTTTTCTGTTGTATTTTTATTGTAACCAGAATTTAGTATTAAAGATAACTTCTCTCTCCCTCGCTTCCTCCTTCTCTTTCTTTCTGTTTCTCTCTTCTATCAAACTTTTTAGAAAAATTATGGAAAAGTTTCTAATCAGTTTTGGTAAAAGTTTTCTCAAAAGAAAGAAAAATAACAAATTCTAAATTTCTCAATCTATCTAGTAGTATCATTCCCCACCCCACCCCTAATTAAATCTTGTATATGACTGGGAGAAAAGGTGACGGGAGCAGGAGAAAAGAGAGCAGAAACACCACCAGACCTTTATTGTTACAGGTGAAAACTCGTTTCACCAAGGCAAGTCAACCCCTATTCTTCAATTTAGAGAATTCCTGGGAGCCCTAAACGAGATTAGGGCATTTGGCCAGGGTCACATAACTAAGAGATGTCAGAGTTAGCACTTGAGTTCATGTCTTCCAGCCTCTGATGCTACCTTCCGCAAAATCTATTAGTATCTAAAGTAAGATGTAAATGGGAAGAGCACTGGACTGGAAGCAGCGAGATGACAATAACACTAGCTAACATTTATACAGTATCTACTATGTATCAGGTACTGTGCAGAGCACTTTCAACTATTAACTCATTTGAGCCTTACAACAACCCTGGGAATAGGTGCTATTATTATTCATATTTTATAGATAAGTAAACTGAGGTTAGATGACTTGCCCAGGGTCACACAGCTTGTAAGTGTCTGAGGCTGGATTTGAATTTAGTCAAACCTAGCACTCTACCTAGCTGTCCCTGGGTTCTAGACTTAACTCTGCTACTACCTTCGTGACCTTGGACAAGTGACGTCCTTGTCTCATTTCAAAGCTAGTGGGTTTTGAGTACTCCTTCTTTAAGGTCCTTTCTGTCTCTGGCAGTCTAGTACTTCAGAGTAATTGATTTATATCTGAATGCTAAATGCTCTTTCGGATATTTTTCTAGTCTTCCTATAATGATTGGTTCCTTTTTACTCTAAAATGAGCCATCATCGGGGAGGCCCACATGGCTGCCTTCATCAGAAAATCTCCTGGTCAGCTGCAGCAGAGACCAGAGCAGAGGGAAGTTTTGGCTGTCTTTTTCTGTGCTCCTGAGCCCTGTTGTCTAGTCAGCTTTTGATCATTTCTTATGCCTTCCTTCAACCTGGAGCTTGTTCACATAAAATGTTACCAGAATAAATTAAGACTTGTCATCTTTGAGCCTGAGATAAATGCCACCTCATGAACTAGTCAGCAGAGGGTGCTCCATTGCAAGAAACGGTGATCACCCTATCTTTAGCCTAGAGCCTATATATCGGTATGGGAGGCAGATGCCAGCATTTGCCTGGAACCTAATCATGAAATGTGTCCAAAGGAATGTTAATGGAGACCCTCAGTTGACTATTTGCCTAATTATTAGTTAAAGTTCAACTTAAGCCTCACCTCCTCCATAAGGCATTTCCCAATCTTTAGCCCCTCCTGCCCAAGCTACTAGTATATGGCCTCCAAAAACAAAAATAAAAACTCTGAAGATTTTATGTATTTATGTTGTATAGATTTTGTGTATACTTATAAAAATACATGCTGTCTCTCCCATAGAGTACCAATTTCCATAAAGCAAGAGTTGTTTCTCTTTTTGCCCAACTCCTGGTGTAGAGTAGGTGCTTAATAAATACTTGTTGATGAATTGAGTATCCTCAGTGTCCAAAGGCACTATGATTATTTTGTCCCTACTATGTTAATGGGATGTCCCTTCTAAGAATCGATACAATGAGTCTTTAAGCATTGGTCTCAAGGTCCACATTCAATGGCTTAGCTGTTCAGTGGTACATCCAGAGTACTCTGTATCGAATTTAGAATGTGTGCAGTTTTGTAATGAGAGAGTAAGTCGTTTTCCATGGAGTTTGTAAAGGATAGTGTTTTGTAACATGTAGCCAAAGTAATTTACTTGATGCTTTGATTCATTTTCTAAAGGATACAGCCACTCATCCATGTCCCCACAACAGCCTCCTCCACCCACATATGGAATAGAGAGTTCTTTCTTTGAACAAGGAATACACATAAATAGAGAATTTCTCTTAAATTAAAGGCTAATGTATCTACACTCTCAGTTTTCATGTGTAATTTTAAGCTACACTTTAGAAATGACAGAACAGGATGTGAATCAGCTTCAGTGGTCCACCGAAGAAACTATTGGGGCACATACTGTTTGTTATCAGTCTCACCTTCGTCATGGTTGTGACTGTAGATAGGGCCTCCTATATATCGACATAGATGCAGAAGTTCCAAGGAGTAAGTAGGGGAGACGGAAATTCCTCTTTAGTCTTTTTGGTAACATACAGAGAGATCTGTCCCACCTTAGTTTTGTCTCCAAAACACTCCCAAGAGGGTTTGGAGGTCAGGCTGTTATAAATTTAAGGAGGGAAAAAAAACCTCACTTACATTGTTTACTTTACTTGAAATACCCTTCTATTCTCTAGCCTACCACCCTTCCCTTTAGTCTCCCCTGTCAAAATCCTACCTGCCATCAAAGGCTCAAATTAAATGAAGCTTTTTCTAAGATAACTTTCTAGATTTTCCCAACCAGAAATCATCTCTCTTTCCTCTGCACCCTCAGAGTACTTTATATCTCCTTTGTAGAAAATATGACCTTCTATCTTATACTGTAGTTAATTTGTATCTGTTTTATTCCAACACGAAATAAGTCTTCTCATATTTAGAATATATGTCTTATTCATCTTCAAATCTTCCCATTATCTAGTCAGTTTGTTGAGTTGTTGAAATCCAAAGATTTGTGGAAGTAGGATTATTTCTCTTCTCTCCTCAGGTGGTGAGAGATTTTTGTTTACAAAGATAAGTGATCTTTCTTTTCCTTAGATTTACAGTGTTGAAGTTGACCTTGACCCTTTCCCTTCTCTTCCACCCCACTTCCAATCATTTGCCAAGTCTTATCTCTGTATTATTTCTTACCTAGTTTAGTCACTTCCAAGACTCAGCTCAAGCACCACCTTCTTTTTTTTATTATATATCCATATTATATTTTTTATTTTCTAAAATTAATTTGTTTTCAGTTTTCAACAGTCACTTCCATAAGTCTTAAATTTTCTCCCCTTCTCTTACCCCTTCCTACCTGAGATGGAGTGCAGTCTTAAATGGGTTCTACCCATATATTCTTATTAAATACTTTTTTACATTAGTCTCTTGCATAGAATTAAATCAAATGGGAGAAACCATGAGAAAAACTAAACCAAAAGAAAATATAATACAAGAGTAAATAATCTGCTTCATTCTGCATTCCAGTTACATAGTTCTTTCTCTGGATATGGATGGCATTTTGCCTCGAGATTCCTTTGCGAATGTTTTAGTTCCTTGCAATGCAGTGAAGGGTTAAGTCTATCAGAAATAGTCCTCACACACTATGACTGTTACTGTGTGTAATATTCTCCTGGTTCTGCTCATTTCACTCAGCATGAGCTCATATAAATCTTTCCAGGCTTTTCTGAAGTCCTCCTGCTCGTCATTTCTTATGTTATATTCCAGCAAAATAGTATTCTATTACATTCATATAGCACAAATTGTTCAGCCATTCCCCAATTGATGGGCATTCCCTCAATTTCGAGTTCTTGGCCACCATAAAGAGAGCTGCTTTAAATATTTTTGTATATGTAGGATCTTTCCCCATTTTTTATGACCTTTTGGGGATACAATCCTAGAAGCAATATTGCTGGGTCACAGTGTACACACATTTTTGTAGCCCTTTGGGCATAGTTTCCAAATTGCTCTCCAGAATGATTGGATCAACTCACAGCTCCACCAACAATGAATTAGTGTTCCAACTCTCCCACATCTTCTCCAACTTTTAGCATCTTCCTGTTTTGTCATGTTAGCCAATCAGATAGGTGTGATGTGGTACCTCAGAGATGTTTTGATTTACATCTCTCTAATCAATAGTGATTTAGAGCATTTTTTCATCTGACTATAGATAACTTTAATTTCTTCCTCTGAAAACTGCCTGTTCATATCTTTTGGACACATCAATTGGGCAATAACTTATATTCTTGTAAATTTGACTCAGTTCCCTGTAATTTTTAGAAATGAGGCCTTTATCACAGACACTAGTTGTAAAAATTCTTTTCCAGTTTTCTTCTTCCCTGCTAATCTTTGTTGCATTGCATTTATTTGTGTAAAAACTTTTCAAATTAATGTAATCAAAATTACAGTTTATAATGTTCTCTATCTCTTGTTTGGTCATAAATTTCTCCATTCTCCATAAATCTGACAAATACCCTATCCCTTGCTTGCCTAATTTGTTTATAGTATCAGCCTTTATATCTAGATTATATACCCATTTGGACTTTCTTCTTGTGTATGGTGTCAGGCTTTGGTCTATACCCAGTTTCCACAACACTGTTATCCAGCTTTCCCATCAGGTTTTGTCAAACAGTGAGTTCTTATCCCAGAAGCTGGCATCCTTAGGTCGACTGCTGTATTGATTGATTACTGTGTCTTGAGTGCTTAACCTATTCCACAGATCTACCCCTCTATTTCTTAGCCAGTACCAAGTGGTTTTGATGATTGCTCAAGTACCACCTTCTACATGAAACCTTTCTTGATCCCTACAACTGCTAGGGTTCCTCTATCACTTAAATAACCTTGTATTAATATTGTTTACTTTTCAACACTCTCTCTCTCTCTCTCTCTCTCTCTCTCTCTCTCTCCCTCCTTGCTGTGTTTCTGCTTATCGAGTGCTGCCTCCTTGATAGCACATACTGCTTTCCTTTTATCTTTGTAGACTAACATCTTATCTGGATCATAGTACTCACTGAAAAAAAAGATTGTTGGCATACATCCTCTTCTCTCCTCTCACAGTCACTATCTTACTTTATTCGATTAATCAACAGAAGTTTATTTATCAGATACCCATTATGTATCACAATGCTGGTTACTGAGGCTTCAAAGACAAAAATGAAACAGTACCTTCCCCTCAAATAACTCACACTATCATAATTTCTGATAAGAGACTTTTGCAGTAGTCTTGTTGCTTTCAGGGGCAGCTAGGTGGTTCAGGAGATAGAGTCCTGGGCTTAGAATCAGAAAGACTTGTTTTCATGAGTTCAAATCAGGCCACAGATACTTATCAAATGTACAATCCTGGACAAGTCACTTAACTGTGCTTGTTGCTCATCTGTAAAATGAGCTGAGGAAGAAAATGTCAAACTACTCCAGTCCTTTTGCCAAGAAAATCAAAAGTGGGAATCACAAGGAGTTGCACATGACTGAACAATGACAAAAACAACCTTGCCTCTTCAGTCTTTCTTTCTTTCCTAATTGATCCCTCGAGTACCTACCATATTAATGTCCTAGGCCTAGAGATTCTTAACTTTTTTTGTGTCCCTTATGCAGGCCAGTGAAGCCTATGGACTCTTTCTCAGAATGTTTTTAAATGCATAAGACACAAAGGATTACAAAGGAAATCAATTATCTAAAAATAAAGTTCTCCAATTTTTTTTTAAACTATGTTTATGGATTCTAAGTTAAGAACTCCTTTTATAGAGCTACAATTCTGATAATTGGACTCCCCTACTCTAAAATCTTCATTGCCTCTAGGATAAAATGCAAATTCTTCATCTTGTCTTTAGAAGTGATAAATAAATTTGCTTTACCTACCTTTCCAGGCCTAAGTAACTCTCTCTCTTTCTCTGTCTCTGTCTCTCTCTGTATGTATATGTGTGTTTGTATGTGTGTGCATGCATATACATACATATACACACATCCATCTATATACTCATATGTATGGATGTATTTAAAAATCTGCCTCTCCCCCAGTGAAATGTAACTTTGTTCATTTCAAGGACTGTTTAGCATTTTTATGTTTGTATCTCAGCACCTAATAGTTCTTTACACATTTTAGATGTTTAATAAATGTTTGTTAAATTGAATTGAATTGTGCCAGATGCAGAGGTGATAACAGGATTTAAGAAATCTCTGTACTTGTTCTTGCATTAATAAAGTAGGTAAATATTTTGAACATTTTTTTCAGTTCTTCAAGATAACTCATCAATATGATTACTCTTCCCATATGGATTCATGCAAATTGCAACCCTCCAGGTCTTCGTAGTTCTTCTGTGAATTGCTTTGGCTTAAAAAAATCACCTGGTAGCCATCCATCTATTATTTTCTTCAAATTTAACTAGCCTTTTGCTCAGGGAACAGACATGCAGTCATTACCAGACCTTAATTTGAAGTATCAACATCTTGTTAAGATTTGACAGAGTTTTTGCTTTGCTGTCATGTCTGTCATGTAGTCCCTTAGAATACAGAGTGATCTGAGACAATTACTTTGCCAAGACAAGGGATCAGTGTAAGACTTTGGGTTGAAGAAGATATGTATACAAATTTCTCCAAAACAATCATGGCACAGTAGAAGGAGCATGAATTTTAGGATCAAAGCACTTAGATTCAACTCCTCTTCTCAAACTACCTTTGCAACCTTGAACAAGTGGCAACCTGCATTGGCCTGCTTCCTTATCTGTAAAATGAGGGGTTTTAATCAGGTGTATGTGAGGACCTTTCCAACTCTAGCTCTATGATCCTAATGAATTAGAATATGATTATTTTTTGTAAAAGACTTAGAGAAATAGCCCCATCTTGTATCATTAATTGAATCCCCAGAGCCGTGTTATTAAGAAAAACATCATTACAAGGAATAGTTTGTTTCATAGTAATGGAGCCAGAGGTGTCAGAGTGGGGAGTATTCAACCAGCGGTGTAGGGAACAGGAGCCAACACTACCTGGGAAGGTGAACCCAAAGACATTATGTCGGGATTCAAGACATGATGGTAGCATATAGTTACAAGGTGTTAATGATGTTATTGCAAAGCACTGTTGGTCAGGGCAGTGTTATTCAGGATATGCCTGTATAAACAAAGTGCTGAGAGAAGGTTCCATGGAAGAGGTGGTGTATAAGCTGAATTCTGAAGGAAAGGTAGAATTTAAAAAGGTGGGGAAGAGATAAGGTGTTCAACAGAATTATATTCAAGTGACATTTATTAAGTGTACTGTGCTAGGTGTTAATGATACTTAGACAGAAAAGCCATGGTCCCTGCCTTCAAGTAGTATGTATTCTACTGGAGAAAGAAAAACATGTGTATAAATAAGTATAATACAAGGAAAATTGAGAGAGAGAGAGAGAGAGAGAGAGAGAGAGAGAGAGAGAGAGAGAGAGAGAGAGAGAGAACCAGAACTAATACTAACCAGGGACGATTTTCTGGAGGAGGTACTTCCATAGTTGATCTGTGAAGTAATCATAGACCGTGAAAGCAGTGGGAGTGTATATAGTATGGAGAATAGCTTATGTGAATGTACAGGGGCACGTAGTAGCATATTGAGTTCATGAAATGATCCATAGTTGGGAGTGTAGAGTTTATAAAAATTTGTAAAGTATGAAATAAGGCTGAAAAGTTAAGGTTAGAGTCAATAGGGAAGGCTTTAAAGTCTGTGTTTTTCTCTATAGGTAACAGGAAACCAGTGACAATGTTTGAGCAGAGAATTTACATGGTTAGGTGTTTGCCTTCAGAAGATTATTTTGGTACTTTAGGTAAGCATGCATTGGAAAAAAAAGAGAATGGAATTAGGAAGACCTATTAGGAGACTGGGTAGATGACCAGGTGACACCTAGTGGATAAAAAATCAGGCCTGGAGTTAGGAGGACCCGAGTTCAAATCCAGCCTCAGACACTTGGTAGCTGTGTGAACCTGGGCACGTCATTTAACCCTGTTTGCCTCAGTTCCTCATCTGTAAAATGAACTGGAGAAGGAAATAGCAAACCACTCCAGTATCTTTGCCAAGGTAACCTCAAATGGCATCACGGATAGTCTGACCCAACCGAACTCATAACTCAACTAGAATTAGGAGCTATTAGAGTAGTCTAGACCAACGCTTCTTAAACTGTGGGCCATGAACCCATTTGGGGTCATGAAAAATCTGACAATAGTAAAAGGTTTCTGAACGTTCAAAGACCAAAAATTATTTTAAAAAATCAAACACATTATGAATCCAAAGTGTTTCTGGCAGAACTTGCTGGAGTTCCATTGGGTACTGTAGCCTTGGTTCTGAACACAAAGCATGCACATTTTGCACTGTGCATGCCCTTAGGCTATGCAACACCAAGGACTGCTTACAAGTGGAAAAATTTAAGAAGCCCTGATCTAGGCAAAAGGTAGCAAAGGAGGGTTCTGGTTGTATGAGTAAAGAGAAAAGTATGGGGGCAAAAGGTGACCGACTAAAGTTGTGGTCTTGTGAATGAAGAGAATGATATGGGTTCATGATATGTGCTGGTAGAATTAGAATTAATAAGATCTAGCAACTGATTGAATAAAGGTAGCAGGTATGATAAAAAAAAAAAGAGAATTCAGGATGACTGATTGCAAGGTTACAAATCAGGTTGCCAAGAGGATCATGGATTTAGAGCTGGAAAGGATCTTAAAGGTTATCTAGTGTGACACTCTCATTTTACAGATGAGGAAAGGTAGACTCAGAGAAGTTATTTGCCCATGGTCACATAACTAGTATGTGGCAGAGCAGGAATTAAAAACCAGATCATCTAACTCTAAATTGAGCATGTTTTCTACTGTACCATGAAAAAAGGAAATTTAGAGGAGCTCTGAGTTTAGAAGGATAAAGATTGTGAGTGCTATTTTGAATTACTCAGTCCATCAGGAAACAATTATTATTCACTTACTATGTTCCAGGCACTGTTGAATATGAGATATTGAGTGTGTGAAATACTTATAGATCTTCTAGAAAGTTTTTCACAAGGAAGAGGTGGTCAGTAGTGGGTCAAGTTCAGGGAAAAGCAAGTAGCCCAATTCCAGTGGCACATAGAGGAAGTGAAGAGGGGTCTTATGTGATGATTCTTCAGAGGTAGTCATTTTGGAGTCCTGTTGTAAAGAATCTTGAATGCCAGGTTAATAAGTTTAGACTTTATTTAATAGATGATGAGGAAAAAGTGAATATTTTTGAACAATGAAGTGACATGATCCATACATAAAGGAAGATAACCTGGTTAGATGCTTCAGATTTCAAGAATGGAAGACCCAGAATGGTGATACCATTCACAGAAATAAGATAGTTAGAAGGAGGAACAAGATTTTAGGGAAATATTAATTCAGTATTAAATGTATTTGTGGTTTAGGCTGCAGTAGAATTCAAGGTGTTAATAAATGATGATTAGACAGTTGGATGAACTAGAGAAGTAATAGACAGGAGTCATAAAGTCCAGATGGAAAGCTATAACCGTAGAGTAGGGATGAGATGTAAGACCCTAAAATCTGATAGGGTAGTTGTAATGGGCTTAAAAATAAAGGAATGGCTCGATTCAGGAGCTGTTGGGGAAGAATAATACACAGTACTTAGCATCCAGTTAGAGAGGGAGGGGAAGGGAGATGAGGGTTTGGAAGAATCAGAGATTATGCTGGAATTTTTAGACTAGATGACTGGGAGGGTGATGGTTCCATCAAAAGAAACAAGTTTAGGGAAGGGTCAGGCTTAGGGGGAAAATACAGTGAGCTTAGATTTTTATATGTTGAATTTGAGGTACTGGTGAGATAAGTGGGTTAGAAATGTCCAACAAGATTGGAAATACTCCCTGGAGTACTTGGATTAGAAACCAAGCCTTGTGACACCTAGTCCATCACTGTTTCCACCATAGCATACCACCTTTTGACATGCCTCACAATTCCTTTTCCCTGAATCCCAGCTGGTTCAGGGCCATGACTTATTTCCCATGGCAAAGTTCCCAGCTGTAGGCGGTAGGCCTGCTGTATCCCCAAGCCAATTTTGTATATTTTTAGGCATTTAAAAATTATCTGTAGTAATGTCAGTTTCCATTTATGCAAATATTTAAGAGTTCACTGTGTTTTTAATTATTTTGTGAATTTAGAAAAAGAAGAAGAGTTTGAGTTTTCTTATAGGAAGTGACCTTGATATCTAGTGAAATTACCTGACTATGTCTTATATAACTTATTTTCTTTATATTTTGCTTTAAATGAACAATGTTCAAATTCAAATCACTTGTGCATCATGTGCCCAGTTCCCAATCCCCAAACACACATACACAGATTGTACTGTTTAGAATTGTAGCAAAGCATTCCAAGGAAAACAATCTGAAAATGAAAACATGTTTTCCTTTGTTCCTGTACATGAGTAGTAGACTCCAAAGTGCTCTTGATCTCCTTCTACTTTGATTTTTTTTAATTAGTCTGGTCTACACTGTCATAATATGGTGGCTGAAACTGGCAGACTGTTTTCAGTCGAGGCCTCACATGATGCTACATTTTTTTGGTTCCTGCACAAACCCAGGGTCTGGTATAAAGGAGACTAAGGTCAAAATTACTTTTTTTTTTAAAAAAAAAAAATCAGTTTGTTTAGGACAAATTAAAGTCTGATTCACTGAAACTATACACATGCACACACACACACACACACACACACACACACTCTCACAGATATAGACACAGACACACACACACACAGAGGATACTGACTTGTAGATCAGAATTCCAGTTTATCCAGATTCAATGGAACATCTGCTGGGTCGAAAGAATGACTCATTGTTTGCCCAGGGCACTCCCTTTTTGGTGCATGGGCCCACTTCGAAAACCAACTAAAGACCAGAAGGTCCTATACTGAGTGAAAAAATCATGGCAGATGGTGTTCAGAGAAGAAAAAGTAGAGAGAGGATTAAAACCAAATGATTTTTCAAGACAGGGGAGGCACATGTTTATAGAAAGGAAAATTTCGTAGAGAAGTAAGGCATAAATATGAAGTGCAGTTTCCCCAAAGATACAAGAAGGGATAGGACAGGGTGCAAGTCATAGGGTTTAGAGCCAGAAGTAGCCTTCATCATCATTGTAGAGACGAGGAAACTTGGAACCTCAAAAGTCAAGGTTGTAAATAACAGAACGAGGATTCCAGCCCAAGCCTTCTGACCCCAAATCTACTTTTTTCATTACACCACGATAGAGATGAATTCTCAGAGAGGAGGAAAGAAGAAAACAAACATTTATAAAGTGCCTTCTATGTGCCAGGCACTGCGCTAAGTGATGGAGATACAAAAAGATACAAAAAGAGGCAAAAGGGAGTCCCTGGGAGGGACGCTGTTATTATTTTCATTTTTGTAGTTGAGGAAGCTGAAGCAGGTAAGTAAGTTAAGGGACTTGCCCAGGATCGTATGGCTACTTAGTGTCTGTGAGCAGGTCTGAATTCAGGTCTTCCTGACTCTCTCTGGCTGTCTTCAGGACTAATCAGGAAACTGAAAGATTACATAAATCTAGATTAGGCAAACCAGTATTGATGAGAGTACAAGGTTTGGTGACAGCATTACTATTTATGAGCAAAGAAGCTTGTCTTTTAGTTTCCATGGGCTAAATTTTCAGTAATATATTCTATGTTGCAGTAGCCCCATTTATAGATTTCAGCAGGCTATTTCACTGCCCTTGACCTTTCACTCCTTTAATTTGCAGTTCACAATGTTCCTCAGTTGTGTTTTCTGACAGCTGTGAATCAATCTTGTACTCCAATTTTGTTTCCCTCTCGGAGAGTCGATTGAAATTTGCATTCACATAGAGAATGGTGGTAGGGAAAAGATTTATAGAGAATTTAATGCCAAGATAAATGAGGAGCCTACAAGAGAACACCAAGCTATTTTCTTACAGTGCCGGCCCCCTGGACCAGAGATCATGTCCTAGGACTCTTCATCCTTTCAGCCCTGGAAATCCATTGCTGCTTCCTACCCCCCAGTAATTTACATGGCCACTGCATCTCTCTAGTCTCTAGTCCCTTGCTTACTTTAATACCTTTGCCCTCTTGCTGCCCACATGCTCAATATGCCTGCCCCAACCTCTCATTCCTACTTCCCAACTTTGGAACTGTACCATTGCTATTGGAAGGAGAACATCAGTCTACTCCCCTGTGGCTTAAGTCACCAGCCCTGTAACTTTCTTCTTTTTCCTGTAACTTTCCAAGACAAAATACCCCCTGCAGGTCACCATTCTCCTATGTATGCTTCTTGAAGGTAGGAACTGTCTAGACATTGTATTTATTTATCAGTAGCTTAGCACCATGCTTATTATCACATAGTTAGCACTTTAAGATGTCTTTGCATTTATTCCCCAGACCCAATGAAACTAAGTCCCAAAGTACTGATGAAATTAGTGGGTATGATATCAGTGATCTCTGAAAAATTGAGAAGAATGGGAGAGATGTTATTGGAGATGGGAACATTTTATCAGACTTAAAAAGTGGGAAGAAAGTGGATTCTTTAAACTGTAAGCTGGGGAGCTTAACCTTAAATCCTAGGAAATTTTCACTGTATTTTTAAAAGAATGATGGTCTTCTGGAAAGAAAAATGTTGACCACTAAAAGTCAGAATGAGGACATTAAAGACAGGTTAAACCAAGCTAGTCTCATTTTTTCTTCCTTTCATTTTCTTTCCTTATAAGGTCACTGCTCTGGAATATCAAGGGATGCTGTAGACTTTTTGTGGCTAGAGTGCAGCAAGTCATTTGAAAAATAACTTATGATATTCTTGTGAACAAGCCAGATGCTCATTTTATTATAATATAGTTAGCTATTTTGGGAACTTTTACATAATGTGTGAATAAAGTGTTAAACTAGAGGGGTATCTTGACTTGAAGGGAATATCCCAAAGATCTCTATAGGGATAATTTAGCATACTAGACAGTAATCAGTGAAAGAATCAGGAAGATATGTGTTTGTATCTTACTCTTGACACTGTCTTGCTGTCTGATGACAGGCAATTCATAACTCTAAGCCTCAGTTTCCTCATCGGTAAATAACACCATTTAGAGTATTTATCTCGCTGGATTGTTGTGGGTCCAAAATGAAAAAAAAAGTATACTAAGTACTTTTTAAACTTTAAAATACTACATGAATGTTAGTTATTACTCAGCATGTTGTCATTGATTTAGATGAAGTCATAGATGGCATGCTAATCATTTTTAAATATTTTGAGATTTTATTTTATTTTTAGTTCCAACTGTTTTCCTTTCTGATCCCTACCCACTGAGTAAACAAGAAAAAACAAAACTCATTACAAATATTTATAGTTGTGAAAAATAAAATGTCTTCATTAGCCACATGAGAGAGACAGAGACAGAGACAGAGAGACAGAGACAGAAGTGGAGGAGAGAGAGGGAGAGGGAGAGAAAGAGAGAAGAAACTAAATTTTCATCTGTACTGTGAGTCTGTCGGCTCTTTGGCTCTCTACTCTTTATCTGTAGGTAGATAACATGTTTAATCATGAGCCCTTTGGAACTGTGATTGCTTATTGTGTTGACGAGAGTTACTAAGTCTTTCAGAGTTCATTATTTTTACAATATTGCCATTACCTATTTTCTAATATTCCTCCAGCATTTGTCATTTTCCTTTTCTGTCATCTTAGCCAATCTGATGGGTGTGCAGTGGTACTTCAGAGTAATTTTAATTTGCATTTCTCTATGTATTTGCAATTTCGAACATTTTTTTATATGGCTATTGACAGGCTTAATTTTTCTTTGAAAAATGTTCATATCTTTTGACTATCAGTTGAAGAATGGCTCTTCTTGTAAATTTGATTCAGTTCTTATGTATCTTAGAGGGGAGACCTTTATCAGAGAAACTTGGTGCAAAATTTTTCCTTTCCATTTCTGCTAATTTTAGCTGCATTGGTTTTGTTTGTGCATTTTGTTATTTTGGGATTGACTGGATATGGGGGGAGCTAGAGAATGGAAGAATGCAAATAATTCAGGATAATTTCAAGGTAGAGAAACAGGGTATTTAGAAGATGATGATACCTTTAATAGAAATTGAAGAGTTAGGAAGAGAGACTGGTTGAGAAGACAAAATAGTGAATTTTCTTTTCAATATTGAATTTGAAATACCTATTGAATATCTAGGTGGAGATAACCTAGCAGGTAGTTGGTAATATGAGACTAGAACTCAGGAGAAAGATGAGGGCAGGTTATATGTGTGTGTGTGTGTGTGTGTGTGTGTGTGTGTGTATATATTTGGGAGTTATCTGCATACAGATAACAAGCGAACACAAGGGAAATGATAAAATCACCAAGAGAAAGTATAGAAAGAAAAGAACTCTGGATCTAGGGTTACAGCTAAGTTGTAAAATAAAAACTAAGATGATAGGACCATAGATCTAGAGCTGGGCAAGACCATTCAAGTTGTATCATTTAATATTCTCATCTACCTATGAACACACTGAGGTTCATAAAGGTTAAATGACTTATACAGGGTGACATGGATAGTGAGAAAGTCGGTGTTCGAACCTTGTTTCTCTGACTTCAAATTTCATTATTCTTCCACTGTGCCACACTGCCTGCCCCCAACAGAAATCTATACATGAGTTAATCTGAACATAGATAGAAGAATCTGAGATGTCTAGAGAAAAATAGTCTGTGACACTTCACCTATTGCCGTGTATCTAATATGGGGATTTTAGGAATTTGAGTGTTATATCACCTACATGTTTCAATTGCATCTTCAATTTCAAACGTGTAAAGCGTTCAGTATGCAGAGCATCAGACCACATACTAGGGAAGTCACCACAATGGGAGATGATGTGACTTGTTGTTCCTATGGTACAGGCTAACTGTCGTAATTACTTTGTCTTCATTAGCATTCATTAAACATAGTATTATTAGCTTAAAGAATGGGGGGTACCAGATACCCTGAAGTAGAAAAACTATGTTCAGCACCTTAGACAGATGCTTTCAAAAAAAGTATTCTTCAGTTATCCATATATGACATTATCATTCCCCATACCTTACTTAGTTGTTATTTAAGTTTGATTTTCCATATTCTTAATTAATTTAAGAAAGCAGAAAGCCCTAAAGGAACAACAACTAGTTATTTTGAATGTTGTAGTATCATAATGAAATGTTTCCAGTTGATTCCCCCTATACTACCCCAGATGGCTTATAGGAATTAATCTCTTTTTTAAAGTCCCAAAACTTAGATTTGAAGGTTTTATTTCCTTTTCATATATTTTTGATGACTCAGTTCTGGAAGATGTTGCTATAGTATTTTACTAAAGCAGACCATAGAATATCTGACATAAATTAGGTAATGTTTCAAAATAAACATTTATTATACAGTAATGTTCTGATTACCAAATTTTCTTGATAAAAAACTCCTTTACAGTGTTTCTGACCATAGAGTATGTCACTAAAACAAGTAATTTATAGCGATGGTGGTGGTTTGTAATTTCTTACAAATTAAACTTTGAAGAAGAAAAAATTCAAGAAAGAATTTACTCTGCTTCTATTCCTAGTGAATAATTTAGTATTGGAATTTGGCCATTTAAGCATTGAGAAGAATAAGGAAAACCATTTTTGAATATTGGTGCAAAAATACTTTACTACATTATATTTAATCATCGTGACTTTTTCATGAAAATCTTGGAAATGGCATCACGCTATAAAATTTTTCATAGTTCAGAGTTATAAAGCTGTATCCTGACCAAAGGAAGTCAACCAATAAAAAAAAAGGATAACATCATAAACAAAATATTTCAGAAACCTGACCATGTCTACTACAGCTTTGTCTTCTCTCTGACTGTGATGTTGATGTTGGCAGGCAATAGGATGTGATCGCCAGCTTGGGAGCAATGCCAAAGAAGACAACTGTGGAGTCTGTGCAGGAGATGGATCAACATGCAGACTTGTGAGGGGACAGTCTAAGTCACATGTTTCTCCTGAAAAAAGTAGGTTTCAAAATTAATCTGAAGTTCCATTATAACAATACGTTTTTTGCAATGTTAATATATCGCCAGCATGTTCTTAGCCTTTTTGTTTAGCATACTCATAGAATACGACAGGGTTCAGTTTTTATTAAGATGCTTTAGAGAATATTTAGAGTAGATGAAACTGCTTGAATTTCCAGAAAGTTATCCTACTCTGGGACTTAAAAAGGAAAGAGTTAAAAATTTGTATCCCGTTATTGGTGATAAGCGTATTTTGCCTCTCTAAACTTAGGGATCTGCATCTTATTTGAAGGGAAATCCTTCTTTGTGCTCTAATTTTGTTGCATAGTTTTATAGCCACATCTTTTAGAAACTGGCGTGCACAAATCAGTTGAATGCCCTTTCAATTATATGGCTAATTTGGCAAGTGATTTGTTTTATTTGAAATTACTATGCCTTGCCCTCATAGCTCTCAAAACAGCAAACTTCCCTAGAAAGAGCAAGCTAGTAAGTGTTTGGGGTTTATCCCATGCCCAGCTATGGCATCCGCTGAGCTGCCTCTGTCTGACATCTGTGAGAAAGGCAGAGACTGCCTCACAGAGTCATTCAGGTTCTGTTGGATTTGAGATGAATATAAAAAGAATCTCTGTGGTTGAGCAGTGCTTCTAATGCCCTGGGCAGTAGGAGATGACAGCAGGGGTAAAACATGTGGGTTCCAGTCTGTGTCGTTCCTACTGCCTGCCTAGCCTAACAGGCAACACATTTTGAAAAAGACTCCCCAAAGACATGTATTAGGTCTAATCTGGTAGCCAGAGTATTTTGTACTGATCTCATACCACAGGTTCTGTTGCATGCATGATTTGAATATGAACATGGTTTACACAAAGTATGTCTCCCTTGTGAATTGCAGACACATTTCTTAACATTTTTTTTTTAAACTTTAGGGTTAAAAAAACTTCAGTATGTGTTGACATAAATTGATTTTGAGAATAGTGGGCCAAAAAACCCCCTGCTATTTTATAGTAATTTTCTTTGTATATTGTCATTTTCTATGTATCCAAAGTGTATAGTAATTGTATTTAATTAAGCTTGAAGGCATAGGTTCATGGAATTGAAAAATTTTTTAGGATATAGCCAGATAGTAGAAGGGTATTTTTTGTATATGTCAGTACACATACACCAAGAAAATATGTTTGTTTCTTTCAAAACTCAGTTTAGGTGCTACTTTGAAAGTAACCTTTCCCCATCCCTCTAGCTACTAGTGTCCCCTCGGCTACTCCTCAGAAAAAAAACCCTTATATTTATTTCATACATATTTTGAATGAGAAGCAGCAAGGCATAGTGAAAACCTGCTTTCAAGTCCCGACTCTGTAAGGCAATGGGGTCTTGGGGACTGTGAGGAGAGCCTGAGAGCCAAGAAGACCCGAGCTCAGGTCTTACCTCAGGCTACCTGCAGCCCACAGGACTCCTTAATGTGGCCCAAATCAGATGAAAATGTTATTGGAAAATATTTAGCAAAATAAATAAAAATACAATAGAAGATAAATAATGTTAATGTATGGTTTCCGAAGTCATTGTATGACCAGCAGGGATGTGGATTTAATTGACCTCCTTTCTATGTGAGACAACAAAAGTGTCTTAGACAAGTGTCTAAGACTTCAAGTTTCACAGAAGGTGCAAACTTAGTCTGAGAGGAGTTTGTTCATCAGAAAGTTCTCTGTACTCATGAAATTCAAAGTCCAGTTCTATTTCTCTATTTTGAATATACTTATGCATATGGTGTCTTCCCCAGTGGCATGTAAGATCCATTCAAGAATGAGGTTTCATCTTTGTCTTTTTACTGCCAGAGTCTGGCACAGTATCTGACTAAATTGTAGACGGTTAATAAAAGGCAGTGATAGATTGTTTCTGTAGCTGTACAGACTATTTGGTACCTTCCTCATAACACATTTGGAAGATTAATTTGAATATAGTTGTCCGTGCTAGGAAGGGCTGACCCAGACCTTAGGATCATCATGTCCAACCTTCTGATTTGATAGAAGAAACTGAAAGCTATTGAGATGAAATTGAGATTTGCCATACTAACACAGTAAGGGAGTGGGCTAAGTGTCTGTAAGCCAGACAAGAGAGTATTTTTCTTTTGGGGTAAATAGTCAAGTAGGTTATAGGTGGGATCATAGCATTAGCAAGGACCTCAGAGTATAGACCAACTCCAACATTTTACAGATAAGGAAACTAAAGGATATGAGGATTAAGTATCAGAGTCAAAATTTTGACCCAGGATTACTGGAATGTTGTCCTTCCTCTACAACTGTCTTTGACTGCTGACGTCCCTGGCTTCCTTTAAGTTCCAACTAAAATCTCACCTTCTGCAGGACTCTTTCCTTAACCTCTGATTCTAATGCATTCTTTCTTTTAATTTTTTCCTATTTATTCTGCATAGCCCTCCCTCACCTAAATCTAATTCACTTGCACATCATGACATTACCTTCTAGGACAAAGGACAGCTAGTAATACTCTATATAAAGCTTTCTTTGTATATGTTTGTTTGCATGTTGTCTTCTCCATTACACTGTGACTCCTTGAGGATAGGGACTGTCTTCTGCCTCCTTTTGTGCTCCCAGCCTTTAGCATGGTGGTTGGCTTATGGTACACATATAATAAGTGTTTTTTGATTGATTTATTAAGAAGGTAGCTAGAACCACTTAATCTCTACAATATGTGGAGAGTGATCTACACATATATTGAAGGCATCTTTTGAAAATATAAGAAAGGAAAAGAGAGTCTGCATAACTAGCACTTTACTACACACTACCTCTTCATCAAGTCCAGTGCTTGAAACAGGTCTTGGCACAGAACAAGTGCTTAATAAATGCTTATTTACTGACAGATAGGAGCCAAGAATACAGGTTCCTATCACATTTATTGTTTGTTAATTATAAGAAAATAATGTGATTTGTAGCAAAATGCAGCCATAGAAGACCTCCTTCAATAAGGTATCTCTCAAGAATACTTTAAGTACAGGATTCCTACTTTGTTCAACAATTATTTGATTATTAATATCAAGTCGTAACACATGGAAATTTATATCAAAGATTGCTTATCAACATTCCATGATCATGAAGAATGTCTATGCCAGAATCCAGATGGACAAAGAATTGTTTATTCTTGGGTCCTCTCCTCCAATGCTTATTATATTGTATATATGAAATCCCGGTTTATCATGACAACTCCTAAATGAGACCAATAATCTCTCCAAGTTATTTGGCCTCATTGTCCACACAGATAAAAACAAATGTTTCAGGAATGTGTTTTACAGACTATCATGTCCAGTTGATAGATAGCCCTTTAGGCTAGTCTATAAGTTTGTATTCCTTGGAAAGATGGTACTGATGAACAATGAATTAGGCCCATAATTTAGTAGGGGGAAAGAACAGGCTGGATTTTACTTGGGAAATGGAACTTTAAGTCATCCCAAAGCCATTACTTAAAACAAAAATCTACCTTTTTATGAAACAATGAAACAGTCTCTCAATCACCGTAATTACTGGTGTCCCAAGAGGCAGGGGAGAGAGCATGTTGGGTGTAAATAAACGGATGCATATTGCCAGTGATGATTTGCATACAAAGAACTTAGAGAAAATCAACTGGGCAGATGTGATTGGAAAAGGAGGTGAGCTAGTTGCATAAAAAGAATGAGTGATAAAAAGGATAGAAAATCCAAGTGTTACACTGGTCCTCATGTGATTTAAAATGACCTGGCAAAGGCCTCTAGCATGTTGGGTTGAGATGGATAGGAGTTGCACAGGGTAGGAAAATGACTTTGCACTATTAAACTCACGCCAAAGAGATTATAGATCCATTGATATAATTAAGTATTCAGATATGCAAAATATTTATAATTTCATCAGCATGAAGAACTCCCAACATGGAAACTTTCTCCACTAACACAGATGGCAGCTTTTCTATTACATAGTAGAGATGTTGTAGGGATTTCTCTGAGTCACATAGAGACTAAGTGACTTGTTAGGGTCGTTCATCCAGGTAAGGGTCTGAGGCAGCATTTAAACCTTAATTTTTCTCACCTTAAGCTCCAAACACTATTTACTATGTTGTGGTACTTCTTCATACTGCTAAATAAAATTTATCAAGCCATTCTCATATCATTTGACATAAAATTTTTTCCAGTTTTTTTGCTCTCATAAATAAAACTCCTATTAATGTTCATTTCCCCCCCCTTCTAATACATTCTTTGGATGCAGTCCTGGTAGTAGAATAACTGAGTCAATAAATATGAGCAGTTTTGTAATTCTTATTGGATATTACCCAACTATTCCCCCAAAAGATTGTACCAGATCATAGTTCTAACAATGCAGTAGTATTTATTTGTTGCCCCACAACCCTGCCATCATTCATTTTTATTGTTTTTAATTAACTTAGGAACGGGACTATCTCATACATTTTACTAGTAGACATCCTGCGCATTCCTCAAAGTCCACCTCAAATACCTCTTCCATAAACCTTCCTTGATTGTACTATGCCTAGCCAGAAGAGATCTCTCCCTCTAATAAATTCCACTTTCTCCTTTTTGGAACCTCTCTCATCTACCTTGTGTAGTATTTTTATGTAAATACATTGTATTATATCTTTATGTAAATATTCTTATTCTTTCTACCAGACTATCATCTACTTAATGGCAGGGGACATACAACTTTGTATATCTATCAACACCTCAAACAGCAACTTTTCACATATTAGGAATTCAGGAAAATGTTTGTTAAATTGAATTAAGACCACGTGAACCCCTCACTGTGGTGGGCCTTCGGCAGCTGTCCCTTTTGGCTAGTGAATAAAGGGGCTCTGTATGGAAACCCTAATGAATCTGCTGTCTTCATTAGCACTGAAGTTCATGCCTACAGCATTGATCCTGTTGGAGACGTTGACTGTGTTAGGTTTGGCCCTAATTTTTGGCTTGTAGTCTCAGGAGATTTCCAATCTAAAGGAAAAGTTGAGGGTTTCAGTCATCTGAGCTCTGCATTTTTCACAGTAGCAGGATAACCTCCAAAGACTTGGTAAGATCCATAAAGTTAATTTTCCTTCAGTAGAGTCTATGGGGCTTAATGTGAAATACCTAAGATGTAGTTTTTTGCTTTGTCTAGACCTGTGATTTTCTCAGCAATTAAATGACTAGTTTATGGTCACAAGCTAATATGTGCCATTGATGAAATTTGAATATCAAATTTCTTAACCCCCAAACCTGGCCACCCTCTACTGTACCATGCTACTTCTCAAGCTGGGACCATAAACTAGCATATACCTTGCCCTATCCACTCTTGACATTTTGCTTGGTAGCTATATCCTTAAAAAAAGAAGTAAATATAGATCTAAGCTTCAGGAGACATAATCTGTTTATCTTTTTTAGGAGCAATTGCTTTATTGTTTATTGAAAATCTCATAGAAATGCACCTAGTATAGTCCCTGGTTTATATTTCATTGTAGTTCTACAATTCTTAGTAATTAATGGCACTCTTTTATGTGAAAGTATATGTCTAGTTGTATAGACAAAACATATGATTTAACTTTTCATATGGGTATATTATAAAAGGTATCATAGTGCGACAATTAAATATGGAGGGTGTAATCAAGGAGATGTGGGTTCAAATCCTACTAATTTCTAGCTTCATAACCCTTGCAAGTCGCTTAACTCCTGTGTGTCTCAGGAGACTCCTTAGGATTTAATAGATAAAGCCATTTGAGTAGAGGAAGTTCTCACACTGATGAAGATTCCCACAAGGAATTTTCTACAATGATGAAGTCACAAGATCTTCCGTCCACACTTATGTACAGTTACAGGATGAGAGAAATAACACTTCCCCCAAGTAGGATGTAAACTCCTGTGGAGCACGTACTATTTTTTTTTTTGTCATTGTATTCTTGACACCTAGTCTGGTACATTTTTTGTTTGCTTCTTGGAGACTAGAAGGATCCTAATCTTGGATGTAGCATATACTAGGTGTATGATCTTAAATAAGTGCTTGTTCTTATCTCAGTTTCCCAGTAACATGAATGCTGTAAAATAGTACTATTTTCAGAAAAGAAGATGCCATATTTCTTTGTCTAGTTTGAACTGTAACAGCATACAAAACAATCCATTTTAATCCTCCTTCCGCATGTGTGTGTGTGTGTGTATGTGTGTGTGTGTGTGTGTGTGTGTAAGAGAGAGAGAGAGAGAGGGAGAGAGAGAGAGAGAGAGAGAGAGAGAGAGAGAGCGATAAAGGCAATCCCAGTGGAATATGGCTTTAGACCCATGTGAGAAAGGAAAGGGATTTGTTTGAGCTACTTGCTAAAAAGAAATACACAACCCTATGTCATTCTATTTTTCTGTTTTTTTTTCTCTATGTCTCTCTGTTTCTGCCTCTGTCCATCTTTATGTCTGTCTGTCTCTCTCTGTCTCTCTGTCTCTGTCTCTCTCTCTCTCTCCCTCTTTCCCTTTTCCTCTCCCTCCCTCCCTATCCCTCTCCCCCCTCCCTCTTCCTCTCTCCCTCTCTGTAATCAGTAGTGATTTAGAACATTTTTTTCACATATCTATAGATATATTTAATTTCTTTCTCTGAAAACTTCCTGTTCCTATCCTCTGATCATTTATCAATTGGGGATAAATCTCATTTTTAAGAGCCTACTTTGTGCCAGGCCCAGTGCCAAATGCTGTGGATACAAAGGCACGCACGCACGCACGCACACACACACACACACACACACACACACACACACACACACACAAATGCAAATCCCTGCTCTCATGGAGTTAACAGTCTAATAGAGGAAACACCATGCCAGCAACTATATAGAAAATAAATTGTTGATAATCTCAGAGAGAGACACTGAGAGTACTGGAAAAGCTTTCTTGCAGAAGATGGCATTTTAGCTGAGATCTGGAGGAAGCCAGGAGATGGCGATGAGGAGGGAAGACATTCCACAGGCATGAAGGGCAGCCATCCAGAACACTCGGTGTCAGGAGATGGAGCAAGTGTTCCTGGAACAGCAAGGAGGCCTGTGTCACCAGATCACAGCATATGTAGAAGGGAGTAAAGTATAAGAAGATTGGAAAGGTGGGAAGGGGCCAGGTTATGAAGTACCATTCAGTTACATCCACTCTTCTCAAGGGAGTTGATGAGCATTAACTGGAGGATGAGCCCAGCCATGTTCAGACTTTCCAAAACACTACTAGTGTGGAGCTGAGGTCAGAGGTGAAACAGCTGCTTCTCAGTCCTACAAAATGTTTCATGTTTTGATATTTTAAATATCAGCCTCCCAGGACAGTATAATAGCAATTATGGTTACTGCTTCATATTTTTAGTCTTTGACAATATTCATTTATGAGTCTTTTGAGTATTTGGCATTTCTTTTGTGTGGATGAATGCTGTCTGACATGGGATTTACATTGTACATTGAGTATCTTCCTGTTCCCTCTTGGGGAATCCCTAGTTATTAGCCAGACCAAAGCTTTCTTTAAGTAGATTTTCTCAAATCATTAGAGAGTAAAGAGCAAGAAAATACAGGAAATGGGAAAGGAGGAAACAAGTCTGATCCTTCTTTTTAGAGGCCAGGTACACTTAGGACCAAACTCCAGAAATGGGGCCCCTTTGTAAAAGGAGTTGTGGTCACCCTCCCACACCATGTCAGGAGGTCTATGGCTACCTGTATATAAAGACACCTTTTTATTCTAGTAGGAGTAACATGATCCACCTATATAAGTGAAGATGTTTGTAAATATACACAGGTTCATTCATTAAATGAATGCTTAAATGAATGAACGAGTATTTATTAAAGGCTTTATAAGTGACACTGTGCTAGGCACTCGAAATACAATTCCAGAAGTTCAAGTTCTGGCCCACAAGGAACTTGTCATGGTCATTTTTTATAAGAGGATACCATACCACACAGGCCTGGAGAGACAGTATATATATATGCAACACATTTAGTAAATGTTTCTGATATTCAGTAAATGTTTTTCAAATGTGTGTAGAATTGTGCTAGGCACTGGGGGAGATTTAACAAAGTTTAGCCAAGAGCATAGACCCATCCTTCGCTGAGCTTACAGACTAGTAGAGGTATAAGATATAAACCTAGCTCCAAATACATTAGAAAGTGTACAAAATCAAACCAAAGTCCTTTTGAAGTCTGAAGGAGAAGGTCTTTCCTGACAGGGATGCAGTGTGGCTTCATGGGGATTAGATCTGGGGAGGCATCATGGAAGAAGCCTTTCATTTAGGCTTTGAAGAATAGGTCAGTAGCTAAAGAGAGAGAGTGAGGAGAGTATAGGCATATTTAGGATAATATGAACGAAGGCTGGAAGGCCTGAGCATGTAGGGTTATTTCAAAGGGCAGAGAGTGGTCCATTTTTACAATAGTGTGGAGTGGTGATAGGGAATGTTATGTTAAGTCTGCCATTGTAGAATGTTGCCAAATTCTGGAAGTCCTTGAATGGCAGACAAAGGAATTAGCACTTTAATTGGTAGGCAATAAGTAGTCCGTATATGATTTTTGATTAGGGAAAGGACATGACTTGATTTATGATAAAAGCATCCTTAATGGGTAAGCCACCCCCTCAGAGTTTAATTTGGAGGAAGTTCCACAACGGATGAAAAACTTGGACCCGAAATCTGGGAATGAGTCAGAGAAATGTGAGTACAAGGACAAAACTAACACTTAAAAACGTTTAGACTATGAGTAGGAAGAAGACAGTGTGTGGGGCAGAAGGCTAGTTGGGGAAGACTTTTTGGTAGAGAGAGAGTGGAGGGGAGGACAAATCGTCATCATCGTAACTGGTATTTATATAACGCTATTGGGGAATTGCATGGAATTGCATATATTCCTGAACCCTGAAGTTCATGCTTACAGAATATGCCAGAAGGGACCTTGTTTCATCAAGGGCCAAGAAAGAACTCTAGTTGGACCTAAGGTAGAAGGAAGGAGGAATTGGGAAGAGAAAAGAAATTTCTTGGAGAAAGAAATAGGGTAAAGAAAGAGCTGTACTGTCTTGCTACACTGCATACCTGTGAATCACATACCTGTTGGTAGATCCCAAAGAGCCAGCTCAGTGTGAGAGACTCTTGACTTACTCTTGAAGGAAAGAAACAGAAGAAAATAAAAGTTTTAAGCAGGAGTATGCTGGGGTCAGCCTTAGCTAAAGCCTACAGTAAAATTTTCAGTATGAGCATTTATACCTCAGAAATCTGCAAATACTATAAATCAGGGATTGGTTTGCTGTTTTGTTGATTGTCTAGACTTAAGAAAATGATGGACAAAATGTTAATAATGTATATTACATTTAAAAGTGTGCCTTGTGTACATTTTGGGGTGGAGAGCTGGTTGTTAAGCATTTACTAGCACACTCCTCATTCCAATATCTAGAACTTCTTCAGGAAAGAATGTCCATAATGGTGAGTAATGTCTGTAGAAGGGACTGTTGGCAAGAGGAGAGAGTGTCCTGTTTTGGGGGGCTCCTGGCATTTCATTAGATCTTATACGCATGTACCTGAGGTAAGACTAAAAATAACATGGATCTTCTACTTCTCTGAATATAGAGTGTTCCCATTCCTTAATTTTTAGTATGGTTTGTTCACGTCTCTGTTTTTCTTACTCGGAATCTGGCAAGACAAAATCCATTTTTGGCTAAGATTTTCCACATACCATATGGAAGCACTTCTATGTAATCATGCTCTGTGTGAATGAAATGTGGAAATGAAGCCATGTCTCCTTTTTTGATTGTGTATCAGTAGGGCCTGCAGAATATGTACAGTTTTTTGGTGAAGGTTGCCAAATGATTGTTCATATCTTAACTTGGATTCATACCGAGTCAGTGTTGAAATGAGACAATATTGGCACATCTCTGCTTAGGGGAAAGTACACAAGGTTGTGAACAGGATATCATTTCCATCATATGCTGAGGCAAATTCAAGGTACAAGAGTGTAGATCCAAGATCTTCACTATGAGAAAAATGAGACAGTCATTCAGCTGTAATATGCAAATGTTCTCCTGAAAGAAAGAGGAAGGCAGAATTAATAAGAGCTTTCCATGGATGATTTGGAGCGAAAGCAGAAGATGCAAAAGACTTACATAAATAGCAACAGATGAACCATATTCTTGAGTTCATTGAAGAGTTGGGTAAATAGATTTAATTTAATTCTCACTCTTCCGCTTAAAATCATGTTCACTTAAAGCAAATGGTGTTCGGGTATAGTAGAACCAAGGATAGCTTCCTTAATCCAAAAAACTGTGCCACTACTATTATGGCTTCTTCCTAGAAAACTCCCTTGATACCACTGTCAAAAACATTATCCTTGGTGGGTAGGCCATCACTCTGCCTCTGCCTCAAAAGAGAACTTCTTTTCTCCTAGGTAGTTCAGTGTTTAGAGTGCTGGAACTAGAGTCAGGAATACCTAAGTTCAAATGCAGTATCAAACATATATTAGATGTGTAGCTCTGCACAGGTCACTTAACCTCTATCTTCCTCAGTTTCCTCATCTGTAAAGTGAAATTAAAAGTGGTAACTACGACACAGGGTTCTTGTGCGGATTAAATGAGGTAGTATTTCTAAAACACTTGGTATAGTGCCTGGTCCATTATAGGTATTTAATAAATGCTTGTTCTCTGTCTCCTCCAGATACATAGAACTCCTTTTTAATAGTAAGAAGAAATCAATAAAAAAGCATCAATAACTGTACAAGAAAATCCAGTCAGATGCAAGAATGTTGCTGAAACTGTCTAACATGAATGACTCAATATTCATCTCCTTCTGTCTTCCCACACAATGAAAAAATGTTGCCTCCACCAGGAGTGTGGCATATCAGTGTATATCCAGACCAGCTGACTGGTTCATTTTAAAAGTATCTCCACATTTATTTAGTTGAGCTCAATGAGGAAGGCAGCATGGTGTAAAGACAAGGAGTCAGGAGACCGGAGAGTTGAGCTCCAGTTCTAGCTCTGATATTAACTATCTATGTGACCTTGGACAGGTCTCTGTATTTTCTCTGTACCTTGGTTTTTGTGATCTCCAGCATCTATTCCAGCTCTCACATTGTATATATAGATTTGTAGTGAATTCTTAGGCTTTTCCTTTTCTCCTTCTTTTAAAAATTGGTATAGAATTGAACTAAGTTTAAAAAAACACAAGATTTTCTTATAGCAGTCTCAGTTGAGGTCTTAATAGAGTAATTAGTTAAATATTGATACTTTATTTTTTGTGTGTGAGAGCTCTCAGAACATCCAAAGAGGCTGTTCAGCACAGGCCAATTGCCAGAAAATGAGGTTCATTTTGGGACAAGGATAGGGTCTTCTGTTATTTATTAGAAAGGATAATAGAAAACCCTGACATGATGCTCTCATACCCAGTGAAATGCATTCTTAGCTCTTGGAGTCATAATAACAACTCACATTTGTTTAGCGTTTTAAAGGTTGCGAAAGGCTTTCCTTATAACAATCCTGTCAGATAATGAATGCAAGCATTATTAACCTTGCCTTAAGTACAAAGAAAATGAGGCTAATGAAAGTTAAATGATTAGCCTATGACCATACAGGTAAAGTCTGGGACAAGATTTTAAACCTAGATCTCTTGACTCCAGGTCCAGCACTCCGTTCGCTATACCATTGAATGCTACCCTATTTAGAAGTTGCTTCTTCCAGTCTGTGTTGATTAGTTCATTCTGATTCCAGCAACTCCACGTTGTCTTGAGCAAATGTCTGTCTTGGAATGGCCCTTTTCTTCCTGGGATCTTCTGTGCTACTCTCTTAGAGCCTTATTTCCCTCCCAAACACAGCTTTAAATGAAACAGCATTGAAGGGGGCTAGTTACAGTGATCAACTATGTCATAAATGGGAAATGCCTTCCTGGCTAGCCAAAATTTAAACTATAAAAGCTGAGGTGTCTCTAGAGTCAAGAGACTACAATTTTAATGGTGATATTGGCACTTCACAGCTTTCTACTTCCTTCATCCCTGTACATCTCAGGGTTTCTTACCTGATGGGTGGGACCAAGAGGAGCTGCCAGAGATTTTTTCTTTCAGGCTTGAGGAGGAGTGTCACAGAACATGTTGCACTGGGTTTTCAAAACCTCATCACATCTTTTCAACTCCCTCCCTTTCCTGTTAGCACTTTGCAAACTCAGCAGCTCCGGCTAGTCCTGGGCTATACTCCTAGAGTCAAGTCAAGTCACGTCAAGCCAAGTCAACCAGCATTTGTTAAATACTTCCTATGTACCAGGTACTGTGCTAAGCACTAGGGATGAAAATACAAGGTCTCTGCCATCAAGAAGCTTTACATTGTAATAGGAGAAAGCAACCCACAAAAGGGAAGTGGGTAGTAAAGTAGAAGGTACCAGGCAAAGGACATTGAAGAGAAAGCCCAGAGGGTCAGAATTGCAGCCTGTAGAGGAATTAATACATGGCTACCCTGGGCACCCTCCTTAAAAATGGAGATTCAAGGAGGAAACAAATGACCAGAGGCAGAGATTGCAGGAACAGAGGGCACTTCATTGTATGAATTCCAGGGGTGGAATGAACTTCCAGAGTCAAGAGATTTCTGAGGCATTGTAGAGAAATTCCAAGAGAGTTACTGTACCCTAGGGCCTTTCCACAATAGGAGCTTACCACCATCTTGAAAGTGGTCTTAGCAGAGATTCAATCAGCCTGAGACAAGCATTTGTTGTAAGGTATTCATGACATCCTCTTTGATATCAAAGAAGCTTTGACTGGGGCATCTTTATGTGGGGCCAAGAGGCCGAGGGCCATGTTTGATGGTAGCACATCTCATTAGGCATCCTGAAAGCAACATCAACAAAACTTGAGTATTTGTGGCCTAAAGGGTTGACTTTCTTTCACACTTTTACTTATTCCTCCTCATGGGCATTATCTTTTTTATTGTATTACACACCTGCTTTTTAAGTGAGGCACTGAGCATCAGAGAAGGGTAGGAAAGGGTCCCTTCCTTTGGGGGCTTCAGGCTTCTTAGAGAAGGGATGACTTACACAGAGATTAGTAACCACAGC
Source organism: Potorous gilbertii (assembly GCA_028658325.1). NCBI lineage: Eukaryota > Metazoa > Chordata > Mammalia > Diprotodontia > Potoroidae > Potorous > Potorous gilbertii. Next base: position 552,207,659 of record CM053769.1, read on the forward strand.
AGATACTGAGGTTAGGTGTCAGAAGAGCATTTGGGGCAGTAAATGTTCCCAGGGGAGTTTGAGAGCCTCTTTCGCAGTTAAAAAAGGTCTGGGCCTCACCCTCTGGGCTCCTGGCCAGATTCTGATCAACAGGAGGGACGCATCTCCTCTGCTTTCCATTTTCAGCTTTCTCGGTCACTAAAGAAAGGGGTAAAAAAGAGGAAAAGAAGACCCAGCCAGATGTGGTATCCTATCCTTTCTGGGAGCGTCAAACCTCTTGTCTAACTTTTGCCAAACACAGAAGGTTTTTCTACCTTTTTTGCTTCTTTTCTCTAAAAAGGAAAGAAGTGTTCCAGATCTCTCCCATCCGCTTATGTTATTCTAAAGCTGACTGGCTACTTTTTCTTTTTTAAAACATACACAGCTGGTTTTCTAAATTAATAGTCCTGCCTGGAGGTTCCTTTAGAAACTGCTTGAAAAAAAGTTTAAAGTGTCAGTATCTTTTACAACACCCCAGAAAATGAAACAGACTCCTGGAGAGAAAAGCAGCTGCTTTGCTCACAGCTCCCTTGTATGGTGTATATCTTAGATCATTTATTTCTTGGTGTGATGGAGATGATATTATTTATTTCCATTATAATAACATCAGTCAAAAACTTTCTTAAATAGAAGGTACAACATTGTAATGCCAAGGTTAATTTGGGTCACACAGAAAACCCCAAACTTCTAAACAATCAGATTGAAGGATTATAGCAGAAAAGCTGTCTCTTATCAAATATTGGCAGTTGGTGTGTTTTTAATGTTCTAATTAAGTACAGTAGTGGTTTCTCCAGCACACAATTGACTATTTTGTGTTTTCTCCACTTCCTTTGCCCGAAAAGGTTAAGGGAGTTCCCTGGCCTGAGTGTACCAAAAATTGGCAAGTGAAGAGGCTGTGCTGGCAGGAGACATCATCTCCTCAATATCTAGGGCAAGGTGGTACAGGAAAACAAAATACCGCTGCCAAGATCCTGCCGATAGGTTGGGGCAGGAAATAAATTTTAAACATATAGGTCCTGGAAATTTACATGTCTTGTTTGAGTTCATAGGATTTAGAAGTGAAAAGAAAACTAAAATTCATTTAGTCCATCCTCAGATGAGGAAAGTGAAGCCCAAAGAAGGGAACTGATTTGCCCAAGGACACCCACACAAGTCATTCAAAACTAGGTCTTCTGGTTTTCCGCCCAGTCTTTTTCCATTACACTACTCTTTCTGGGGTGAGTGACCTTGGACTCTTATTTTCTGGATGAGTGGTGCCTTCTGATGGTCACAAGGCTACACTCATGATCTCTAGATCACACTCACTCAAATTGCTTTACCATTTGCCTTTATCATGTGGATTGACTGGATTTCTAGTTAGATCCCTGATATGTTCCCTCCTGGTTTTTTTAAAGTTGTAATTAGATGACTATAGTGCCTGAATGACATAGTATGAAGACTGAATTTACCTGTACTGAATTTAATGTTGTGGTCAAACAGAACTTAAAGCAAAATTAATTTGACAAGGATGTATTGACATAGGAAATATGCCATATAAATTACCTAATCAGTAGAAAGGACACTACAAGGGTACCCAGGCAGAAGATCTGCCTCGTTTGAGCCTTGTAATGTTGAATAAGTAATATTATCATTCATTTAAAGTGTGTATGTGTGTTCAATTTCATTTTCTTTTCAGGTCTGTATTCTTTCCCTCTCAGCTTTTCTTCCTTCCCCCTTTCCTGTTGTGAAAGTAAGAAAAACAAAACCTGTTGCAAATGCATATAGTCAAGCAAAATGTATTTCCACATTGGCCATGTTAAAATGTAATATTACCTTTAAAAGCCTCAGTTTCCTCATCTGTAAAATGAGAATGCGCTTGTGCTATCTACCTCAGAGCTGTTGTCAAGAAAATTCTTTGTTAATCTTAAAGGGCTCTATGAAAGAGTTACTATTACTATTATTGGGCATAACTTTCAAGTGCTTATGTAAATGAGTAATACTAATTAATTTTATTATTAAACAGATATAACAAACAGATCTTATGACTGTAATTACTGCTGAATTTCCATAGCCAAATCAAGTATTTATGTAATCCTTGTAGGAGGTACGGGGTAGAGAGGAGAAGAAAGCACTCTGCCAAGCAAAGAAGCTAACTTAGGAGAGATAACCAGCCTCCTCATTCAGAGAAAAAAACTGTATATAGGCATTATTGAAAAATGACACTATTAAGGGTCACAATCAGATCTTATACAAATGAGATTGGGGAGAGAGTGTATGAGTCAATAGGATATCTTTCTATCTACCACACTTACTGCCTACCACTGTACTTTAAATATGGGAGCCACCTATAAATAGTTTTCAGATAAATAAATGAATAACAGACGAGAGGTTCCTGGGGGTTTCCTAGATCATTGAAAAGTTCCCAGCTAGTCAGAAGATGAAGCCAGCGATAGATACTGCCCTATTACATCTAGTAAAAAAAAAAAGTTTTAGGTATCAAAGTTAAGACTGATATGGTCATGATTCTCATTTCAAATTCTGGATCCCTGAGTCTCTCAAGGATCCAGGAGACACTGTTTGGAAGCAATTTTCCAGTGTGGTTTAGTGCACTAGACTTAGAGTCAGGAAAACCTAGTTTTGAACCCTGCCTCATGCATTTACTAAATGTGTGACCCTGGGCAAGTCACCTAACCTTTCAGTGCTTTAGGTTAAAAAATCTATAAAATGAGGAAGAGTTGGAGATTTAAGATCTCTTCCAGTTCTTAATCTATGATCCTGTGACCCACAAACATAACTAGAAAGAAGAGTTTAGGAACCATAGACACTCCTGAAATTCTACCAAGGAGTTATTCATTTGAGTTAGCATGAAAACACTTCAGGGAAGGTTAGGGGATAAGAAGAGAAGCTATCAAAGAATCATGCTTAGTACTTAGCTACTTTAGTAGTCGACTCATATGGGTAGTCCCTCCAACAGAAAAGGAGGTAATCCAATTAGTATGGCAATGACCAAGTTCTGGCTCTGGAATCAAAGTACCTAAGTTTGAATCCTGCCTTGGCACTACCTAGGTAATTTTTGGATAAATCATTGGAACTCCTTGGACCTCATTTTCCTTATCTGCAAAATGAAGGAGTTGAACTTGTCAGTTTCTTTTTAACTCTTGATCCAAAATCCATTTTAGAAATTAAACTCGAACTCGAGAAAGGCTTCCTATGTATTGGGTAGATTCTCCATGAAAGAGTTTTAAAAAGAAAGGACTTGAACAAGGAACACATGGGATGAGGAAATATGCTTTCATCATAAACTGGACTAGTAGAAGGGATATCCTCCACTGCTAAGATCCATTGGAGGGTAAAAGTCTAAGTGTTTGTTGAATAAATAAATTACATAAATTAAATATAACAACTAGAGAACATCATGAGTTAAATAAAATTTTGTAAGATAGAGATTGCATCTTGTTATAGCATATGATATATTCATGCATCCTTTTAAGTATTATATAAATGTTCCCACAGGTCACATGCTATGTTCAAGTTGATTTCCTTGGTGATGTTCTAAATATAAGGATAATCCCTAATTTCTAAAGAAGAGTTGAACAGTACATCATCCAGTAATTGTCTTTCCATAGTACCAACAAGAAAATATTTCAAGAACCAGCCATTCATGAAATCTATTGAAGTTTTTGTTCAGATATGACAGGGATCAAATCATGGCAAACTAACACCTGAAAAATGGTTAATTGTATCATAGTAACTTATGGACAAGACCAATTAATGCTTTAACGAAAACATCTAAAATGCAGTTATTAACCTTGCAAAGTTACTTTTTTGTTACTCAGATATTAGAGCGAAGATTTCAAGAGGTCTGTTTATTTCGGCCCTCTCCCCACAGTAACAGTTATGTTCGTGTTCCCTCAGAGAAATGGAAAATCATCTTAGGTTTTGCTTCTTGTTTTGTTTTTGGTTTTTCCAAACTGACAGGGGAAAAATTCATATATTTATGGAAAAGAACTTCTGCGTTTTCTGATGTAACTTATTATTTACCTTAGGAGCCTGAACCACAGAACGGCAGTAAATGAAGGCAAGTTTTAACTTCAACCTTGAAAGATTTCTCCTTTATATGGCCCTGCCGTATGGCAGCAGCTTTCGTCACACTGTACCCAGGGAATGAAAATAGTACTGTGATTATAGCCTTGAAGGGAGCATAAATAAAGTAATCTAAATCTGGGTTATAAAGCATGCAAACCTTATATGCATAAAATATAATACATAGCATGTGCTTCACAAGTCATAGTCACTCAGTATATATCTATTGAATGACTAAGGCACCTACTGAAAATGAGGTACAGTGCTAGGGACTAGGGATACAAGGAAGATACTGAGATAAAGTTCATCCCTCCTTTCAGGGAGCAGATCAGATGCTTCCCATCCCAAGAGTCTTCTCCAAGTCCTTCCATCCCCCTTTTCCTAGGTGAATCCATGAATAAATATTTATTAAGTCATTATGCTAGATATTATAAGAAAACATTAATGCTGATATTATAAGAAAAAAGTGAGGAAATCCTTGATCTTAAAAAGTTTATGGGTTCTTTTTTTTCAGAGAAAACACTATATAAATTAAAGCATATTCAGAATAAACACAAAGTAAATATATGGTAGTTCAGGGAAGGATACTATTAATTGGATGGAATTGTATGTAAAAGGTGGTACTTGAACTGAAGGATTCTAAAATGTAGAGGTGAAAAGAGAATGCATTTCAAACATGGGGAACAGTGAGTACCAAAGCAAAGGTGTGCAGAGAGGAGGCAGTGTTGGATCAGTTTGACTGGACTGTTGATTTCAAGAAAGGAAGACTATAGTAAAGTACAAATGAATGATCTCTTGATCCTCGGATTTTTTATTATATTGCCTGTACTTCTCTCCCACACTTATTTCACTTTTCCTTGCATCCTAACTATTTGTCTTTCCTCCGTAGTGCCTTACAAGAAGAAGGTGCCTTGTCTAATTGTCTTGAAGTAAAAAATGGTACCATCTCTGGCCTCAAGAAATTTAGTCTAATAGGTAGAAAAAACACATATGAAAGTAACCAGTAATATAATGGAAAGTTAATAAATTCATAGATGAGGTCAGACCAAGCATCCTGAGAGATTCAAGGACTGAGGGAATGAAACTTTTACATGGTGTGAAGTTTTGCAGCTGTTTTGCTGCACAACACAGTATTATTTGATGCTGTGTGCCGCATGTAAGGGAGTACCTTTTTGATACAGATTAAAAAAAAATAGAAACAAAATGTAAAATCAGGCAGTTTGTCACTTTAGCAGAACCAACTCTCTTTTGATGAATTGATTGTCTCTAATTAAGACCTTTGTTTTTGAATAAATTCTCATCTTAAGAGAATTTCTCATATTAAGAACAGTTTGTCAGCACTGCCATAATCTGCTAATCACTCGTAACATTTAATTAGTTCTGAACTTTAACTGTGCAATATCTTCAGCACCAACCTATGACAACCTATGCCGAAGGACTAGTTTTCATTAGCAAGAATGTGGGATGTCATAGGAACACAAATTTAGAGTTGGGAGAGACTTTAGGAGTCAAATCTATTTCAACTCCTCATTTTACACATCAGGAAACTTGAGTCCCAGAGAGGTTGACTTGCAGGAGGTCAAGCAGGTAGTAACATCAGAGGTGGGATTTGAACTCATTTTCTCTGGTTTGAGTGACTGCTTTCTACTTAGTTCATCTTATAACAGGGCACATTCACCCCCAGACCAGCTTTCAGTTATTGCCACAGTCACCAACCCCTTCCAAAACCTTACAAAAGAAAAGTCAAAATTATGGCCACCCATTTAGAAAGATTACCAGTCACTATATTATACATTTATGAAAATCTTTCGTAAACAGACAAGACAGACAAACCAAAAGCTGTTACATTAAAAAAGAAAAAATATTTTCCCAGAATTTTTTTCAAAATGTTTATTTGTTGTTGGTTTTGAGGATGGGGATAGTTCATTTTTTCTTCCTCACTTTACCTATAGTCCCAAGAACTAGAAAACAAGGGGAAAAATAAGGAGTGGAGGGGAATGAGAAAAAAGAGCATGAAAATCAGATGAGAGAAAGCCAAAATAGGAAAATGGGGCTAGATCTGTATTAGATCAGAGTGAGAAAAATTCAGAAATGTTTCCTTGTTTGGGTTAACTTTTTACAGGTGGAGGTAGTTTCAGGCTGCATGCAAGGCAGGGTTTATTACTGGGAGGAATGGCCTCAAATAAATTTCTAGATCTAAACCGAAGTGTAATAATTAGTTAGTGTTGTGTGTGTGATTGATTTCCTATACTTCTTGCTACTTACACTGTGATCTGTGACAGGAAATGAGGTATTGGGCAAAATATGATGGAACAGCTGGACTGATTGCACTTATGTGTGGGAGGGAGTGGAGTGAAACAAACTGAGCAGATTCATGAATCAGTCCAAAGATTGCAAAATAAATTCAGATGGAATCCATAGCATTTAAATATGTAACTAATTTGTTCTTGATATTTGAGTTGTTTGGGTTTATAAAATGTGATTTCCCACTACTCAAAATGACTTCCAAAGTAGTTGTTGCTTGGGTGTGTGTGTGTTTCCAAAACAAATTCATTGTTTTGACTGTTAAAATGGGACTAATTGTATAGAATGATGATCTTTGAGTCAAAAGATTTGGTTTTGCTTCTTACTAGTCATGTGACCATAGGTAAGTTTGCTTCTTACCTTGTTATCTCTTGTATTTGACCTCTATGACCTTCAACTCACTGAAGTCTAAAAAGGGGACACTCCAAAATATGTGTACACATGTTATCTCTCCCAGTAGATCTGGAGTGGGGAATCTGTGGCCTCGAGGCCACATACGGCCTTCTAGATCCTTAAGTACACCGCCTTCAAGATCATAATAAGTCCCTTGAGGGCAAGGAGTCTTTCATTTTTGTCTTTATATCCTCCCAGGAGCAGCTTGGTGATGAAGTGTATAGAGCACCAGTGCAGGAGTCAGGAGGACCTGAGTTCAAATATCACCTCAGACACTTGACACTCACTAGCTGTGTGACCTTGGGACTAGTCACTTAACCCCAATTGTCTCATCCTGGGTCATCTCCAGTCATCTTGGTGAATATCTGGTCACTGGATTCAAATGGCTCTGGAGAAGTGAGGCTGGTGACCTGCACAGCCCTCCCTCACTCGAAAAAAACAGTCAAATGCAAGTCATGTCATTATTTCTCTGATGGTATGGTCTTCATCAACGAAGGACAAACACACATATATCCTCCCAAATGTCAATCAGTACAGGACACATAATAGGCACTGAAAAAATACTTAATTAATTCATTAACTATTTTGAAATGAAATAGAATACAACAAAACCTATTCGAAGCTAAAATGTGAAACACAAGAATGAGTTTTTGATTGAGTTTTGTGTTTTAACGTTGCTGTCACACTCTGTTCTTACTACAACTCTCTTGTTGTTTCCTCCTAGGGGAAGAAAATGTGATTGCTGTTCCATTAGGAAGTCGAAGTGTGAGGATTACGGTGAAAGGACCAGCACACCTCTGTAAATATCTCATTTATAAGATGTGCACCTTGTGTTTATTTCCCAACCAGAAATCCATCTTAAAAAAAAAGACAACAAAACCCCACACCCTTGTATTATTTACATCTGTGGAATATAAAGAATGCTTTCTGTAGATGTGATGCTAACCAGTGGGAGATGTAGAAAGTAAACAAAATCCTTGGAACCATTCTAAGAATTTTCCATCCAGATTTGTTGTGTTGGAGTTGGAATCAGATCCTTAAAGTATCTCTGGCTGCCACACTGTGAGCCTAAACCCCTGATGGAGCACAGGGCTCTCTTTGTTTTGAGGTGAAAAGCAGCTTTCCTACATTGCTTCACTAATCACAGGAGTGTAAAGCACACACTTTTGAAAACACAATTAAAAAATATAGGGCTGTATATATTAAGTTTGCTACTCTGGCTTTAATAGAGGAAACCTCACTAACAAATTGATCAACTCTTTCCATTACGGGATCTGTTCATTCTGGCAAGCATTACTTTTGAACTTCAGAGATCTATGATTCCATCAGTGTTGATGAACCTTTCATACCCGACCTGTCTGCTACAGAAGTGGCTGTGGAATCCTGAACAAGTCTCTTCAGCTTTTCTCTCAACTTTGACTTCCTCATCTGTAAAATGGGGCTAATAGTACCTACTTTGGGGTTGTTGAGAGGCTCAAATGAGTGAATGTATATAGAGTGGTTTTCAAACCTTTATAACCCCATATAAATGTCAACAAGTTAGTAGCAGCAGTGGTGGTAGAAGAAGATGATGAAATGGCGCTAAGAGGAGGATGGTGACAATGATAATCCTCAGTAGGTTTAATAACCAAAAAATTTCGTCACTGGTGAGCAAGCCTTCTGGCTAGAAGCCACTGTGAACTTAGACTAGTCCTAGGAGAGGAAAAGCATATAAAGGGCATTGCTAGGTACTTACATGAAGCCTTTTCAGTTTGGTAGCAATTTCCAAATTTGTACCTAGAGTTTGGGAGTGTATGGTAAGGTTGATCCTGATTGATTGAGAGGCAGAATGGAAAGAATACTAGATGTGGGATCAAAAGACCTGGGTTCAAATTCTTCCTCAGTCCTTTAAGGGACTATGGTCAAGTCACTTAATCCAAATTCAGTAATCATTTATTAAGCACCTACTCTGTGCTAGGGACTTTTCTAACTGGACCTCCTTAGTCCTCAGTTTCTTTATATGTAAAACAAAGTGTTAGATTCAGTGTCCAATGTCTGCTAGACTATGCTTTCTGTTGCATAACATATAATTGTTATATACCATATACTGTCGTATAGTCCTTCTTCTGGGAAGGATGCTTTTCGTTAACCACTCTCAAAATGAACACCTCCAAAAATATATCAGGACTTGTCAGAGATCCCAGGGAATGTTATGGTGTAAACATCATAGCTGTCCAGTCTTCTTCACTTTCTCTTACTGGAAAGCAGAGCCTTATAGACCCTCAGAGGAGTTGGAGCAGTTACAACAATTTCAACCCAAACAACCATCCTCAGAGTTTCACTGTCCCTGTTACCAAGAGGAAAAAAATCCCTGCTTTGGGGTTACCTACAGTTCATCCTTAGGAGAGGGGAATCAGATTGATTTTTAAGTAAGAAGTCCTATAGTTAAGGCTTTTTTTCTGGGTCATCTTTTATTTGGTTTTATTTTGCTGTGTAATTTCTTACAAGGGAGAAAATCCTTGGTTGCTGTCTTCTTAATGGCTTCTAAACTCAATGGAATTTTTGGAAACTGGGCTCAACTTCTGAGATAGAATTGCCCTTTGTCAAAGGTTTCCATTTAAAGTGTTTCACTTAAAGTTCTTCTAGCTGTGAGCCCGTCCTTTATTAAAACAGTAGGGAATTGTTAGAAAACATTTGAAGGCAATAATGAAGCAGTTAATGAACTGGAAGAGAACTTAAGGAAATCCTGTATGTGGTATAATTTAAATTTGGAAAGCAAGAGAAATTTAATGATGCTGGTGGCATGAGCAATGAATGGACCAGAAATGCCTTTCACACCTTTAGTTTCATTAAACAAACTGTTATTATAAAGTCATGCAGTTGCTTTTGTTAAACAAACAACATTTAAACTTTTATCCAAATAAATATTGTCCCTCTTCCAGAGGATCATCTTCAGAGGCTATACATGCTTATTGTATGGATACTACCTTGTATTTGGTCAAAGCACTTGTGGAACTCCCTCCTGAGAGTTGCTTTTAGAGGCTCGAGCAGGTCATTATCCTCATTGCACTTGGAAATAGCCAAAAGTCACTTAGAGACAAATCTGTCCAATGAGGTAAGGCAATAACATTAACTGTAATGGTCTACATTCATTTAAAACAGTAAAATGATCTCCCAATCCTAAAAAAAGCAATATGACTACCCCATATGCATTGATTATTTCAATGGTATTGTGGGTAGAGTGCTCGACCTGGGCTCAAGAGTCATCTCTGACATTTACTTCAACCATAGCCGGTCACTTAACCTCATCTACAAAATACTGAGTTGTTCTGAGGCTGAGAGAAGGTAATATATGTGAAGTGATTTGAAAATTTTAAAGGGCTCTATGATGTCAGTTGAAGTTATTAGAAAATGCACAGAATAATGCAAACATAATATGTTTAGGGATTAAAATGCAAAGTTTGCCTATAAAGTAATGAGATATTTTCTTGGGGCTTACAAACTATCTCTGAAGTCAGCAGTTCCTAAAGAGGACCAAGCAATGCCCACAACATTAAAATAAGCATTTAGCCCCACAAAGTGATTATTTTGAAGGATAAAGCTCATTTGGATATTTATAACCTCATATGTTTGCCATCTCAAGCAATCTCATTGCCTTATAGTCAGACACGTTTGGGTTATGCTACCCTGCACCCAAGGCTCTAAAATGTTCCTATTTCATAGGATTTATCATAGTCCGAGAGCTGAAATGGACCTCGAAAATCATTTAGTTCAGTGCCTTTATTTTATAGATGAAAAGACCAGAGTTCTGTTAGTTAGTGATTTTCCCAAGGTCATATGGATGATAAGACACAGGACTTCCAACTAGATCCTTTGACCCTAGAACCCATGCTGTTCCACTGTTCCACTCTATTGCCGAATGGTGACAGAATCCTTTGCTTAGAACGACCTTTATTGTGACTTATCTTGCATTTCCCCTGGAAATGTTTATGGATATTATGCTTCTTTTCTGGGGAATACAATTAATCTGCCATACAAAATTATTTAGAAAAAAGTCTATATTTCTAAATAAAGGAGTTTTGTTTTTGTTTTTGAGTTATTTTAGTCATATCCAACTCTTCATGACCCCATTTAGGGATTTCTATGCAGAGATACTGGAGTGATTTGCCATTTCCTTTTCCAGCTCATTTTACGGATAAGGAACCTCAATAATTGACTTGCCTGGGGTAACATAGCTAGTAAATGTCTGAGGTCGAATTTGAACCCAGGTCTTCCTGACTCCAGGGCTAAAATTTCATCCACTGTACCACCTAGCTACAAAAATAAAGAAGTAGGTTTTTATTTATTTGATTTTTTTTGCATTCATCTCCACATTCCTTATTTCTTCATGTTAGTTTTTAGCAGCTGAGGAGAGTTTTGCTTCTATGTGACTTGGCTGCTGTCCTTTTAATTAAGAGCAATGCTTCTCATAGGGGAAAATATCTGATTTTTGCACATGGGTCAGCATGGATCTATAGAACAAATACTGGCTTTGAAATCTGAGAAATGAGGATCAAATTGTATCTCTGGCACATATTCTTTGCATGATCTTAGGCAAGTCACTGCCTCTCTTTGCCATAGTTTCCTTGTTTAATGAAAGGATTGAACTAGATGTCCTCTTAGGTTCCTTCCAGCACTAGATCGTGATCCTACAATGATTTCTAATAGCAGCAATAACATTATACTATTGTAAATTTTTATAATTATAATAGCAGTGATATTGCTGTAATGCCATTTGCCATAGAATGGGTTCAAATACAAGGCAGGACTATTTTGAGTACCAGCAAAGAGTGTTAATTACCCCTAATGACATTCATATAATTTCACAAGAACTCAAAAAACACAATGAGTAGGGCCCCTATGAAGGATTTATGGAAGGACATGTATAAGAGGTAGGAGAAGAGGAAACTGTTGAATTTCAGTTGGTACTATTAGAGACAGTTGCTTATATTGACAAAATCATAGCTCTATCAAAGTTAGTATTGGGGCATAGTTATTGAAAGGCAGATCCATTATAGCAACTAACCAGGATATAGACAGTCCTTCTCCACCATCCCCCCCAAGCACATTGCTTAAAGAAGGTTACAAAACATAATCTTTTCCATAGGAATACTATTAAGAGAGACCTGTCTTGTTGTCAGGAAACCCTGCGTTCAAATCTCTCTCCTGACAGATAGTGGCTGTGTTACCCAGGCAAGTCACCTTAATTTTCAGTGTCCCAGGAAGCTCCAAGGCTAAGTTGAGGAACAGTCATGAACAGCATTGGTAGAGGGAAACTTCTCCCTGAGAAACTTATCCTCGCACCTATTTTATTTTGATTCCCCCGACAATCCTATTATCTTCATTTTACAGATGAAGATATTGAGAGTGAGGGGAAGTGATTTGAGCTAATAAATGTCTGGGGCAGGATTTGAACCCAGGTCCTCCTAAGTCCAAATCTAGCATTTTCTCTACTGTGTCATCTAACTACTCCAACACTAAGTCATACAGTAGATATTATGAATAATACATCATAAAAACAAAGAGACAATAATGATGT
>CM053769.1:552220492-552260510 GCA_028658325.1 Potorous gilbertii
TCCTTCCTTCCTTCCTTCCTTCCTTCCTTTCTTTCTGCCTTCTTTCTTTCTTTTTGCCTTCCTTCCTTCCTTTCTTTCTTTTTCTCTTTCTTTCTCCACAAAATCTCAAAAGAAGAAAAGAATTACATCCTACCAGTCCTAAAATGTCAGAGCTAGTAAAGAATTTAGAGATCATTTAAAATAATCCCCTCATTTTACAGAAAAGTTACACTCTGTATTGTTGAAGATAATGCCCACACCAGGAAGCCATACATCATTGATGTATTTAAGTATGATGATTTTGGAGGCAGTGTGGTACATTAAAAAAACACTACTGGCTTAAAATTTAGAGGACCTGGTTTCAAAGTCGGCTATTACCTAGGCAGCCTTAGACAAGTCACTTAATTTGCCTGGCCCTTCTTTTCCTCAACTATATAATGAGGGTTTGGACTAGATGATCTCTAAGATCCTTTTTGACTCTGGGTCTATCACTTGGACTTAAAATAGTGAAGTGACAATTTAAGTCCTCTAAAATGGACATCAATGTGTCAATGCATTGGCTCTGCAAATGTCCTACAAAAGATTATAAAATATACATGTATCATATGAAAAATCACAATAGCTATATGATAAATCTAATTAGAAACAATTTTACTATAATCCTAGAATACAAAAGGGCCTTTTGGGAAGAATTTGACTAACCCATTTCTCTGCAAGTTTGAAGTCTTTGTCTCTTTATAAAGAAATACCTCTACAGCAAGGAGAGGCCAATTTAAATTATCCCATTAATCATTTTCTTTAAAAACTGCTTTAAAAAGCAGCTATTTCAACACATAAACATTTGGAAGCCTAACTAGGGACTTCCTTGAATTTAATTTTCTAGTTTCTCATTTTTTTCCTCTATGTTCTTCTCACCTACTGGTCCCTAAGTCCCCCTTTCAGCAACACCAAAGGTAGCAAGGGTGAAAAGACATCATGAAAGGGAAACCTGAGAAGTGTAGGTATGGGGTAAATGGAGGAGTAATCACTCATTTGCCTGTTCAGTGGTAGGGGGATTTATGGGTTGATTTTATGTGGGTCTTTACTTTTTGATGCCAATCGAAGAGGCTGGCTTCAGTTTGCCCTTCTTGTCAACTTCCTAAATCACTGCCTGGATCTAGTACAGTAGAGTCTCTCGAGTATAGCAGTAATCTCAAGGTCTTCTATTCAGATTTATTATGAAGAGCAGTCTCATTATTAATTACAAGGGGCTAGGGACCCACAAAATTGCCACCATTAAAACATATAGTCATAGGAAATCTCATCTCAGCATCTGAATTACTTTAATTTCAAGTGAAATGGTTTTATTGAGCTGAATTGACTAATTTGCATTCATGACCTCAGTCTGCGAGAATCTGAACAAATAATTTCACTCTTCCGACTCAGCTTATTCATGAATACAATTGGAGATCAAAATTCTACTGCTCTCTACCTCACGTAGACAGCATGAGAGTTTGTGATTTCATAGATGGAAAATTCTGGGGTTCTTTGGTACAGAGATACTTCCCTTCCACCCCCAACCCAATGAACATAAAGCAATCTGTGCCATTCTAAAGCAGTGTGTCTGTCTGGCTGTCTCTGTTTATCTAAATTGGGAATGTGCTTTAGTGCTCATAATTTGAATCAATTCTATCAACACACATTTATTAAGTGCCTACTATATGCCTCCCAGAAATTATGGTTGGGTTCTCCAAAGAACAAAAAGAAATAGTCTTTGCCCTCAAGGAATTAATGAAACCAAACAATCAAGACAAAACAAAAACTGGACTTAGGTTACATATTTCACAGAATTTTTCTCCCTACTCTTTAAAGCCTCCCCTTCACAAACTCCCACCTTGTGGACCTATGTAGTGATTTAAAGTACGTGTTTGTGTGTGTGCGTGTGTGTGCGTGTGTGTGTGCGTGTGTGTGTGTGTGTGTGTGTGTGTGTGTGTGTTATAAAAATATTTGGTGAACTCAGCAAAGTATGCAGTCTGGTTGTTGTCTATCACTTGTTGCAGTAGATTTTGGCTAAGTCAACAACTGGGTATTTGGACATAGTGTAACTATGGTTAGATACCTAATTTTATCATCTTTTTCCTTTTATGGACATTTTTCTTTATTGGCCTTTTCCTTTACTCTTTCCCCTTGAACTTAGTCTCTGTATTAACTTTCACCTAGTAGGACAGTGTCATAGAAAGTGTCTTCATATTCAAGTCATTCCTCTGATATTGATAGTTCTAGGACTCTGGGCAGATTTTTAACCGTTAAGGCACCTTAGGCAACTTAATGAGATATGAAGTACTCTATGCAGATAGCTTCTGTATCCAGACTTTGCTACGTCTCTAAAATCACAGGTCTAGGGGAAAAAACCCCAAAACATTTTAATGCCAATTAATTGTCTTTATGCCATTTAAAGATAAGAACTTATTTTAGCATTTTGTGGTTATTAATTACCTTTCCCCCCCGGATCTCATTAGATCCTTACAAGTATAATTGTTCCCATTTTAGAGATAAGTAAACCAGGATTCAGAGCTAGGTCTTGAAACCATATTCTCTATCACTATATTCAAAACACTTTTCACTACATCGCCATTGCCTTTCAAAGAACCTCATGGGAAGTAGAAAAAAAGGACATTGTCATATACTTTCCAAATATCTAATACGGTCAGGATTTTATACCAGACTTTGATTTCAAGGTCATTACTTCAAAACAGCTGGTTTTTGTG
Source organism: Potorous gilbertii (assembly GCA_028658325.1). Classification (NCBI taxonomy): domain Eukaryota; kingdom Metazoa; phylum Chordata; class Mammalia; order Diprotodontia; family Potoroidae; genus Potorous; species Potorous gilbertii. The sequence goes on from CM053769.1 coordinate 552,223,219, forward strand.
TTCTTAAAAGTAGCCAGCATACTTCGTACCCTTCTAATAAATTCTCCAAATCAGTAGCTCACTTCTACCCTTGACTTTTCCCAGAAACATTCTCTGTCTTTCTGTCAGTGATAACCAGCGATGCCTGCAAAAGGTTACAGTCTTTTATGGATTTAGCACCAGGATCTCTGGAATTCCTGTGGCAGCCACAGTAGCAGAGAGAAAATCCAAAAAAAGAAAGCAGTATATAAATGCAAAACCTTTAAGACTGTATTCCTAGCTTTTCATTTTTCTGTATCCTAGCAACTTAGTTACAGACTTGGTATTTTTTTGTCAGGATCTCTAAGGAATAGCAAAATTACATTCAATCAATCAATCATATAAAGTCAGAGTTAGAAGGGAAGTTCATTTATTCCAATCTGCTCATTTTACAGATGATGAAATGGAAGCCTTAGGAGATCTTGTGACTTGTCCAAGGTCAATGCAGCAAGCTAGTAGCAAGAGTTAGAACTGGAACTCATATCTCTTGGTCCCATTCCAGTCTTCCCCTACCCCACACTACCTCTCCCAGCTTTAGTCCATTTCTGTGTGAAGTGAAAGTGAAATTAAAAATGATAATCATCTGGATGAGAAAAATCCAAAGTCCTCTTTCTCCACAATTTCAGGCATTTCAGGCAAAAAGCTTATTTTAGGCTGATCAACCCAGGAAATTAACCTTATTTATCTCAGAGTCAGGGGTGTGCTGAATAAATAAATTGTTTTTGTTTAGTCATGTCCAAAGCATTAGTGATCCCATCTGGGGTTTTCTTGGCAGAGATGCTAAAATGGTTTGCCATTTCCTTCTTTAGTAGATTAAGTCAAACAGAGGTTAAGTGACTTGCTCAGGGTCACGCAGCTAGTATCTTGGTCCAAATTTGAACTTAAGTCTTCCTGACTCTAGACTCAGCTCTATCTACTATACTACTTACCTGCCCAAAAGTTTAATAATCAGATGTACAGGGGGAAAATGTAGCAAAACACAGTTTTAGATTTAATCCCCTTTATTAACACTTTCTCCAACACTTTCTTAATTTTAGACAATCATTAGAAACAGAAAACCAAGCCCTGATTTGAAGAGCTTGCTGATTTCTAAGGCATAAATGCTTGCACTGAAAATTTTAGCAGTCTCTTGAACCACTTTGAGTAGGCTCTGGCACATCCCTGAGTCATTCAATGGCATTCATAACCCAGATTTGACCAGGTAAAAGAGAAGGCTTCATAACTGAAAGGCTGCCCCATTTGTTATTCTCTATCTTTTTGTCTTGTCCTCCCGCACCAAATTCTCCCAAAAATTAGCTGTTGAAAATCTCTTGCATTTGTTGTACAGATATTGTTGAAGGAAAGAAGTTGGTATATTAGGTCATTAACTTATCTGTTAAATGCCATAGGCAATAGATCGTACTAAAGGAAATTGACAAGTACTTGGTCTCTTGGAACAGATCTCCACACTTTGCCCTTTTCTATAGCAGATCTATGTGTATTTATCTAGACCAGGGATTCTTCACCTTTTTCATATTATAGATGCTTTTGTAAGTCTGATGAAGCCTATGAATCCTTTTTCAGAATAATGTTTGTGGTCTATGTTCTAATTTAGGGAAAGGCTAAATTTCAGCGGGGGTTAGTGAAAATGACAGCTAGTATTTATAAAGCACTTTAAGGTTTGCAAAGTGTTTTACAAATATTATCTCATTTTACCCTCATATCAACCCTGGGAGGAAGTTGTTATTCCTATCCCTATTTTACAGATAAGAAAACTGATTGTTACATACCTAAGCATCTCAGGCATGATTTGAACTCATGGCTTTCTGACTCTAAGGTCAGTACTCTGCAGCTAGGCAGTATTTTCTGCCCCTTTCCACATTCATGGTCTTCCTAAATTCTGTCATTCAGTGGACCACAAAATAAGAATCCCTGCTCTAAAAAGCAAGTTTTAGATGGGCTATGTAGACCATTTTCCCAGTTAATCTACACCATGACTATTACATTATAATTTTGTTATAACTATTAGTATAATTTTTATTTATGGTCATGTTAATCATATGTATGTAATACATATGTGCACACTTATATACACATACTATACACACATACACGCACCATCAACACATTATGCTAAGACTTTATATTGACCACTTCTGGTGTTTATTGACAATGAACCAGCAAGTAGACTTCAAAGAGGAAAGTGTCCACTTACAGTGATAGGAATAAAACCTCTTAAAAGAGCAGAATTTACATATTTATGTGCATGGTATAGCTCAGGGTTTATGAATGTGTATTTTTTTTCTAGATAATAAAATAATTGCCTACAGACTATTATTAATTGCTGTCACTATGCATAAGAAGCCATTTTAAAAAACACTTCAAATCTTTTAACTTATTTCAATGTTTTCTTTTTAGTAATTGAATCAAGAACCCTTCAAGGAAGCAAAGGAGAGCACAGCTTTGCTGCCCCTGGAGTTTTTGTTATAGAAAACACTACAGTTGAATTTCTGAGGGGGTCTGATAGGGAAACTTTGAAGATTCCAGGACCTCTGGGAGCAGATTTCATCTTCAAGGTAGGATGAGCCTATTTGTGAATGTCTCAACATAATTAAAGCACAGTACTTTGTATTTTGGAATATCAAGCAACAAATAAATCTATTCAAGTCTATGTATATGATTAGTTTGCTTTGTGATGAATCTGTTTTTGCTACTCATCAGCTTATTCCTATTGAAATAGTTAACCATATGTATTTGTTTAGTCCTAAAGCCCTTGTGGACTGTGGGCAGTTTTCAGTTATAGGGAATGATTTTTTATCAAACTCTGCCTTTTAATTTCATGTTCAAGTGAAATCTTCTTATTGTAGTGAAAATAGTTTAGCATTGACTCATTCCATTAACAAACCTTTAGTAAGTATCTAATGCGATAGCTGGACTGCTGGAGGAGATGCAAAGCTTAGAGGAGACCCAGTCTGTTCTTCTGGAGTTTATCTTTCAGTGGAGAGATGAGACACAAACACAATTCTAAGATACAGTATTAGAGAGATATAAAACAAAAGGAGGTCAGTGTGAAAAGGACGGTTCAGGCAAGACTTTGAGGATGTAGTGCTATCTGAATTAGACTTTGAAGAATGGATAAAAAGTCAGTGGGCAAGAGTGGAAGACTTAAAAATTGTTATTCTTTCCACATCATTGCCTATTTCTGTATATCATGGGTCACCATAAGAAATTAAATGGGAATTTTTGGAAAGTTTTGTGGAAGTGACAGATGACACATGAAGGCCAGCAGATGATGTAAAAAAGTTTAGAAACTCAGAAAGGCATAAAATATATATGTAGTATTATATAATAGCAACTCAAATTTTACAATAAGGTACATCCCATAAAGAGAAAAAAAATTTAGACTTCTCCAGGATGAAAGGAGGGTCAAAAAATTTTACACAGATTTTCTAGATCATGGGAATATTGCATTCCTAACCCTCATGATGTAGAAGGGATACACATATAGAGTTATATGTGTTTATACATACATACATACACACACATATTTATGTATATATGATATAGGTATCTCTGTAATGATATAATTTATCTAGATTTTAGCAAAGCATTTTACAAAGTATCTCATGCTATTTGTTGTGGAAAAGATAGAAAGATGTATGCTAGGCAATAGTGTTATTAATCAGAATTCATACTGGTTAAGTGTCTAGTTCCAACTTGAAAAGAAGTCTTCAGTGGAGTGTCCTAGAAATCTATCCTTATGTTGTGGACATGTGATGACATAGTTATCAGATTTATTGATGATGGTAGAGCTAGGTACACACTCAGTAGAAGAGTCAAGATCACTTGGTCTTGACACATTAAAACATCTGATCAAACTTGTTATCTAATAAAATAAATTTCAGAAGGAATACATGCAAAGTCTTAGGCTTGAATTAAAAAAAACCCCAACAACTTTGCAAGTACACAGTATTAGGAGGGATGTTTAGATAGTAGTTTGCCTAAAAAGAGGGTTTGGAAAGTTTTAGTGGACTACAAATTCAAACTGAATATAGTATGACTGCTGAGAAAGTTAATTCAATCTTAGGCTGCATTAAAAGAATAGCTTCCAGGAATACGTTATGATAAGCCCTTCGTACCCTGACCATACCTACACCATTGTATTCACTTTCTGGTACCACTGTTTAAGAAGCGCATTTAGAAGCTGTACCATGCTCAGAGGAGGGGCCTTGAGTCCATGTCATACTAGGGTTGGTTGAAGCAGCTGAGTATGTTTGACCTCCAAAAGAGAAAACTCAGGGAGGAGAAGACAATTGTGCTCCAACATTTGAAGGGCTCTCCTGTGGAAGAAGGACTAGACTTTTTTCTCTTTGGCCTCAGAGGTTTAGCACCAAGGATCATGAGTTAAAGTTTCAAGAGGTAAATTCAGGCTTGATGTAAGAATAAAATGTCTTTTTCATTGTATTATCTTGAAGTTAGTGAGTTTCCCTTCATAGAAGGGAATCTGACAGTCCAGATGGCTTCTTTTTGATCTTATGATAGAGGTGTTTTTCAGGTGTGGGTTGGACTAGATAGTAACAGAGGTCTGTTCCAACTTTTAAATTCTAGGATACTTATTCTGTGTTTTGTAGATGACATTACAGATACAATATAGGGAAGAACCAAAAATAAAGGCACAGAGGCATGAAATTGTAAGAAATATTGAGAGGGTGAGACGGGATAGAGTGGGTTTAGTAATATAGGTTAACTAGCATGTAAAATATATGGAAGGGAGTAGTATGAGATAAGGTTAGAAATGGTGAAATAGGGGTAGAGAAGACCTTAAATTCTAGAAAGAGAAATTTGAGCTTTACTTTGGGATCTGTAGAAGATTTAAAAAGAGATTATTTTGGCATCACTTACAAGAAATAGGTTAGAGGGGAAATGAATGAAGGCAAGAATATCTATTAGGAGACTATTTCAATGGTATAGGTAAAGTAGTAATCAAGGCCTAATTTGAGGGTTGGCATAAAGATGGGTACATGTTACTGAAGTAAAATTGACAGGACCTTATAATTGATTGGCTATATGAGGTAAGAGGAAAACAAAGATTCAGAGATAACTCCCAAGGTTTTGAATGTCAGGAACTGGGTGAATGATAGTGACACAGTGTAAGTATAAAAGTCATAAGGGGAAAATATAATGAGTTTGGTTTTGAATATGTTGAATTTGAGAGATGTAGCAACTGAGAAGTGGCAATGGCTTTGCAGCTATGAACCTGGGAGTCTGAACGGTGTCAGGACTGGAAATAAACATTTGGGAATAAGTTAAAGTACTGGTAGTCAAGGTATCATATCTATATATAGTGGTAGTCAAAGTTGTTGAAATCAGAAATATACACACACACACACACATATACATATATGTATATATATGTACACACGCACATATATATGTATAGCCAAAGTATGTGAACAAACAATATTAAGAATTACAAACTATTAAAAACCATGTGAAAAAATGCTGCCTCTCATAATAAGAGAAATATAAATCAAAACAATCCTGAGGTTCCACCTCTTTATACCTTGTAAATTGGCAAAGATGACGAAAGATAGAAATAATCAGTGTTGGAGGATTCGTGATAAGATAGGCCCACAGTGATGTATTGTTGGTAGAGCTTTGGATCAGTACAACTATTTTGGAATGCAATTTAGAATTATGCAAATAAAGTAGTCATAATATTCATACACTTCAGCTCAGAGATTCCATTACTAGGCTTATACCCTAAATATGCCATTGACAAAAAGAAATTCTCTGTTTACATTAAAATATTTATAGCAGCACTTTTTATGATAGCAAAGAATTGGATATAAAGTATAGACCCATCAATTGGGAAATGGCTAAACATGTTGTGGTACAAGAATATAATGGAATATTACTGTGCTGTAAGAAGTGAGAGCTCTAATGAATGCAGAGAAACATCAAAAGATCTGCATGAACTGATGCAGAATGATGTAAGCAAAGCCAAGAAAACAATATATACAATGATTATAACAATGTAAATGGAAAGAACAACCACAGAAAAGAAATAATGGAAAATTTTAACAAATAAGTCTGGTTTACAAGAAGAGACATGAGAGGACATATTCCTCCCTGTTTGCAAAGAGAGGAGATCAACAAGGTACACTGAATATACTGTGAGACTTTTTTGAGGAATTGATTAATTATGTAGTTTTCTCCTCTTTTTGTTGTCTTTAAAATGACTCTAACAGGAGGGGAGCAAGGATAATGAAAAGAAAATATGGTGATCAAAAAAACCCAAAAGATATCCATAAGAACTAATTTTTTAAAAAAGAAAAATAACCAAAAGCTAGAACCTTGGGAAATACTGAAAGTGAGAAGTTAAATAGAAGATTATGAGCCACTATAGGAGGTCAGATATGGATAGGTAGAACCAAGTACACATTACCTCTGGGGCCAAGAGAGGAGATACTGCCCTATAGGAATGATGGTCAACAGTGTCATTAGCTGAAGAGAACTGAGTAGGATAAGGACTGAAAAGATAGGCTACTGGATTTTGTGATTAGGAATTACTTTTGAAAGGGTTGTGTCAGTAGAGTGATGGGAGTGAGAGCCTGGATAGTAAGGGATTGAGGAGAGAGGGAGTATTGACTGAGTGGAGAGGACTTTTTCAAGAAGTTCAGCAGCAAAGAAGGGATGAGATAATAGCTTAATGGGCTAGAGTGGGAAGGGAAGACTTGTATAACTGAGTAGACCAGAGAAGGTTAACACCTAGTTAGTAGATTCAGTTATTTCTTTAGCAATAACATTTACCAAAATTGCATAGAAATGATAATGATAGTTGCAAAGTGTTCCCTATCCCCAGCCCCTAAATCTGGGGCATCCTGTCCCAAAAATAAACAGAGTCTGGGAGAGGAAGAGTAGGTATGATCTTGCTACTATAGCTCCCAACTTCAGACCTGAAGGACCTCAATTTCTAATCTTTCTCCAGAAGTTTCTCATGAAGTACGCTGCAGCGCATAGCTGTGGTAGGAGACAAGTCATTGTGCTCCTAAGATAGGCTGGCATCTTACCACAGGGGATAGTGTCTCTACCAGACAGGTGGTTCATTTGCTGTTGGTCCTTAGAAGGTATGGCCTTTCAGTTGGATGGGATCGATTTTCTGCTTGACTAGGTCAGGCAGGTTTGTTGCCTGCGTGGCTTCTCACCAAGTTCAATTGATGATGGCTGGTCCATGTGGCTTAACCACTGAGCTCTGCTGCTGCTGAACTGGGACGTGCAGATCATTTTAACACGGAGCAGCTGTTACTGGGTCTGGAGGTACAAGTAGCACAGATGCTGGGTGTGGTGCTTCTTCAAGATGGGTTGATCAGATGGTTGTCCTGTACTTGTTCTTTGATGGACACAGAAGTCTTTTTTCCCACCTTCAGCCACTGGTTCAAGAGGGTAGTATTCAAGCAGCTAGGTGGCACAGTGGATAGAGTGTTGGGCCTCGAGTTTTTCTAACATGAGTTCAAATCCAGCTTCAGACATAATATCTATGTGATCCTGAGCAAGTTACTTAACTTCTGTCTGCCTCAGTTTCCTCATCTGTAAAATCTGGAGCATTCATTCTGGTGCTCTTTTTATCTAGAGTGCTATGACGATCTTTCAGGCAGATCAAGCCTTAATCTATTTATGTTACTGGTATCTCAAGTTGCATGCATTTATTACCTGTTTCCTAAAGTAGAACCAAGATTTGGAGAACAAGTGCTTATATACACCTTTCATCCCTTGTCAGCCTTCAACTTTCCAGACTAATATGGAACTTTAAAAAAATGTTTATGGAAATATTTATATTTAAAAGATGCATAATTTCATAAGATTCATATGTCATGCATAAGCTGGAAAGGACTTTAAAAGTCATCAAGCCCTATCCATTTTACAACTTAGAAAACCAAAGCTCAAAGAGGTAGAGTGATTTGCCCAGGGTCATGCAGCTAGTAAGTTTCTCCAGCAGCATTTGAGCTACTATCCTGACTACAACTCCAACAGTAATTCCTTTCCCCTGGAACAATGACTCATTAGAGGTATATGACTACTTGATAGAAATATGCCTATCTTAAATAAGTGTATGATTAAGTTCCTTGGATGGTAATGTTTTCCTAGTTTGCCAGTCTATCTAAACCAGAGGTGTCAAACATGTAGCCCGCAGCAATCTGGATTAAAATATAGTTGGGAAATACTTAACAAAATAAATAAAAATACAATACAACATAGATAATGTCAGTTTGTTGTTTTCCAAATTGGTAGGTGGCCTACAGGAATCCTTGAATTTGACACCACTGACTAAATAAACTGTGGGATGTAGGAAATAAAATAATTTGCCTTTGTAGGATCTCCTAAAGTTTGAAAAGTGTTTTCTTTCCTACAACCCTGTGAGGTAGATAATAGAAATATAATTACCCCCTTTTAAAAGATAGGCAAGCTGAGACTCTTCAAGGTTAAATGATCCCTGGTCATATAATTGTTAAATGTCTAAAGTAAGACTCAAATAAGATCCAGTTTTCTATCTATAACACAATGCTGCCTCTAGATTTCAGGATGAATTGCTGAACTCTTTCTGATTCTTGAGAAATGGAGTTCACATGTTTGCCTGGGCTCAACTGTGGCTAAAGTTTAGACGCTCTTTGCCTCCATTCATCATTTCTGATTAGTCTGGTATATTACACAGACAAATCCAAATGAAAAACACATTTATCATCATGCAGACTGTGCAACCTCCCTTCTTGTTCATTATCCCTTTTCTTTATTCATTAACCAGAAGAAGTGGTCTAAAGATGAAGTACTAACCAGAATCTCCACAGAGGAAGCGGGAAGGGAGACCCACCTTGTCCTCGTTGCATTAATTTGTGTTAGGAAATGCCAGAAAGGGCCCAGGCACAAGTTCTAGCAGATATTTCTTCCTTTCATCTGGGGAACTTGACAAATGAACTGTTGTGAACTATGTCTCACTTGTTGAGGGAGCGAGGGACCTTACCAGAGCACTGTAGATACTCAAATTAGACGTCCTGAGAGTAGAGAATTTATCTTCTTCAGAATATTCTACTTCACAGTAGAATGGAGATGAATGTGAAGGGCTCGGTGGAACCTCATGTCATTGCTCAAGTATATTCTTAGTATAAATAACCTCCTTTTCTTTTTTTATTAGTTTATTTTTAGTTTTCAACATTCACCTCTATAAAATTTTGAGTTCCAAATTTTCTCTGCATCTTTCTCCTCCTCCACCCCAAGACAGTGTTCATTCTGATTACCCCTTTCCCCAATCTGCCCTCCCTTCTATCACCCTTTCCTCCTTCTCTTATCCCCTTCCCTTCTATTTTCTTGTAGGGCAAGATAGATTTCTATACTCCATTGCTTGTATATCTTATTTCCCCATTGCATGTAAAAACAGTTTTTAGCATTAGTTTTTAAACCTCTGAGTTCCAAATCCTCTCCCCGTCTCCTTCCCCACCCACCCCCATTGAGAAGGCAAGTAATTCGATGTAGGTTGTGCATGTGTAGTCATTCAAAACATTTCCTTAACAGTCATGTTGTGAAAGACTAACTATGTTTCCCTCCATCCTATCCCCCCCCATTTATTCTCTTCTCTCTTTTAATCCTGTCCCTCCTCAAAAATGTTTACTTCTGATTACCCCTTTCTCCCATTTTCCCTCCCTTCTATCATTCCCCCCCATCCACTTCCCCTTTACTTTCCTGTAATGTAAGATTGATTTTCGTACCCAATTGAATATGCATGTTATTCCCTCCTTAAGCCAAATTCAGTGAGAGTAAGCTTCAGTCATTCCTTCTCACCTCCCATCTCTTCCCATCCATAGTAAAATAACCTCCTTTTCCAAGAAAGGATAATAACTATGCAAATACTTGAGTTTAAAGATGTGTATATGTATGTGTGGGAGCTCTTATATGTAAATAATTATTAGAAAACAAATTTTCTGAGCTATCTCTTAGATACTGCTTCATAAATTTCCCAGATAAGTTAGGCAGATTTCCCCTCCTCTTAAGTAGAGGGGCTATATTTCATTTGATCTTTTTCTAATTGCACCAAGATGAAATTAGGGCTATCGTTCTTCAGTGGGATGATTCATGTAAATGATCATTTCTCTTGCTGTCTGCTCCAGAGGTTTCCTGAATGGTTCATTGGCTTCTCCTATGAGGCTTCACAAAGTTCTCCTGAGATCAGTACTTAATGGAGGAGTGGTGAGAGTTTACCTCTGTAGTCACTGCTCCGACAGTGTGCACAGGCTGCTACCAGATAACTAAGAAGAGGCCAGCAATTTGAGCAATAAAATGTCACTAAGTCTGTCAACAAAGATTATTAAAGAAGGACCAGGCTTGTCTTGAAGAAAAAAAAATTTGTTTATTCCTAAATGTTGACTTTTCTAGCATTTTAAACATGTCCAAGGCACTGTGCTAAGCAATAGGGATTCAAAGAAAAAGACACAGTTCCTGTCCTCAAGTGATTTCTGTTCTAATAGGGGAGATGACATACAAATACCTGTACACAAACGCACATGTGTGTGTGCATGTGTGTGTGTGTATTAAATCTTAGAAGGAAGGTACTAGTGATAGCATGGTAAAGGTTGAGTAGGAAAGGTCTTCTGCAGAAGGTAGTATTTGAACTGAGTCTTGAAGGAAGCCAGGGAAGCAAGCCAGGAAGTGTAGGTAAGGAGAAAATGTTACAGGAATGGGCAACAGCCAATACAAATGTATGGAGTCTGGAGGCAGATCAAAGAGGACATGCAAGGAGTAAATCATATGACTTAGAAAGAAAGGAAAGGGCCAGATTGGAAAGGGTTTTCAAAGCCAAGGAGAGGATTTTCTATTTGATCCTGGAGGTAGAAGGGAGTGACTGCAGTTTATTGAATGTGTGTGGGGAAGCAGAGGGAGGTGATGGGGTTAGACCTGTCACTTTGACAGCCCAGTAGAAGATGAACTGGAGTTGGAAGAAACTTGAGACAGGGAGTCCAACCAGAAGACTATTACAATACTTTAGGAAAGAGGTGATGAGGGCGTGGACTAAGGTTGTGATTGTGTCAGTGGGGAGAAGGGGATATGTATGAAAGATGTATAGGAAAGATAAGATCTACCAAATGATTGCGTAGTTGGGGTGAATGAATGAGGACTGAAAAAGACATCAAGGTTCTCAACCTAGCTGCCCAGGAGGGATGGAAGTACCCTCAGCAGAAACAGAGATGTTGAATTGAGGATCTGGAGGGAAGCACAATGAGTTTTGTTTCTAATTTGGTGAGCTTAGATGCTTACTCGTCATCCAATTCAAGATATCCAAAAGATATTTGGCTACCTGGAACTAGAGCTTAGGAGAGGGATTAGGCCTGGGTATATAGATCTGGGAATCATGTATACACGATGAGATCTGAACCCATAGTATGGTGGAATCACCAAGTCAAATAGTATATAAAAAGGATGAGGACCCAGGATAGAGCCTTGGGGGACACCCATGGTTAGTAGGCATATCCTGGATGAAGAGCCAACAAATAAGAAGGCAGAAAAGCATGCAGGAGGACAATTGGGAAAGAACATCTTAAAACTACTTCTACAACTTCAGTAGTTCATATAAACATCAACTTGGTATGACACACTTTAGTGCTTCAATCTGATAACTTTTCCTTCTTTGAAGTCGGTGCTCTCTAACTCAAAATGACATGGCATTAAACTCAACATTAATTATACCTATGTAGTTAGCAAATCTCATAGAATCCAAGTTGCTTTCCCCTCCACAATATCGGTCTCACATCCTTTCATAGTTTTTTTATCTCCCTGTGCTCCCCCATAAAGTCCTTCATCTTTTCTCTCCTAGATTGCTGTAATTGAATATTGACTGGTTTTGAGACTCATCTGTGAACTTCAGTCTTCACACTGTTGAGTATTCTCCCAAATGGCGTTGCTCAATCACTTCAATCTTTTACCCTAAAACCTTGGTTGATTCCTTTACAAAAGAAAGAATAAATTGCTGATCATGGCACCTAAAGACCCTCCAAAATCTCAATTTACCTTTTCAGTTTTGTCTCATACTCATACCCCTTAAAGTTCTCCACATTCTGGCTAACGTGGACTGCTCTTTGACTCTTATCCTTAACTTACCAATTATTATATTCTGCCTAACCATGTGTCTGGAATGGAATCCCCTCCAACTTCCCATTTCCATCTACTGAAGTACTTCTTCTCCTTCAAGACCCAACTCTGGATATGTCAAATCTTAGTTCTGTCTTATAGGTGCTCTGTTGTATTTTATCAGCTGTTTTTTGAAAATTCTGGGGAAATTACTTTGATAATTTATCGTTCCTAGATTCTTTTTTTTCCTAAGTTCTCTGGAATATTCTAATGTTGCTGCATTGCCATCTGTCCTCCAAACCTGTCCCTTGGGTATTGTCTTCCAATAGTTTGGATAATTCATTGATTTTTTTTGAGGTTACAGTATTACCAGCTTCTCTGTGTCATGTATAATTTTGCTTTCCTCTATAATAATGTCTGCTGTTTTTCACTTGAATGGATTTTTTAAAAAGCTTTTCTCTACATTAGCCATCTTCATTGTTTTCAATTCTTTTGTTTATACTATTTGATTCTTGACTAATTTTTTTTCACTTTTTAAGCTGATCTTTTATTTGGCTTTGTGATTTTCGTAGTATTTCCAGTGGTCAGGTAATGAGTCTACTCCCGGCTTTTACTCATTTTTCTGATAGCTCTGAGCATCTTTCCTATCCCCTGGTGGGGACTTCTGGGGGTTTCTGGTGCACCCAGCTTATTTATTTGTTGTACTGTTTTTTTTAAAATCATGTCAACATTCTTTGCTTTGATCCTTTTTGGGGGAAGTGTAAGAGTTTTATTTTTTTTGTTTTGTTTTGTTTTCTGCTATTTCTCAGCTGTGTTTCTGTTAGTTCTTGAGTATTGTGGTTATTTCTCTTTATTAGGGATGCTTCCATGAAGCAAGTCTCTTTAAGGGCTAATTCTTGTGTTACCTCTTCTATGACACCTTTCCTAACCAACCACTCTTTTGCCAACTGAAAGTGATACATCTCTCATCAAATTTCTCATAGTACCTTATGTTCTCACACTCTTCACTCTTCTATGTGTTTTGAATAGCTAGTTATAACAATTTTTTCCAAATTTAATATATTAATTTTTTTCTAATTAACAAACATTTATTTCTCTCCCTTCCATTTCCTCCTCTTTATGAAAACCTGTATAACAAATCTGTATAGTCAAATAAAACAAGTTTCTATATTTGCCTTGTTCAGAAATGTATTCCTCATTTGACATTTTAAGTTCATCACTTCTCTGAAAGGAGGTTGTGGAGAGAGTTTTATCAGTGGAACTCTGAGGCTCTGATGCATTGATCAGAGTTCTAAAGTCTTTAATGTTAATTTATTTATTTTTAATTTTGAACATTCACTTCCATAGGTTTTAAATGTTCTTCCTCTCCCTCTCCCCTCCCTCCCCACAATGACCTGCAATCCAATATAGACTCTCTGTATACATTCTTATTGAACATATTGTCATCATTTCCCTGGTGTCATGGTCCTCTTCGAAAACAAAGGACAAACCCAACCTGTGAGTAAACTGAGCTGCCTGAATAGCAACGCAGCTCGCTGGGTAACTCAGCTCATCCTCTTCCTCTCCCTGTCCTGTTCAAAGCAAGGTAAATTTTGGTGGTCAGAAGCTGCTCAGTTAACTTGGGGTTTACTGGCTAGATTGATTTCTTTTTCTTTTCTCTCCCTTTCTTTCTTCCCTCCTCTTCTCCCTCTCTCCTTCCTTCCTTCCTTCTTTCCTTCCGTCCTTCCTTTTGCTTTCTTCTTTCACAAAACCTTAAAACCAGTTCATTCTGAAGGCCATAAATTGGACCACAATAGGTCCCTGTCCAAGCTCCATTTAATGGCTGTATTTTGGACCTTCCTGGCTCAGAGTGAGTGTCAATGGTAAGCATTTCTCTTTGGAACAGCAACCCTGAGGGTCTTCCCTTCCCAGCTTGATTTTTTTTCTAATTAAAGGAGCCATCCCTTGACTTACTTCTTAAAGAAGTGAATGGGCATTAACCTCACTTTGAGTACCAGAAAAGGCCTTAGCCTAAAAGGGCCAGGGTCTCCCATTGCATCGTGGGCCATCTCCAGTCATCCTGATGAATATAGGGTCACTGGACCCAGATGACTCTGGAGGAGAAAGTGAGGCTGGTGACTTTGCATAGTCCTTCCTCATTCAAATCAAAGTCAACTGCCAGTCAGGTCATCATTTCCCTGATATCACAGTCCCCTTCAGAAATAAAGGACAACAAAATAACAATTTTCACATTAATCATGTTATGTGGAAGACTTGTAATGAATGGAAGAAACCATGAGGAAGAAAGAACAGAGTAAAAAAGAAAATAGCTTACATTCAGGCTTCATAGTTCTTTCTCTGGATGTGGATTACATTTTTTCATCATGAGTCCTTTGGAATAGTTTTAGATCCTTGCATTGCTGAGAAGGGCTAAGTGTATCAAAATCAGTCATCACAGACTGTGACTATTATTGTATACAATGTTCTCCTGGTTCTGCTCCCTTCGCTCAGCATCAGTTTATATAAGTCTCTCCAGCTTTTTCTGAAGTCCACCTGTTCGCCATTTCTTATAGCACAATAATGTTTCATTTCATTCATATTCCACAACTTGTTCAATCATTCTCCAATTGATTTTCTCCAAGAATTTTCAGTTCTTGGCCACTACAAAGAAAGCTGCTATATTTTTGTATGTATAGGTCCTTTTTCCACTTTTGTGATGTCTTTGAGATACAGCCCTAGAAACAGTATTGCTGAGTAAAAGGGTATGCGCGTTTTTATAGCCCTTTGGGCATAGTTCCAAATTGCTGTCCAGAATGGTTGGATCAGCTCACAGCTCTACCAACAATGAATTAGTGTTCCAACTCTCCCACATCTTCTCCAATATTTATCATGTTTCTGTTTTGTCATGTTAGCCACTCTGGTAGGTGTGATGTGATACCTCAGAGTTGTTTTGAGCTGTATCTCTCTAATCAATAGTGATTTAGAATATTTTTCATATGATTATAGATAGCTTTAATTTTTTCCTCTGAAAGCTGTCTATCTGTATCCTTTGACCATTTATCAATTGGGGAATGACTTGTATTCATGTAAATTTGATGCAGTTCTCTATGTGTTTTGGAAATGAGGCCTTTATCAGAGTCACTAGTTGTAAAAATTCTTTCCCAGTTTTCTGCTTCCCTCCTGATCTTGATTGCAATGGGTTTGTTTGTACAAAAATCCTTTCAATATAATGTAATCAAAATTATCCATTTTGCATTTTATGATATTCTCTATCTCTTGTTTGATCATACATTTCTCTGTTCTCCATAAATCTGACAGATAAAATCTTCCTTGCTCCCCAGATTTGCTTGTAGTATCAGATTTTATATCTAAATTATATCCTTCTCCTCTTCCTTCTCTTTCTCCTCCTCTTCTTTTCCTCCTTTTCTCTTCCTCTTGTTCTTCTTTTTCTGCTTCCTGTCCTCTTCCTCCTTTTTCCTTGCATCGTTCTGTCGTAGATTTCAAGAACTCAGGGTCTCATCTAGTCTACTCTGTACTAATAAGGTGGGACTTTGTGTAGAACAGTAAAATTTATTAAAAGTATAATTGATTCAGAGAAACAATATGGCATGATAAATAGAGGACTGGCCTAGGAGCCAAGATGACTTGGATTCAAGTCCAGCTTCTGACATATATTGACTGTCTGACCCTCATTTAACAAACTGAATACTCTAGGCAACTCAACAAGAATACAAGTTGTAAAGCAGGTACCCCACCCCTTACCCCCCAGCACTGACAGGAGAAGTTCCTCAGTGACAACACTCTACTTAGAAGTGTCAAACTTGCAACTCAACCGTAAGATAGGCAAAACTCAAAAGAGATTAAAGTGTGATCGAGAAATGTTTAACAAAATAAGTAAAAGTACAATATAGCCTAGATAATGTTAATTCATGGTTTTCTAAGTGAGTGTGAGCGACCACAGGGATCCTTTCTTTTTGAGTTTGAAAGTATTACCGTATTCCACTGAAATCACTGGTCCAGCTCCCATTCTTACTATTTATCTGCGTGATTATTGTGAATTTACGATTTGGATTTGATTTTAGAAGAATTTTAATTTTTGTTAGAAATGGAGCTGTTGAACTTCATGGAATCCATTATTCCTTCATTTTTGCCAACTAATGAAAAGCAGGCACAAATTTGAGAACAGAGACACCATCAACTTAAGAGCAAAGCAGAATCATCCAGTTTCCCTCCCTTCACAGTGACAATCAAATACAGAAAAAGTCACTTTGTAAAAGGAATGAAAGAGGAGAAAAAAGAATGCGGAAGAACAAAACTCTTGCCTCAAACTTTTGCCATATAAATTAGATGAATTTTGTTTTCCTGTCAGCAGTTTCTTCTTCTTTTGATGCTTTGTTGTTGCCATCTTTATGAGAATTATGGAAACTGAAAACTTGAGACGAACTTCTCTATCCTTTGTGCATGTGTTTATTTACAGATTGGTAAGTTTCTTCATATGCACATTTTGCAAAATACAGTACAGTAGATGAAAGAACTGAAAGCAGGTGAGAAGCAAGAGGAGTCCAAAATCATGCTATACAAAATCCTTCCTTAATGTCATAGGAGGTATTTGATTGGTAGAATACCAGCCTGTTTTCCTGGATCAAGTAGCTAATGAGTTTCTTTTTCTGCCACATTTTGAAAGTACTTTCCAACACCATGCAATTTATTTTGTAATACAGTCCAGCACGGTGGCGGTGCTATCAGCACCTCCATTTCTGTCTGGCTGTCTGGCTCATATGAAGAAAGTGCCAAAGGAATGGGTAGTTGAGGTTTGCAGAAGACGAATGTATTATTAAGTATTTTGCTTTTTCTTGGGTATTTGAGGATCTCCAACACACACTGCTTCTTAAATAGAAGCTTTATTTTTCAGTAAATGATGTCAAAGAATATCAACAGTTCACCCCACACTGTTCTATTATTGTCTCATTACCACTCCTTCACACTAGTCAAATTGTTTTCCAGTCATGTCCTACTCTTTGTGACCCTTGATTTACCATTTCCTTCACCAACTCATTTTACAGATAGAAAACTAAGGTGAAACAGGTTAAGTGATTTGTCCAAGGTTGCACCTCTGTAAGTGTCTGAGGCCATAAGTGAACTCAGGAAAATGAGTATTCCTAACTCCACATCTAGCACTTAATCCACCATGCCGCTTAACTGCCCCCATCTCCTTCACACTGGGTATTCGTTTTTCATTTTAAGTGTTCCACAATTTTTTTCATCTTTTGGAATGTGTCCCACTTTCATGGGACATCCAGCATTTTGTCATCCAGCGAGCATTCATTCCTTCTATCCCAGTTTTTCCCCGGATTGGTTATAGTATTTGAATTGTTAGTCTACAGAGAAAATGTTTTCCTCCTCCCATTTTCCTGTAGGACATTGTCTTATAAGTGATTCCTCTGATCTCTCTTTTACTGTGTTTTTTAGAGTCTTACAATTCATCTCTAAATTTGTCTTTCCTCTTATTTTAGTACTTCAATGAAAAAGAAGTGACTGTTGGAATTAGTTACCACAAAGTTTAGGCATCTAAAACTACTTGCCAAATATACTGCTGCATTGATTCTTTATTTTCTTAACTATTTCACTTCATTACATCTTTTCATTCTTGAATACAAAAGAAATACTTGCACAGAGATTGTCTGTTGGCCAACCAGTTTGATGGTTTTTGTAATTTAAGTACTCTTTGCCCCCATGCATTTTCAGTTATTGACAGACGCCACCCAGTGGTGACATTTTGTCTGGAAAGAAAGTCCACATGAGGCTCTATATGTATATAAAAAAATAGAGTAATGATAAGAAAAAATAACAACTTGCATTTATGGAGTGCTTTTAAGACTTGAAAATAACTTTACAAATATTAGCTCATTTTATCTTTACAAAAACCCTGGGAAGTAGGTGCTGTTATTTTCTCCACATTACAGATAAGGAAACTGAGGCAAACAGAAGTCTCCATCCTAGCTTGCAATATTTGGAAACTGGAAGGTGTTGGTTCAGCACCTCCTTGTGCTAATGATGAAGGCATGAACAGGACATTTCTTACCTGCAAGAGTATGTTTGCCCATCCTAATAACATTTGGAATTTTATGCTTCATTGGGCAATATTTGCAAATCACATATCTTTTTTTAACCCCTCAAAATAATTTGCATTGGAAAATTACTTCCATGTGGTAGAATTTAGTCTTAACATTTTGTTGATTGAAGAAAATGTAGTTTAGTGAGCAACTTGCATAAAAATTCCAACTTAGAGCATGTGGAACCTCTCCTCAAATTAACTTTAACTTCCCTTTCTCAAGATTCATCTAACCAATTTAGCTAGATAATTTTGCTATGGAGCACTGGGTTGGTAGGAATTCAGTTGTGACTTCATGAATCATGAAAACTCCCTAGAGAAGCTGAAATAAAGTTTAATATTCTGAATTTAGAATAACATAATGTCTTAAATTTCAACTAAAAGGCACAGTTTCCCTCGTCTTCATCATGTTACAGGGCCTAGAAGACCTGTTTTCAAATTTCTATCCAGCTATAAAACCTTCTGACTTTGATTACTGTCAGCTCCGAGCCTTAGATTCCTAGATTTAATGCTGAAAAGGAGCTTAGAAATCATCTAACCCAGCTTTCTCATCTGTAGATGTGGAAGGTTAAGCCCAATGACATTAGAAGTTTTTTGCAAGGTCACATACAGAGCCAGAATTCAAACACAGGTCCTTTGACTCCACATTTAGTGCTCTTTCCATTGTACTAGGCTGTCTTTTGAGTAAATAGAATACTAAGCTCTTAGTTTCTTATCTCCACAACAATAAGTGGCTACCTTTGGTCATTTTCACTTTACTACAAGACAACGACCAGCCACAAAGTGGGAAGATGTGAGATTGTGAAAGACATCAGAGAAGAAGGGCTAGTGATTGTACCTAGATAACCTCTCATGTATATCAGCTGTCCCTAGTTTCCATTTGCACTGGGCTTTGGGCAGGAACTTATTTATTTACATTTTTATCGTTTATTGTCAGTTTTCCTGCAGAAATAAATGCGACTAGAATGTTCATCTTCCTTTGATGAGCAGTTCACAAAGTCTGGCTCAGGAGCACTCCAGGAAGCAAATGTCTGCACTCAATCAGCAGTTGGTCACAGCAGTTTTACTTGGTCAGAAGGTTCAGGACAGTCATGAGAATGGCAGAGAATTGAGTATGGAAAGCAAGTGAGAAAGAGTTTCAACTGAAGAAAAAGAATTATCTGGAGAGGTAGAAGAGAAATCTCGTCTTGGAAGATATAAAAGTGTGAGACATTGAAGAAGATAATGAGGACATTGGAATAAAGGGAGCTAAGCGAGAGGAGGGTGGTCGTGTACAGGGAAGGGGAGCAGGACCCTGTGAGGAAGAGGTAAATGCTTATGTTTCAAGGGAGATGGTGTGAATCTATAAGGGGTATCACTGATGACATCATTCAGTAAGGCCCTAAAAGAGACGGGAGCAATAATAGCTGGTGATTGCCTGAGGAAGAGCTGTTTTCAGTCTACCTGTCACTGAAGGTGTCTTCTGTCTTCCTGGGGCAGACTTCCAGAATGTGATAGAGAATATCCAGTATCTTGTCAAAGTTGATGACTATTAGCCATTTCTTCTAATACATGTGGAGACATATAATCCTGTCAGAAGGAACCCAGATGTTATTGATATAGATTGGAAGGTCCAGAGCGAGCACCAAGTTTCTCTTGTTGCAAAAAAGATTCAAGACGTAAACAGTGAAGGATTAAATCTAAGTTAGAGGAGACTTTGGTCAAGACAGAGTTGAGGAAGGAGTGGGTCTAGAAAATACAGTGGAATAGGAAGGTGGAGGATATGGACCATTGACTGGAGAGGCTAAGGTGGATTGGACAGAGTCCCAAACTCTCAGTGAGTTAGGAAGAGCTAGGACAGGGAGAAGAATTTTGTCTCAGTTGGTGTTTACTCTGAATCTAAGAATAGGAAGGGCAGGGAATATATTAGCTCAACATGAAAATAGCCATCATGGTAGGATGCCCTCAAGGTCCTGCAGTGATTGAACTCATAGTTAGTGAGAATCCTCAATGTCTTTGACACCCTGAAATCCAGGATTTTTTTTAAAAAATTGGTTTATATACTGTAAAACAGAGGTATCAGTCACCAGCTTGTAAGACTCCAGACAAAACAAACAAAAATACAGCAGAACATAGATGATGTTAACATGTGGTTTTCTAAGTCAATATTCAGGCTACAAGGATCCCTGTGTAAGGTTTAGTGCCCTCCTTTCTATGATCAGTTTGACATCACTGCTATAAAGGATTCAGTTTTATTTATATCTCTGGAAATTTCCTATTGTCATATCCTTCTCAGTTGCTTTTTGTTTGTAGGGAAAACCCATGCTGAATCATTTGTTATTACCTTTAGAGTTCATTTCTTTTAAATTTCATGTTTGAAGATTACTCTTTTCAACTACCATATAGAACATTCCTTCAGGGAAGAAAACCAATCAATAAATCAGCACACATTTATTAAACACCAGCTAAGTCCACGAGTTTGTGAGGAGAAGGAAGAATGTGCCAGACTTGGGGGTCAGAATTGGGGAGCTTGTATATGAGGAGCAGCAAGTTTGGCTAAGAGTAAGAGTTCTTAACCTGGGAGTTATGGAATGTTTTTACTTAATTACACATTTGATGACTGCATTTCAATATAATTGGGGTCCTTTGTAATCTTACATATTTTATTTTATGCATGAAAGGCTTAATCAGCAGAAGGCTCAATCACACACACGTGCGCACACATGCACGCACGCACATACACACACACATACACATGCCAGGAAATCTTGAAAAGATAGTCACCTAGTTGTGAAGAGTTTTAAATGAATGTCAAACAGAAGAGTTTATCTTTTTATCCCAAAAGTAATAGAAAATCAGTGAAGCTTCTTGAGTTGGAGTGATATGGTCAGACGTGCTTTAGGATGTCAATTTGATAGCTGTTTGGAGGTTTGATTAGAGAGAAAACACTGCATGGCAGGACTCTAGCTAGGTAGCTAGAGGGATGGGAAGAGTATGGACTAGTTTCTTTGTGGTATGAATAAAGAGAAAGGGGCAGACAAGGGAGATGTAAAAATGGACTCAGAAAAAAATGGGCAATTGATTGAAGATGTGAGAGCATATCAAGCATCTTAAGCTCTGTTTTGAATATATTGAATTTCAGATGTCCAAGGGACATCGAGGCAGCGATGTCTATCAGGAGATGAGAAGTGTGGAACTGGAACTCCACAGAGAGATGAGAACTAAGGAATCATGTGATAGAGATTAGAATTTAATTCATGGGAGCTGATAAATTCACTGAGAGAATGTGTAGAGAAAAAGAGAAGAGGGCCCAGGACAGAGCACTAGAAGTAATCTGTTAGAAAGGGAATGGGACATGCATGATAATACTTTAGAGGAAACTAAAGATTGGTTCAGTAACTAGAAAGAGAAGTACAACCGAACAGGGTGATGAAAATCCAAAGATGAGAGAATGGCCAGAATGATGGGGCGTCAAGGTCAAAAGTGAGACAGAGAAAAATGAGATCTGGGATAATAACTAGAAGTAAAGAACAGATTCAGCTGGAGGTTTTTTAATGGATGTGGAAGTACTGGGCTTGTTTAAGGCGGGAGAGAAGTAACCTATGGACAAAGAGATGGAAAATTGGTGAAAGTAGAAGAAGGAGGTTTCTGGGGAGCAACAAGATGACGTAGGATTAAAAGATGGAGTAAAGGGCTTGGTCTTGACTTCATCATTCAAGATTAGAGCCAAGGGGTAAAGGACAAGGGAGGGAAATGATTCGAGGTGATTTAAAGTCTGGAATTGGGGAAGAGATGGAGCTTGCTTATAGGGAACCTCAGAAATTTTAGTGAAACATGAGACATGGTCCTCTGTTAAGAGAGAGATGTTGTAAGTGGGGGTATGGGTGGCTTTAGTAGAGAAAAGAAGGTTTGGAATAACCACTCTAGAAACAGGGATTAATAAAGCGACCAGGAAATTATTTGTAATCTCAAATCCCATCTCCAGTCACTCCTGTGAATTTAGGTTACATTTGGGGGCCATAGACCTATGGCCATAGGCCAGAGGAAGAAAGAAGAGAGGATGTAGGACATCTGGTCAGATGTAGAGGATGCAGTGTTGCCCTCCTCACAGCAGTCAACAGAGTAGCTTCTTGAATTTAACTCTGACGCTGATAAATATAAGCAGTTATTTCTTAGAGGAATGTCTGTTGACAGTAACAATTAATATTTCCAAATTTAAAAAAATTTATGATTGGGAGAAAATTCAGAAATTTTTCAGGGAAAATATTTTTATTTGTTTTCTTATCTAAAATATAGAAGGAATATGAATTCTGGGCATGGGGTTAGGATGTTAATGGAGAGGAGGTAGAATATACATAAATCTATTGCAGCCCTATATGCCAAATAATATGGAATTTAAAAAAGAGACTGAATACAAAGTAGCAAATATTCACAATTCCTCCCCATGCACACTTAACCTTGTTACAATATTCAAATTTGTATAGCTATTTATATACATGTCATATCTTCACTCCTGAATAATAAACTCCTTGAGGGCAGGAAACTATGTTTCAGCTCATCAGCACTCAGCACTTTATACACAGTAGGCACTTTAAAGTGTTTAATTAAATGTATATGTCCCTGTAACATTTAACCACTTAATATCCCTTGTGCTTGAATATAGCAGGTAGTAAATAATAATTTTCAGTGAAATAGAATGGAAATGATTCATTTTGACATTGAAATGTAGGGTTAGCAGTTATCCTCTTAAATTTGTCCAATGAATATGGTCGAGCTGGATGATTTGCCACCAAAACTCATGTTTCTTCTAAATTATCCAGGTAGTTTAATTCAAAACAGAAGATTGAGGCTGAATTATCCAGAAATTATAGTTTGTAAAAAATTATCCCCCAGATGATAGTTGAGTAATATTGGTTGAGAAATTATCTAGCAACAACAAATTGTTTGTATAGCAATTTTTTTTTCAGTACAATCCTTCCTGGTGATCTGGAAATTCTGTAAATGTTCAATGAAAGTATTGTTTTAAGTATTCCTGAACTGATGATACTTTGAAGATGACAGTTCATGATTACTGATTGCTCATTGCCTTGTTTGTTTTTTGTGTACTATGATTTCTTAACTATGCGTATGTGGTTCCCATATATTTTGACACGTATCACTTATATATTGAAACATTGGGAGAGTATTGACATAAATATACAAATGTGTTGTAATGAACATTTCTTTAGACCAGGTATACCACCTCCAGAGACAGCGTGGTCCAGTTCTTCTTCTACCAACCTATCAGTCATCAGTGGAGACAAACTGACTTCTTTCCCTGCACTGTAACATGTGGAGGAGGTAAGCAGAGACTCTTCATGAACACATTCACCTGTGCATTAGAACCGGCCAGTTTGCATGTCTGAAATGGTGAAATAAAAATGAATACAATGAAATTAATTAATAAAATTAAATAAAAATTTGATAAAAATTAATACAATTAGAAATTAATGTAATTTACATGAGGTGCCTTTAAAGCTATATAAGTTGCCCTCATGGTTCTTGATTCATTTGAGCTTTCAAACAGCTGTGTGAGGTAGGTGATATACATTTAGCATCCTCATTTCTATTTGAGAAAATGAAGGCCCACAGAGATTAGGTGACTCATGGAAAATCACAGAACTAGTAGTTAATAGTGATATTTGAGCCCACTTTTTGTGGCTCTAAGACCATGATGCCAAAATTCCTAATTTGTATCATTTCTTCTTCGGTAAAGTAAATGGCTGTAGTGCTCATCAGTCTGGATGCACTATCTCTTTCTAACTTTCTAACTCTTGAAAAGGAAATTAAAACTTAGATTCAGAAAGAATATTTCTTCTTGAGAGCTTGGGATCCTTTCACATATGTGATTACTTTTTTGCTCTACGACATCTCAGTAAGGCATGTGTTCCTATCTCCATACTCCCCATAGAAAAGCAGAGAAACTAAGAGACTTTCTCAAGGCTAACAAGTTAATGAATGGATTAGGCAAAGTACTAGATGTCCTAATGCCCTCTTGCCACCTACCCTATCCCCCTGTGTACTCTCAGATAGGCCCTGCTGCCTCTTTGGACAAATCCTTCTGATTAGAAAATAATAGCCAACATTGATAAAGTGCTTCATAGCTACAGAATGCTTTCGATAACTTACCTCATTGGATCTCCCTGAGTAATACAATTCCCATTTTTACACATGAGGAAACTGAGTCTGACAAAATTTTAGTGACTTGCCTGTGCCAATATAGATCATGTCAGACAGAAGCCATATTCAAACCCAGTTGTTGTCAAGGCCAGTGCTCTTTCTATTAGACCTTGGTGCCTCCATGTTTGTGCTTGTTAGAAGGTAGCTTTTATTTATCTGCCTCTCGAAGAGATTCAAGTTTTGTCTTTAAAGCATTTCCATTACTCTCCACTCCCTCTACCCTCCTCTTCATATTTCTCTGTCTGGCATTTTAAATTAAATTAGTATAATTTCCAGCTCAGCCCTCCAAATTCTTGCTTTGGGGCCTGTCTAATAAGCTCTTGGATCTCCTTTTAGAGTTTATTCCATTAAAACTGCCCATGGTGTAATAGTCACCACCCAGATCATGTGGAGAATATATTTACCATCCCCTTCACTCTGAGGTGCCTTAAAATAAATTTTCCAATGCTCTTAAGCTAACGTTGTTGTGCTGTAGTTTAATGGTCCATGCTATACTTGGTAAGTTTTTTTCCAACCAACTAGTGAGTTTATACTCTTTAGGTTCAATGAAATATATTTCTCTTGAACCAAAAAGACCTGTCTTCATAACAAAAGGATGAAAGAAGGGTGAAGGAATCAAAAACTGAGAAAATTCAGGCAAAAGAATACTCACTCTGAAATGCAATTTAAAAACAAAATAAATAGTAGAAATCTAATTTCAAAATGGGGACCATGACTCCATTTTTAGAATAACTCTTTAGGAAACATTTATCTTTGAATTGCCTCAATGACAACCTCTGCTTTTCCCTAAGATTGTATGGGATCTGTCTTACATGTAGGCTTAGGACCCAGTCTTTTCTTTTTTCCCTGGGTGGGGTGATGAGGAGGGAGGGAAGATGGTTTGTGATGTAGGCTTCTTATATCAACCCCTTGTCGAAGAAAGGCAGAGGGGATCTGTGCAGATAGACAGCTAGAGAGAATGGGGAACATATTGAAGTGTAGCCCCTAACAAGATGGGTGTGTGTGTGTGTGTGTGTGTGTGTGTGTGTGTGTGTGTGATTCCACTTCACTTGGTCTACCTTAATTTAAAATCCATTAACTGCCCCCTACCCTACACACACATATGTACACCATCCATGCCTAGCGAAGGTCACTTGCTGAGCATTATTAACCCATGGCATGCTGAATCTCCATTTTTTCAAATAAGTTTAAAGAGGGACTTAGTGATAACAGTGCGCCATAAAGCTAATACCTGTCTTACACCTTTCTGGTACTAGTACTTATGTCCACTAAGTTTATTGGTGATACTAGTAAACTTTGAGGTAAGATCTAAGAGCAGCTAGGTGGTGAAGTTGATAGATGGGTCTGGATTCAGGAAGACCTGAGTTTTAATCCGGCTCAGACACTTAGTAGCCGTTTGAGCCTGGGCCAACAATTTACTCTGTTTACTTAAGTTTCCTCACCTGTAAAGTGAGGAGAACAGCACCTCCTTCCCAGGGTTGTTGTGAGGCTCAGATGAAATAATATATATAAAGTGCTTAGCATAGTGCTCGGCACATAGTAAGTGCTATGTGAATTTTATCTATTATTTTTATTATCAACTACTACTGTCAGTATGAGATTGTAGTAGTATTTAATATAGAGCTTTGTGGTTAAGAAAATGCTGTATATAGATTATCTCATTTGATACAATAATAATACACCTGGGTTAGGTGCCATTTATTTATCTCCATCTTACAGAGGAGCAAACTGAAACTGAGGGAGGTCACCCAGGGTCACATAGCTAGTGAGCATCCAGAGATAGAACTTGAACTCAGGTGTTCCTGATTCCAGACCCACCACTCAGAGCCCTCACAATGCTCTTTGAAATCCTGAAAGCTAACTCCTATAGCCGCTTTATTAAAAAAACAACCCTCCCACACAAATTTATAGCGTCTGACTTTCCACCGTTGGCCTTAAATTACCGTGGTTTAAGGCTTTCCTCTTGTCAAGTGTCTCCTTTCAAAGTGCAGACACCCTGGGGAGGGGTAGCTAATAAGTTGTACCTGAGCTCCTCTACCCTAATCCCCCAGACTGGACCTGTGAGTTCATTGGTATAGAGAAATTTCAGTGAAGAAATTCCCACTATCAGACTCAGATCAAGGCCTGCTCCCTAGGTTTAAAGTAGTCTGGGGGCACCAAGGGATAAGAGGCTTGTCCAGAATCTATTCCAAAGCTTCATTCACTCCTCCATGCTGCGTTTCTGCAGTTAGTAGGACTTTTTTGTCAACTGGGTATTTGCAGTGCAGCTTGCTAGCTTTGAACTAATTCAGGGTACTTGGGTTCTGGACTTGACTCTCCAGCTGACTCACTTCACGAGATCCTAGGTAAATAACTTTCTCTCTGGGCGTCAATTCCCTCAGTGAAAAGGGTTGGACCAAATGACATTAAGGAATATTCCAGCCTTAAAATTCTGGTTCAGTGGAGTGTGACCCTTCAGTTGGAATCAGAAACATCCAAGTTTTAATCTCCCCTCAGACACTTATTACCTGGGTGATCCTGGGCAAGTCACTGATCCCCTGTCAGCCTCAGTTTCCTCATGTGTAAAATGGAGAGAATAGTACCTGGCTCAGAGGGTTATTGAGAGGATCCGGTGAGGTCATGCATGTGATGTGCCTTGCAGAAGTGTATTCTAAAGGTTTATGTGCTGTTGTTATTGTAGCTGACACAGGAAATGTCCACCTACATATTTTCTCTTTTCTTAAGATTGAGAATCACTTGCTCATATGGCAGCAGAGCGCTAGATTTGGAATCCAAGGTACCTGGGTTTCTATCGCCTCTCTGCTGCTAGCCTGTGGAAAACTTGGCAAGACATTTAACTTATGGTCCCGTTACCTCCTATCTAAAATGAGGGGGTTGGATAAGATGACTTCTAATTAATTATAAATATATGGTCAGCCAATCAATAACCATTGATTAAGGACCTACTGTGCTTCAGCATTGTGTTAGGTTCTGAGGATACAAGTACACTACCTATGGTATGAATGCTTGTTTGTGGGGCAAAAAAATTACCTCTAGGTTTTTTTTTTTAACTATAGACTCCCAGGCATGCTGTGAGGGGAAGTCCTTAAAATAGAGACCTCTGTCTGGACTGGTTTAGACAGCATGCTGCTCGGAGACTGGATCAGATGAGTCCACAGGTTCCCTGCTAGTTATGTGATTCAGAAATTCTTAGGGCCAAATGTCTTCCCTGAAATTAATACTCAGACTTTATGCTTTCTCGTAAATGCTGATACGTAGGCAGCGGACGCATAACTGACCTAATCCCCCCAGGTCCTGGCTCCTGGCTTTCTCCTCTGCGCCCAGGACAAGTTACCAGATGTACTTGGGTGTGACTCACTGGCCTGCCATGAAGGAATGGTTTGCATAAGCATAATCATACCTACAGATTTGCATAGGCGAACTTTGCATATAACAGAACCTCAGCATAAACCTTCTGAATGTACCATGATCTACGATCCAAGTTAAGCAAAGGGGATGATCACATCCTTTGAAAACAAAGGAATCACTGGCTCAAGAGCTGGAAGAGACTTTAGATGTCAGCAGACATAGTCTCCTAGTTTTATACATGAGGGAATTAAGGTCTAGAAAAGTGAGGTAATTTGCCCAAGGTCATATAGCTAAGGGGCAGGGACCAAGATTTGAACCTGGGAACTGTCTGGTTTCAGATGTGTCATACTACACTGCCTCAGTGTGGAATGTGTGTATGTATATTTATCGTTCTTTTTTAGCAGGAAAACTTTTCTCCTCATACATTGCATGCATATATGTCCTAAAACCCTGTTAGATTAATCTGTCAGTCATGAAGCATTTTAAAATTCTTATTTATTAATACGGACCCATGCCAGGTAAGATAAAATAAACCAACAGTAACTTTTGCATTTGTGAGTTGCACTTAGAAATGGGATGTGGCGAATTACTATCAGTTTGATTCCAAAGATAGGGTTCCTAAATTTACTTGTAAGTAATAAAAAGTCAGCAAATATTACTGAAATCTCAGAAAGGCGCTCTAGGGCTCTTGCTGCAGAAGCTAGTGGTCAGATTATCTAAAAGTTGTGAGACTGTTATGTTAACAGAATGGGATTGTGGGCTACTTTCTCTATAGTTTAAGGAACATTTGTTTTCCTTTTTTTTTTTTGGTAGAAGGGTTGTCATCTTTAATCCCTGCCATATTTGTATGGTAGCGAGATTTTAATACTAGAATGTAATAATTTCCATCTATATAGTTTTGTATTTTATCATAATATTTCTTACATTCACATAATGCTTAAAGTTTTATAAAAACCTCTTATTGAATTAGACCACGAGCTCCTCAAGAGTAGATATTGTTTATTTTCCTTCCCTCCCCACCAGGTGGTTAATAAATGCTTGACTGACTGACCTTGTCTCATTTGATCCTTTTAACAGTCCAATCAGATAAATATTCTTGCTAACCCTGTTTCACAAATAAGAAAACTGAGAGTCAGTGAGGTAATGACTTGGTTAATGTCGGAAGCTAACAATAAAAATGATCTAGATACAAAACCAGGTATTCCTGATCCCCAGTTCGGTTACTCCAAGTACTACCAGTAGTTCAGGCTACTATGTTCCACTGCCTCTGACCGCTGTCTTCACAGCAATCTGATAAGCTATCTAGCTCAAGTAGGAATTGTCTCCATTTTATAGAAGCTCTGGTTTTGGAAGGCTATATTAGTTGTCTATCTCCATACAGCTAGTAGATGCTGGACCTGGGTCAGAGATCCAAATTTTCTGACTCCTGAATGCAATGTTCTCCCCATAATTCTTCAGTCCGTACTTTATATTTATCTACAAGTGGGAGCGCCAACAAATAGATTTCACATACATATATATGTATACATATATGTAATATGAACATGTTTACATATGTATTAGCTATTTAACTCCTAAAGCTCTTTACAATTAAAGAGAAAGAGCAAGGACAGTTTCTTTCCTTCAGCTTCCATGCCAAATAATAAACTTATACATGCTTACTGTCTCATTTTCTTATTTGTGTTCCCCCTTAGAACAAAGATGCTTTCTTTCCCGAAAGACCATAAACTCATTTAATGCTTTGTTGTTTTGTTTTGTTTTTGAAAACAAATCAAGTGTATTGTGTTTGTTCTCTAGTCTACATGATTTGTATAAATGACCTTTTTCTGGGTTCCTTGGATGATTAAGAAGGTTAGCTTTATTTACCTCTGAGGTGCCAGAACCATTTAACTCAATTTTATTGTCTCTGCCATCCAAAAATCAATGTGGGGATGCTCTTGATGAGCCAAGGAAATGGGCATAGGTTGCCATCGATATCTGATACTTTAGTCCTTTCAGTACATACTGGCACTAGTACTACAGTCATATTTTATTGACTCCATTTGGATTTTCATTCTTGTGGTTTCTACCTTGTTTTTTATAATGCATACCAGTGCATCCTTCTCCACTCAGCTTACATCCAAGCCATTGCTCATGAATGCCTTTGCTGTCTTTGCCAAGAAAGCAGCCCAGTGGTTTATGAAATAGAATTCACTCTCAGTAATCAATCCTTTAAATAGAATTTTAGACCAATTAGATATGTTTAGGTTTGGGGCCTTTTTGGAAGAAAAGGGCCTGAATAACTGATGATGTTCATGAAAAATTACTTTGAAAAAATGTTTAGTAACATAGCACTTGTGTAGTTTGGAGGCAAATTGGACCAAACTTTGCCAGAAACGAAAGTACAACTTTTCTTCCTTTTTTTATTTGCTCTTTTCATCTGTTTAGGTTATACCTTCCAGGTGTTTGCTTTTCTCAAAGACTTTATATAACTAGTTGATTTGCAAATTGTTTTAGGGTCCCGAATTAGCTTACTGCCAATATATTTACATTCCCAGCTGGTCACTCTATTGTAATTTTTCAGTTACAGACTTGCAAGGGGAAATGATGAGAATGAAAGACAACACGATCATAATGGATAGAATATTCTAACTTAAAAGACACCGAGTTCCAATTTACCCCCAGTATTCAGACTGAAAATATAGAGAAATCACTTAAGTTCTCAGCCTCCATTTCCCCATCTATTTAAAAACAAACAGGATAGTAGCACAGCTGGTAGCTGCCTCATAGAGTTGATTTGGGGCTTAGAGGAGATGATCTTTGTAAAGTACTTTGCAAACTTTAAATTGCCATAAAAATACAAACTATTATTAATTTTATTTACAGAGTCTGGGTAGAAGAATGGCATTGGAAAAAAGGGACTAGAAAGGAACTTTTTTGACAACTAAAACCACCCCAGCAAAGATGACCTGTGAGACCCCTTTTAGCTCCACATCTACAAAAAGGATGCCATTTTTGTATTTTTATTTTTTCCTACTTAGGATATCAACTCAACTCTGCTGAGTGTGTGGATGTTCGCCTGAAGCGGGTTGTTCCTGAACATTATTGTCACTACTATCCTGAGAACACAAAACCGAAGCCAAAACTGAAGGAATGTAGCATGGATCCTTGCCCTTCAAGGTTTGTGGGCATGGTTTGCACTGTTACTTGTTAGGGAACAAATAAACCAGTGTTCACTGATACCAATTATTCCTTTGCCCTTGAACCAGTTTCCTTCTTGACTCTTAACTTTGGAAGAAGAAATGCTGATGGTTGGCACTGTTACATTTGCAATCTAGGCCTATCTCCTTGGCCTCCAGTAAAGGAACTTAAACTGTCTCCATGACAGGTCAGCATAACCTCCTAGTCTCTTAATCATGGTCTGCATCTACTTTTGATGTAGCTATTAAAACTCATGAACACATTAAACCTGGCCGGATGCCTCCGCTCCTTGAGGTGCCATATATGGTATCAAGGATTTCTTCCTCCCAAGTTTCCAACTTAATTTATCCTTCTGCCAGTCACAGACTGTGAAAGTGGGTCACTTATTAGCATGTCGTGGCTTGAAAAGTAATCATATTAAATGTGGTATGAATTGTAAATTTGTGCAAAGAACTACCAAGTGTTAATGCTGGAGTGTAGAGAAACCCAGCAGAAACTATAAGGTTGCACAATTTAGAACCAGCTTACTTTTGGACTGCTTGAAGTGGTTTCCTGGCAACATTACAGTATCTTAAAATAACATCACAATATCAAGTCCCAGAACCTCACATAAATATGCCAGCTGGCGGAGGGAGAGTTATAGGCAAGTGGAAAAGGAAACATTCTCGGTGGATTTCATTTCCTATAGCTAAACTGTCCATTTCCCTTAATCCCAGTTGGACATCACCATTAACCGTGACCTTTACTGAGCACGAGTACTTGAACTAAAGACCCAATTAATAGGAGAGTGTGCTATAATGCTTGTGTATTTTACCAGAGTAACCTATAGTAGCAGGCACGTGACAGAACTAAAAGAGAGACCATTTTCCCTGCCAGAGGCCAAACATACCACCTTTTGGTCATGGAAGATAATTTGTATTTTTCATCATCTAACTATCCCGGGGTTCTGTGAAATACATTCTCATATTGGAAATGAGGTTAGATGGTGGTTTGTGTCAGGGATGTTTCTGAAATGGAGAAAAAGCAAGAAAAAACCACAGAAGATTAAAGAGATGAAGTTGGCAGAACACTTGGGAAACAGGAGCATGTCACATTGAGATGTCATTGGAAAAAAGGGGCTTCTCTTGGGAGGTTCATGCTACCTGAAAATGTCATGATGTCAAATATATCAGTTATCTGAAAGATAAAATAACATTGTACTAAATATATTCTTCACAGTGATGGATTTAAAGAGATAATGCCCTATGACCACTTCCAGCCTCTTCCTCGGTGAGTTCTGATTACTATTAATTTTATTTATTTTCATTGAACATCAGTAGCTTATTGGGCACTGAACAAAACTTGGGATCAGGTTTGCCACTCTTTCAGGTGTTCTCATGTACTTAAATATATCTTCACTAATAAATCAGACACTGACATTAATTAAATTCACTGGACATTTTTAAAAATGCACTTTCTCTGTGCGGAATACTATGTGAGATGCCAGAAGATATACAAAGGTTAAGACATGACCTCAGCCCTTATTAAACTTACAGACTAATGGGGGACGACACATATGAATCTAATTTCAAATAGAATACTAAAAGTCTATATATGCTAATTATAAATAAAGTACTGTGTAAGGTTTGAGAAAGAAATAGTCATGTTCTAGTATTGAAGGAAGCCAGGACATTAATTCAAAAATCCTAATCACCTCAGCTCATTTTATGCTTTAGCATTTCTGGTACTGCTTGTATCAGTGCACGCTTCACTTCTGAAGTGTCTGGCACTGCTTCCATCTTTTGCACATCTTTTTTAAAATTTGTACTGTTAGAAGAGTTTCTTGTGCATCCATATTGGTCTCTTTCAGTAGATTGTACTTTCATTTTTTTTCTTGGAATTCTTTTTTGTGTCTGTAGAATTTTATTTTTGAGAACTCCCATTTTTTATAGGCTGAATTCTCCTTTAGAATTTTGAGCATAGGATCCAATTCATCTTTTCTCTGATATCTTGGAAATCTGCTCTCCTAGAACCTGAAGTATATGTTAGAGTATACCTGGCTTTTCTTTCCTTCTTAAGACTAAGAGTGCTACACTGGATAGAGCACAGGATGCAGAATCAGGAAGATCTGAGATCATATACAACCTTAGACATTTACTAACTCTGAAACCCTGGGCAAGTCACTTAACTTCTGTCTGCCTCAGTTTCCTCAAGTATAAAATGGTGATGAAAACAGCACCCAACCCCCAGTGTGATTGTGAAGATGAAATGAGGTAATATTTGTAAAAATCCTTAGCAGAGGCTGGCACATAATAAATGCTCATTAGGCGGCTACATCAGAAAGACTCATCTTCCTGAGTTCAAATCTGGCCTCAGACACTTACAAGCTGTGTGACCCTGGGCAAGTCACTTAATCTTGCTTGTCTCTTGAGGTTTATCATCTGTAAAATGATCTGGAGAAGGAAATGGTGAATCACTTTAGTATCTTTGCCATGCAAACCCCATGCCATGCCATGCAAGGGTCATAAAGAGTCAGATATGACTGAAAAACAACTGGACAGCAACGAAATGGTTATTGTCTTCCCCTTTCCATCACTTAGTTATAAGATCTAAGACGAAGAGGTCACGTTTCCTTAAAGTACCCATTATTTCTATCCCGGCAAAAAGTTCTTCATTTAGGATGAGAAGCTGATGGAGAATAGTAATTCTCTACTGTTTTAAAGAAGAAAATTCTCATTTAAGTAAGTCAAGTCACTCTGTTTTGGCAGAAAGAATGTTATTGGCCGAGTCCGGATCATTGAATTTTCTTGTCACTGTTATATCTCTGGGCCAGGTTTTGATCTGTTTTCTGACCTGTTTGTCATTTTACCTGAGTAGCTGATGAGCCTCTTTATAGCATTTTAAGATTTGCAAAGTGCCTTACATACATTACCTCACTGGGTCCTTACAATTACCTTGTGTGTTGCTAATATCTGCCCCACTTTTTAGATAAAGACCCTGAGATAAAAGACTTTCCCAGAGCCAGAATGATAGAGTCACTGTGTCCACCGTGCTGCCTACTTGCCTGATGTTATTGTGACAATGTTACTTCTGTTTTCCTTTGCACATCTTTTCTCCCAAGCTCAGTGTGCTATACTTATCCCTCTAGCTCTTGAATTTCCTCACATGAGCGTACTTTTTTCTATTCTTTTGTCCCCTCTTTCAGAGGAATGGCATGGAGTGGGGAGGAAAGCTAAGAAACTACTTTCTTCTGGTCAGGCAATTACTCAGTTTTCCCTAAATTCTGACAGCTTTGATTTTGCCTGGGAGAAAGTACCCAGAGTGCCCTAGATCTTCAGTTTGAAGAAGTAATGTAGTCAGGTAACCTCCACCAACTTGCCAGTCATCTCCTGATTGCCTTTCAACCATTTCCTCTTAGGTCTGACTGTCGAACGTTTACAATAGCCTCACACCACCTAAGACCTGGAGTAGCAAGAGAGGTGGAGCACTCTGGGTAGTTTTTCTTAGACCAAGTCCAAAACCACCAGAGTTTAAGGAATCTTAAGAACACCACCCATTCAGTAGGAACTTGATTTGTGGGTGGGTGGGCCCAAAAGGTAGGTTACAGTTTTAATATGTGACGCTTCTCTACCTCTGTACCCCTTCCCTTTAACCTCTTCTGCTCCTTTCAAAGAAAATATGCTGTCCCAGAGCCAGACTTCCATCCCAGATAAAATTCTAACACATCTCAGTGATGGTTTGAAGTTAAATTTGTGATCTCCTTTTGTGACTGAAACTATGCAGCTCAGAGTCATGAGGTGATTGCTTTGTGATAGAAGACTCATGTGCTTTCCACTTAAACACTAGATGGATCTTCATGAAATCATGGGGCTCAGGCTCAGATCTCAGCTGTGCCACTACCATGGACAAGTCCCTACATCCTGGGCCTCTCTGTCTTTGGCTCAGGGCTAGCTAAGGTCCTTTCCATGGTTAAAGAACTAGCCTATAATAGGCCTCTGCTTGCACCACAATTTCCATTTCAAAGCAAAATAAATAGATAAAGTGAATGAGAACTGAGTATATGTATTGGTGTGTTCTTGAATCTGCCGAAGATGACTAGTATACTACTTCAGATATATGGTAGCCGTTCCATAAAGACTTTTCCATTTTTTTCATTTTCATTAATAGTGATGCCATTTTCATGAATATTGATGCTAGTACATCATTAATACTATTACACTTATCGGCCCTGATAGGGAACAGGGTTATAGATGCACTCAGGTATCTAGATGGTGCAGTGGGTAGAACACTGACTCTGAAGTTAGGAGGACCTGAATTCAAATATAGCCTTAGACACTTACTTGCTATATGACCCTGGACAAGTCACTTAACCCTGTTGAGCTCAGTTTCCTCATCTGTAAGATGAGCTGGAGAAGGAAATGCCAAACCATTCCAGTATCTTTGCCAAGAAAACCTCTAATGGAATCACAAAGAGTTGGACGTAACTGAAATGATTGAACAACAGAAACAGCAAAAAATAGATTCTATGAAGGGGGATGGGAGGAGAAATAGTTTCCTGAAGTAATTGGGCAATAGTGAGAAAGGAAGAAATGTTTAAGAAGTAGACATACGTACATATGCATAGATAGATAGATAGATATAGATAAAATATGTTTATATTTGTATTTATGTGAATATATATTACATATATATGAATTCATGAAAAGCAGTGTGTTATAGTGTATAGATAGCAAGCCTTAGGGACTGGGAAAGTCCTGCCCCTGACACAAACTAACTCTTTGACACTGGTCAAGTCACTTAACTTTTTAGTGTCCCAGGAACTCAGTGAAGTTTTCTGTCTCGATCTATAAAATTCATTAAATTTTCTGTTTTTCATACAAAAAAAATATTGAATAGAGCCTATAAAAAGCCAAGATGCAATTTTTGTGGGTAGGTAATTCTTGTACCTAGAATTTTAATTTAATTATGGATATACTTGGAATTGATTAGAATGTGTTGGGCAGTACTTGCAGGAAGTGCACCTGGGGTTTTAAGAATATCCTGTTACTTAAAAACCAGAACATGTTTTGAAACAAGTTGGATCATTCTCATGGTCATTCTAAATTGACTCAAGAGGCTGATTTATGTATCTTTGCATTTCATCATATGTTTGGGAGTAAGTGAAGTGCCCACTTGGAATATGTTTCTCTTATCCTTGATATTAGTCTTGATGGTTTCAAGTGTGAAATTATACTTTTGAGATGTTTTTTTTTTAAAGTAATGTCTTCTTTTTAAATTGTTTTTGCTCCCGAGCTGGGAACATAATCCTTGGACGGCATGCTCGGTGTCCTGTGGTGGAGGGATCCAGAGGCGGAGCTTTGTTTGTGTAGAAGAGTCCATGCATGGAGAAATATTGCAAGTAGAAGAATGGAAATGCATGTATGCCCCTAAGCCCAAGGTGATGCAAACTTGCAACCTCTTTGATTGTCCCAAGTGGATTGCTATGGAGTGGTCTCAGGTGAGATTGTGTGGCATTCCATCTTGTCCCAATATCCAGCTCTTTTTTGACTCCATAATAAGAGGAATACGAAGGTAGCATTAAGCCGTGGCCTGCTGCTCCCACATAACTTACAGTGCACTTAAAGAGGCAAAAAGCAACTGAAATCAAAGATACTGTTGGTGACAAAATGTGGGTGGTACAGACAGTGAGTGTTGTGTAGAGACGGGGATGACCAGAGTTTAAGCATGAGGAAGCAAGGATTGTGCCTTGGCACCTGGGGAGGATTTAGAAATGTGAGGATATTATTGGCAGGAGATACAGGATAAACAGAAGTATGACCGTGGGAACAAGCCTGACATTTTTGGGCTAAAGAGAATAAATTAGTCAGAGGAGAAGAATGAATTTAAAATAATAGTCAATAAAATTAGACAAGTAAGATGGAATCAAACTGTAGATATTTGAATATTCAGCAGAAAGGTAAAACAGGTTCTCCATCATTGGAACAAAGATATAGAAGTAATGTTCCTATAAAATAAATCTGGTACCACTGTACAAGATGACTTATTACAATATTTCAGGTTGAAGTCTTGAAAGCCAAAACCATGGAGGAGGAAATGGGAATAAACAGAAAAAAAAAGAATCTGAGATAGATGGTGGAGTTGCGAAATGCTGTATTTAGAGTCAGAGGATTTGGATTCGAATTACAATTCTTCCATTTTCTATGTTTTGTAACTTTGAATAAATCTCTCTCTCTCTCTCAGGTCTGGCCTCACTCTCCTTTTGTATGAAATGAGAAGGTTGGCCTTGAAATGACCTTATAAGTCAACAAAATAGCTTAATTAATTAAATCTCCCTTCGAAATGAATTTAATACATCCATTGGCAGAATCTTTGGAGAGTCCACAGA